>CM029534.1:34853887-35376751 GCA_017141395.1 Laodelphax striatellus | reverse complement strand
GAAAATGAACCAAAATTTTAGAACAATAGAAATGAACAGTGTTATAATAGATTAACCACAGAAATGATGAATCAGCCTCAGGTTAATCATCACGGTACACTGGACATGAAATGTAAAATGCTTCACTGGTCTTGATAGTATAAATTGTACTCTGTGCGGTAATATTGAATTGTTACCCCCAGTAGTCTATCTACTCCTAATGGGTTTTTTTCGGAGATGTAAAGGACATATAGCTATGAACATTGCTACAGATGTTATTATAGTATGCAACCGAAGTGTATCAAATCATGCTGTAAACATCTTCTGATTAATGAAGTTGAGGAATAACAAATGCTCCATTAGGTTCATCAGCCGTGCGCTTGGGGACACCGCACAATTGAACGGAAGTAAACAATGCAGTATTCAGTGTAGTTTTCCGCATGTGCCGGGACTATTGCATTACGCTGTAGTTCCGTACCTGGCCACTTTTTCGACGGCTCAAGAGGGCCGGCAGACACCTGTCGCGGTGGTGCGCGCGCACCCTTCAATTGTAATACTGGTTGCGCTACTCGAAGTGGGCTACACTTGCTTTTCGAAGCCCATACAAAATACTCAAGAACCTGAAGAATTGTGAAAAATAAAACAAGAGGCACAGGATTTGTACAGAGATCATTTAGAACCCACATATAAATTTAATTCCTTATTTGAGATTTGTTTGGGATATTTCTGTATATCGATTCAAAAGAATCCGAAACGAAGCTGGTTAATAGGAAAATCATGGAAACCCACCTATAACCTAGGCCCAGTGGATATCAAACCTTGTTTTTCAATGATCTTCTGGGAATAGAATATTGTGAAATAACAGAGGATAGTATCAGGAATTCCTGATTGAGACTTAGATAGTGGATTGATGTTTAAAAAAAGCATGACCTCCAGACTTGTAGTTCAGTTGAAACACAGATTTTTCCAAGACTACAAGAATAAAAAAGTAGTCAACATGGTGCGTGTTAAGGCAACCTTACAAGCTTTTAAAAAGGGGTCTGGAGCACTCATGACCAATTGCCGTCAATCATAGGTTGGGGAGCAGAAACGCAAGTTGGAAAACTGGGAAACTTGGCCATTCCGCTGCACATTCCACCGGTGGACGATTTTCCGGATTTCCTTTTGCTCAATGTGTTTTCTCGACTGTAATGGAACTACCACGCACTTCTAAGGTATGCCAATCAGGGTCAACATACAGCATGTATGTTGAGACTCAGAATATCCAGGACGATATAGAAATACGGTGCTGTATATAACAGTAATGTTGGAAGAAGAGCGTATTTCGGAAGGAAGTAACAGAAACGGAGCACTGGCTGTAGACAGCGCGAATGCGAGCTAAAATTTGCACGCGAAGCAAATATTTGAATACCGATAAAGGCGAATAACTAGACCTCAATGCATGCTGATAAATATGCATATGAATGAATCGTGGGGAAGACCATAGACGTGCAATTATTTTCTGACCGTGACTTGATACTACAAATAAACCAGTAATGTGCATCTACCCTCTTCTACCCTTTATTAAACAAGATGGTATCTTTCTTAGATTGAAATTCGTGGTTCAAAACTTGGATAACCTGTATTATTCTATCCTTGATGAAATTTCATGAATTTACAACACTTTCTAATTCTATTCTCCTGCTCTATCATAACACTATTAATTTCTCAGTCTACAAGAAGAAATGGATTCGAGTTCAGATAGAAATGGGGAGTAGTATGGACGACTTTCTGGTTTTTGGTTTTCATTATTTCTCTATGCAGAAATTAAATTTTTCATCTTTCTTTTGGCGCAAACCGCATCAAAATCGGTCCACTGAAACTTCTCTACGAACTTTCCAAAATCTACTCTACACGGCACCAAACTCTTTTGATACAGTTATAGATTAAAGAGAGTGAGAGAAAATAATGTTCAGCTATAGGAAAGAGACATATTACTAGAAGATTTACTTTTAATTTGAGTAACCAAATCGTTCTATGATAATAAAATGGTGCCTCAACACGATTTTTCATTGATTTTTTTGAGTCTAAACAATACATTGGTATTTTTCATTGTGTATTGTTTTTTGAGGCAAAAATACTTTTGTATTTTGTAATGTTTTTTGAGGCTAACTTTTTGTATTTTATCTGTATTTCAACTTATTTGTAGAAATCTTATTGATGTTGTGGAACTCCATAATGAAATAAAACAACTGTTGAAAATGTGACTGGTGTAGCCACGAAACCGCGGTCCAGTGCTGAAAATAATAAAACAGTGAAATTGACAATATCCTTTAGTGTTTTATTTTATCAGTATTTTGTATAAATGTTTGTATTGTTATTTGAAATTGGTATGTAAATAAATGAAATCAAACGAAAAATAATCGTAATTAATCTAGGACACGATCAAATCAATAGAAAAAATTCATAGTACGAACTAGTCAAGGTCAGGCACGGGTTGAATGATGGCAGTGGTGGGCCACTTTTGAGAAGCCAGACCTGAGTTGTACGATCTGCCACTTCTTGAAGAGAGAGGCGCTTTCGGAACGGAAAGAAAACTGGCAAGTGCCCACCCGCAAACCGGACCATCTGCCCGACTGTGGAGGAAGTACGATGTGAGGGGCACGAGCTACCCCGGCCACTTATTCGACAAAAGAAAATATAATACGGAAAAGAAAATATCATATCGAACAGTTTGGTGGATCAATTACAGTGTGGCGGAACCAAGCAGCTGAAGAAACCCTATCAGACAGTAACCAGTATTAATAGAATAACAGAACTGCGCTCTTAGAAGTATTACCACTTGGCACCCACCTCACTCGGCTTAGAATGTGACAGGAAAGCTACGCAGGAAGTTCTCAATGGTATCTGTATCATCCCCTGGAGAATTGCGACTTCCGAAAGTTCCTTGTAAGTCTTCTTTCAGCTACAACCAATTATTGGGATTATTATTATAAGAAGTATTCAATGCGAGGTCATCAGTGGATAGTACTTACAGAAGAGTTTCGTCTTTATTCGATGTAATTATTGATAGTAGAGGTTATATTTAGAAGAAGGAGGTAATTGGGTAATGTTTACATGATTTTTCCACAAAAAATGAAGTATTTATTTTGTGTGTTACTGTATGTAGGCTACATATTATGACTAATTGTCCACAATGATTTTCCTAGTGACAAGTTTTTTTAATAAAAATACATACAAACGGCAGAGAATTACGTACACATTACAGTTTGGAAAAGGATAGCATCAGTAAAGAAAGAATCTAAGAGTGGATGTGAAAAGATCCATTATTTTGTTATAGTGGCTGTAGTTCATTCCATATCAGTAGACAGTAATTCTATAATATCATGTTATTGATTCCAACACTATTGTTCAAGCTTCAACTCCCTTCGACTGGCTTATTCTTCTAAACTAAATGATTTTGATTCTGGCTTAGTTGAATCTCAATAATTGGTTCATTTTTAGTTCTAGACTTGAATATGGCCAAGGTATATTGGATTTTCAAGTTATAGTTATGAATATTGTGTTAAAAGTTTTAGGAGAATGGTAAATTGTAGCTTTAGAATTAATTTTTAGGCTAGGCGTACACCGGTTAGTCAAGACAAGACAAGACAAGATTAGTCACGTTTAGTCACAGTAATTCACACCGATTATTCATTGCATCAGTGTGTGCTGCTTCATAAGCAACTATGTGAATAATTGTGACTAAACGTGACTAATCTTGTCTTGTCTTGACTAACCGGTGTACGACTAGCCTTACATTCTCTCATTTTTTTATTTACAAAGCTCAATACTTAAGTGAGCTTCATAGTGAGTAGGGTACATAATAAGTGAGTTCCACATTAAGTAGGCTTCAATGTTCCAAAGGTAGCGTATATACTGTATATCAGCTAGCTTCGTCTACTACGGTACTTTTACTAAATATACGTCTATGTAGAGCATCATCGCCTTTTAAATTTACTGTGCTCTAGAATTAACGACATCTTTTTCATTATTCAATCATTTTTTCAAAGCAAATCTTCATACTATTCAAGCTCCACAGTAAGTATGTACCCTACTTACTATGTTTAGGAGAATGGTAAATTGTGCTCTAGAATTAACGACATATTTTTTAAAATTCAATCTTTTTTTCATAGCAATTCTTCATATTATGTAAGCTCCACAGTAAGTAGGGTACATAATGAGTGAGTTCCACAGTAAGTAGGCTTCAATGGTCCAATACATCAGCTCTTCGTCTACTATAGAACCTTCCTGAATAATATGTCGGGGCTATTGGTGGTTGTAGTTGATGTCGACAGGGACTTCACCCTTTCGGTGGGTTTAGGCCGACCAGCACGCGACCAAGCACAGTGGGTGCATGGCATAGTATTCCCCGAGCGTAATAATAGGTGTGTGAGTGGGTTGTGCGTGCACGCAGTGCAATAAAATGCGTCCTCCTATCAGATGAAAGCACGCTGCATGTTATCGAAATTAGCAAACACTGGGGTTTCACAGCATGGCGGCAGACGAGGTTGAGGTTGGCATAGGGCAGGGCAGGGTAGCCCTGTGGCGTCATAGCAGAGTCCTCACACCACTCTGCCTCATTCCCTTCCTCAAGGGGCAACAATCACTGGTGACTCACCAGGTGAGGAGAGAGACAACCACCTTTGGAAAATGCAACGGCGGAAAATACACGCAACTCTCACCCCCTCACCGACTATTTTTATCCGTCTGCATTCACGATCGTAGTGGACTTCCTACAATCATCATTACATCAAACCTTTTTTGGGAATCGTACTGGATTAGGTACTGATTATGCTTTTTGTACTGATCCTTGATACTGGCCGAGTTACTTTACTTTGGTAAAAAGGTGAGGGTGGAAGTGAGTGATAAGAAGAAGGGCAGTCTTTGATGCGTCGTGTCTCGAATTCTCGAAATAGAGTTATCTCACAAATTTAATGATTGCTTCATTGAGTATGATTGCTCCATGAACAATGCTGTGTCTCTTACACTCCGCTACAAGTGGAACAGAATATTATTAGGCTAGGCGTACACCGGTTAGTCAAGACAAGGCAAGACAATATTAGTCACGTTTAGTCACAGTACTTTACATAGTTGCTTATGAAGCAACACACACCGATTAGTCATTGCATCCGGTGTGCTTTTCAGCAACCATGTGATGACTAAACGTGACTAATCTCGTCTTCATTTTAATAATTATTTCAAATTGTGAAAATAAAGTTTCAATTATTCTTCAATAATAATATATTCAGTGATATTTCGGAACATTATTAGATTTTTATTTATTGTATTTTTGACGGATAAAATCATTCTACGATCAGGCTTTCAGGCTAATGCTAATCAAGTTTGATTCTTGTTTGAAACTTGAGTTCCATTCACCAACAGTGATTGATACACGGTCCTCTATTCATTAAAAGCATTACTATCAGAACATGTCAGCTCGCTGTTATCTGAGCTTGCTGGTTCCAGTTACTATCGGATTTATAAAATCCGAATTTTCCTAGATCGTGCCCTACAATAGACCATCGCATAGTTGCCGTGCAATTCTGTATTGTGCATGGATTTCCAGCCGATTAGGCTCAACGAAATTGCATCTGTCACTATTTGATAATGTAAATGTAAATAACGTGTAGCTTGGGGTAGATTGGCAGGCTGATAAAAAAATGGCGTAGGGTGGTTGGTAAGCTTGTTGGAGAGGCCTAATCTATCCGCGTCGTCTGTTATCGTCGTCAGTGCTTGTGGACCTCTGTGTCGAAGATAAGGTACTGTGGAGTGTAGGCACGGTATAGGGTGGGGTACAGACCTAGTGCAGACATATGGTCCCATCGGAGGGTGTCATTAAGACTTGCAGGTGCTGCCATGCGTAATTACACAGAACAAGCACATAGCCTCGAAAGAGGAAGTACTATGCGTGCAATCCACTGTGCTATATGGCCCTTGTGTCCGTATATCGAGCAATTATTACTGCGACTATGAAAGGAAATCATAATTTTCAAAAGGGAAAACACCCGGTTGGGAAGACCCTTTGCCCTCTTCAGGGGGCGCACTAATTTAGCACGAGCTTTTACTGCCCTACTAGAATGTTAGTCTTAATAATGTATGGGGTGGATAGAACTGTTTGATGGTTTCGATGAAATGATATTTCTATCGAGATCTAATCGCACAGAAATTTCAACTCAATGGAAATGTGAGATTTTGAGTAATTGATGTAATTCGTGCCCAGCTTGATTGTGAAGATCAATAAATACTATAATGTTATCTGAAATATTCAATTCGTTAACTTGATTGTGTTACTCTAATATGCTATTCAGATTGATGATATTCACATCACTGTTACATCTATTAAAAACTGTTACAAATGTATCTCTGCATACAAGCAACAGTACAACACTGTTTCAGGTGGTGGAAAGAACCATGTCTCAATTGAACATTTCTACGTTTTTAAATAAGATCAATACAGTTTGAGATCAAGAAACATTCAAAACTCTTTTTGGAATAAAATTGCACAATGATGAAAATGAATGTTTGTGGCACAAAGAAACAAATTTTTCAGATCATAATTATTAGTTCTTTTATTATAATATTATGAAATAAGATTCGCAAGAATTTTATGCACCCACTGATTGAAAAACTGTATAATTTTTTTTATTAATTTCCTTCGAGAATCATACTGGATTACTTACTGTTCATTTAGAGGTCCACTGAACTGCATTTATTATCTTATTGACTTATTATCTTATCTTATTCATTCGATAGTTTGATTGAGCTGTCAAGCAAATGTGAAATAATAAATGAAAATGCCGAGGAGAATGTTGAGTTTCTGCATTTTAAAATAACAAGGGCAGAATTCTCAACATACTGGAAGCTCTAGAAATAACTAGGGTAACAAAAGATGATCAACAGTTGAGTTTGAATGACCAAATTCATTTCAATCAATACAACACCACAAATCTCATTTTGTCATAATTTGTTAGGCAGATATCACGGTATTAGTTTTTCCTTTGTTTTTCTTTTTCTTCCGTAATACTGTTTCATTTATTTCTTAGGTTATTGTAGCTATTTATTGATCTTCAATTGTGTTTTCTATTTGAATCGCCATTTTGTAATGTTTGAATGAACCTCTAATCGGGGAGGAGCTTGTCTAGGCCAATGGCAGCCGTTCACGGTCATTGGCTAGAGCGTCTACCAATAGCGGTGCTTTACCGTTAGTATAAATACTGCTGCTCTGTACGTTAATTTTCATTTTACCATATATTGATAATGGTGTAACAACCGAAACCGGTATCTCAATTTTCTAATAAATCAGTGGTTTGACAACATCTTGTCTTTTCATTTATTATGGATAACTACCACAATATCACCTTCACAACTACTCAAAGAGTGAAATGTGAAATAGTCCATATTATTATTAATTTAATTTCAATTAATAAGAATCAGTTCTCCAATGAAATGTACTGGGAAATATTTATTGAATAGTGAAAGTATAGTGAAACAGTGATAATATCTCCGGTAGTGAAAGCAGTTCAAGATTGCCTGCATTTTCTCGGTCTGAGGCTCTGTGTTGAAGATTATTTTTTTCTGCCAATAACGCCCACATTTGTGGGGCTTCAAGATTCATTATTTGAAGAATTGTTTTTCTGCCCTCCGAGTATCCCTGACTAACTAGATTAATGGGAAGGTACAGTAGGAAGCAAGAGGGAAAAGAAACAAACTTCAGCCCAGGTGCTAGATTTACACTTTTGCCCTTGGGGGGCAATATAGGTCAACACCTTGATCTTAAGGTAGGGCAGAGTCTGGCTGTTTAGAAGATGATTTATGATTAGAAAGAACCCTGATAGGTTTTTTTGTGTCTTATTACAGTTTTGTTGTCGGCGTTCAAGAAGCATTTACAGTTTTTTTCAGGGAAGCAAGTCTAGGAAATAAAGTTTGTGTGGTAGTGAATAAGGGTGGGGGGGTGGATGAGAAGGTTAATGACTGGAATATGATACAGTTGTTGTGTTTCTTCATTGGGTGGCATGGGCACGCGCCAAGGAATGTAATGCGGGACAGATGGGCATCGAAGTTTTTGGGGGGGGGGTGAGGGTGTCCTAGCGACAAGCGAGATATCGCAACAGCTGCTGCCACATCATTCTCCCCATTATGATGATATTCAACCCCCGACAGCCACACCTCCACCTTTGGAATTGAACCGTCCTCCCTCAAGGGGCAATCTCTACCCTCACTGTTCCGATAAACCACCCATTAAAATCACTATAAACCCAGCCGGCTACGCTACGGTTCGTCTACTCCACTGTTCTAGTTGGATCCATCCGACCCTATTTTCAGTAGTTTTCTATACGCACAATCTCCCTAATTGATCATTGTTCTGCATTATGCATTCTACTACTTTCATGACTGACAGAATGTCTAGGAACGCCGTGTTAGCCACGCTTTTCAAATTTCGAATGAGTTATGCTAATGATACTCGGATGATTCACGAGTTTTTTAAATTACCTATTTACACAAACTGTCTCAGAAAACTGCATATAAAACAGGAAGTATTTCATTTGAAAACTACATTGAGCTAATTATTAACCCATCAACATCTTTTCCATTTTCCAACGTCTATCAACATTTTTCTCGACCACTAGACACCATCATTATTACAATATTGATATCAATACAGGCGTCCTGAGTCATTATCAATAAAGATACAGATTGACTAATCACTGAATACTGATAAAAAATAGATGAATCTATGATATAGTAGACATAGCTCATTATATTGAAGAGAATATAATATCAATATCAAGTCAAACCTCATTCCCAGTTACCTTGTTCAAAATCAATCCACGTTGTTAAAAACCAATAAAGATTGGAGTAGGACCACTGTATAATTATAATAAGTATGCATTACAATCCTCGGGTGAAATCAATACATTGTTATTGATAACTCTCAAACCACACCAAAGGATTAGGAGTCTAACAGCATGTTACACGAATGTGCAATAAATAAAGATTTTATTTATTATATAGATTGGATTCAACCACCGTAAAATAACGTCATTGCTTTGACGTTGGATTTGTTCTCGTTGCATTGGTTCCGTTAGATAACATTATTTTAAATTTATTCTCATTTCATTTAATTACATACAAAATTACCAAAAAACAATACAAAAATTAATACAGAATATAGATGAAATTCAATTGGATTTTCGTGCGACTGGCCCTAAGCCTTTTCCAGTAAAAATATTTTTAATTCAATAATATCTCGAAAATTACGCTACATAGGATTCATTGGCATAATAAAAATCTCATTCAAAAATTAGAAGAACCATACTACAGTAGTCTCTTTGAAAACACCAACATGTTGAAAATAAACATTGGAATAAATTAAATATTCATAATATATCCTGTGTTATCAATTGTTCACATTGGCCGCACCCAAGTCATTCACAAACTCTTATCGCTGTGGAAGAAGCGTGCAGCAAATAATATTTGAACAAGGGCATCTGCCTAGCTTTGCATAGCTGATAGTGCTGGTAGACTGATAGTTGTATTGCAGCAAAAGATCACCTGTCTTGTCCACCAATAAACAGAGTTTGTTATGCGGGTATGCCACGTGCTCACTTATCACTCGCTACACCTGATTCGGTGTTTTTCAAGTTCGGGGATCCTTCCACTATTGATAAAGCGTTCTTATCGGATGAGTCAGTCCCGCATTCTTGTCTTGTTCATTCCAAAACATCCGGAAGCAATTGAATCAACCAAAAGTCATGCATATAATACTCGAGACAAACTTGTCATTCTGCTTAATCCAGAAGCATGTTTTCTCATACAAATCGATTGTTCATATTTGGAAAATATTTCAAAGTATTTTAAATCACTTCTCGACACCACTTAAATTGAATTTAAGTCAAAAGAGCTATTGTAATTAGACTCAATTATGACATTTTTTTCAAAGATCAGTGAGTCTAGCCTAAGAATTTGGATAATGAGTAGGAAATAATTAGAACTATATTACTTTAAGTGATTGAAATTTTAATAGAATTGAATTGAAAATACATGAGAACATAGAGTACGCCTATACCACAAAGAAATATTTTATTTTCGTATATAATGTAGGTTTCGCTGGCTGATGTCCTTTGACATCTTTTTCCTTTGAGGTCATTTGAGTGACATCTTGGTACAATCAACTATTTAGATTGATTGAGATTTATTTTTTGGTGAAACTATTAGCTCGATAAAAATAAAAAGTTCAATCACAATCAATATTTTAATTTGAATAGGATAAATCAAACCAATATATAAACAACATTGTATACTGACACTCAATAATTAGAACCAATAAACGTGTAATTTCCCCTTTATATTATCATGAATAGAGAAATAACATTAGCTTTGCTTGCTTGATTTACTTCCAGGGCACTCTATTATCGTTCATCTGCATTCAATAAGGAAATCTTTGAAGAGGATAATAACCCCGAACAATCTTATTGTTGAAGTTTTTCTCTACCTGTTTCCCCTCGTCAGGTGAATGAGCCAGAAGAAGATCTTCAAGGTAGATTACTTCCGTCTCCTCCACAAGTGTAAATAAGAATGAGTGAGCCCAAAGATATAAATGCGAGTTCTCCCCAGCTCGAAGAAGGGCGTCTTTGAAAAGAATTTGATCCCTTCAGCGCACAAAACCAGCCACCCTCATCCTTCCCTGTATTGCGACTTCCTTCCTCTTTATTTCTCACTTAGGCTGGGAACCTGTAGTAAAGACCTACATCCTGCGTCTTACAACGACAGGTCCCGAACTCTGATGATACTATATATCCTTCAATACTAGTTTCTTTAGTAATTGTAATACGATTACTATTGGTGACATAAAGTGACATGATTTCCTTAAAAGGGTCTCACCTGAAAAGAATTGAACATTTTCAAATGCCTTATTGAAATTCATTTTTCTATTTCCAACTCAACTCTGACGATGTTCTCCAATAGTATTCTATGTACTAATTATTTTAAAAATCAATTTGTTCAAGAGTCAAGTCAGGTATTCCTTGGAGGTGTTAGCTGAAGGGAATCATGTTTAATTAATATATTATTTGAATTTTAACAATATGATTTTCACACAATTTTTACAATATCATATAATGTACGTAAAAGCTATAGGCTATATGGTATAGGGTAATATAGCTATAGGCTAAAGCTATATACTCGGGGAGAAATTGGACAGGATAACATGAAAATATTACTTTATGCTTTATGGGAAAAGAACTGATGATTTGTAATTTGAAGGCGTCTCAGTAAAATGATCAATTCTGTGAAAAGAGATTTGAAGATGGAAATATGATATTTTTTGATTTGAAAAGGATAAGAATTCTCACATATTTGATTTATTTGTGATGATAGAACCATTTTTTTTAAAATTATTATTGATATTATTTGTCACCATGTTCTAGAGCTCTAAACATCATATGGCTCTTCACACCTTCCGTGGAAACTTCTAGGAATAAGATAATTTGTGATTGTTAGTTCAAAGATGAAAACTAAAGAAGAAACTTAGTCAAATTCGAATAGTTTTCTACAAAAATTCTTACAAAATAGTTTTAAAATCAAATGTGAGGTTTTACAAACATGCAATACAGTAGGACTTAACTCGCACTCCCTTAATCAAAACAGATTAAATTAAGAGTTATAGGCTACTGTAGATTTGAGTTAGAACAGGTGAAATTTGAATAACGGATAGGTTTGAAATTGATTTAATTGGGATATTCTTAGTTTAAGTAAAAACGAGGGATAAATATAAATTATTTTCATCCACTGCACTCTATGCAGATGATTGTGGATAACTATAGCTATCAACATAATCTATAGTAAATACAAATTGCAGCTGCAAGTCGTGCTTCAATGCACACTACTCAGGAATTTGCATGCAGAACAGGAATAAAAAAATCTCTAAACTAGTAGCGCCTGTTCTGTGATGTTATGCAGGATTAATAGAACCGGTTTTGAATGGGGCTTGATATGCATCGGTATGAAGCCAAACTGGATAAAAAAGTGGAAAAGGTGTAGCGGCACTGATTTTGGCGCCAAAACGCGACAAAGTCACCCTCCGTTTCGACAAATGCACCCCGTGATGGGGCAGAGGGCTCCGCTTCAGCTGGCTGTAACGCCATTCACTTCCGAATAATTATCCGGTCACCACAACAGCTGTGATTTCTGGGCACCCGTTCAGCTCAAGCGATAAATAACAATGCCAGCAGTTGTTTTCTACTTTGCATTTATTTTCTTCAAGAACCCTTTCCGATATCCAGCACGCGCTACTGTTCAATACATCTTCAGAGACATAGAAACATATTTTTCTGTTTTTCTTCTAAGCCACCCTCAAGCCATTCATCGGCAACCCTGCAACCCCTTTATCGGGCACGCGTCAAAACCCAAATCACCTGCCGTCTTTTGGAACATTTGGCACACATCTTGCAAGGGTTGCCAGAAAAATATCGGGGTCGTCTTACATTGTGCCAGTTGCGACACCTTTCAGCAAAATGGGCGATGTTGATTTGTAGAATGACGAACTTCAACGGAAATCATTCAATCGATAGGATAGGAGATTCTCATCTTGGTAGACAAAGTGTTGATAAGTTCAACCATAGACTAACTGATCTATTTATTTATAACATTACAAATACTACAGTATGTGGTTTTTTTAAATAAGGTAATCAAAATTATACAAATTAGAACATAAGGAACTACTTAGCCAAAAAAGCAAGCTCGAGCTTGCGGAAGGAGATAACTAAAAATAATAATTAATAAGAGAATGGATTATCTCTGGTTTAATGAGTTTACCAAGGTTTAATGAGTTTGTTATTATCAGAAAGTTCTAAAATTCAGTTCGAAATTTGATGAATCATAAAATAAGATTCCAATTTACCATTGTTATCATAATTCTTTGATTCAAACTTAATCAGGGCTATTTCTTCCGAATCAGAGATGTGCTTGGAAAATAGCACCATCATCTTTGTTCATTAACGGAAGCTTCTAATTCAAGATAAAACTTTTGTTATGAAATAATATAATTATTATTTATATCAAGTGGTTTCTTTTAATAATTGCTATAAAGTAAAAATAACGGTTACTTTTCAGTGTTTAGGTATTCAGCGTTCAGAGTAATCAACATTTTGACTTTGAAAGTACACTTTGAAGTGAGATGTAATGTAGGATATAAAATAGAATAAATGTTGACTGTGAATTATGATATTATTGAAATTATAATTGAGTAATTTACAAATCTATTAATTTGTGAATGTTTAACTTTGTCCAACATAAAAAACGTATTGTTGAAGAATGAAGTGAACAGAATTAACATTTCATGTTGATCTAAAGAACAAATCAAATCAATGAAAGTGATATGATAAATTTGTTCCTCTATTATGAAAGCTGCTTTTGCCCTTTTCATGTTTTTGGCTTACATGCTTTCATGTGAAACAACAAACACTTGGCTCTCCTTGAGCAATTATTCAATGTCTTTCCACAAGATAAGAACAACGATATTTCAATTCAAACACGAATTCCTCTGAATTGTTAATTCGAAGAAATCAAGCTCCTTACCTGAAAAAGGCGTAACTAATTACATGACATCAATTTCAAGGTGGCTGACTTGAAACCATATCTAAGCTACCCTCTTTAAAAGTTCAGTTCCACTCACCCTTGGAGAAAGAGCTGTAGGTATGCTGAATGAAATAAATTACTTTCCAAGATACGAGGTGTATGACTTATTGCATAACTTTCTCCGTGTAATTCATTCGTGTCTGTTCTTTATTTAGCCAGCACGATGGAGTTGCTTAAAAATAGTGCTTCAACAAAACCTATAACTTCATGAAGTGTGAGATTTCTATTATGGAATTCATAATCAATTATAATTCGCGATTGATATTATAACCTTTTAAATTTATATTTTCCATTCAAAAGCAAAATTTCACACCAAAAAATTTGGTCAGAAGCAAAAGAAACTCATAATTTCCACAATCATTGAACACCATCAAATCAAAAACTGGGGGAAAATTCAACTAGAAATTAATTACCTTAATTAGCTTACCTTTTTACATTAAGACAAAATTAATTCATAACGAGTTCTGACAAAAAGAAAAAAACAAAAAAAACTCAACTGCAATGTGAGATTTCTATTATGGAATTCATAATCAATTATAATTCGCGATTGATATTATAACCTTTTAAATTTATATTTTCCATTCAAAAGCAAAATTTCACACCAATAAGTTTTGGAAGAAACAGAAGAAACTCGTAATTCTCACAATCATTGAACATCATCAAATCAAAAGCTGGGGAAAAATACTTGAATAGTTACAGTTAATACTCTGATTAATTTTATCTTAAGAAAGTTTTGAAAATGATTTCAGGAATGAACATTCCTTATGTACACACTTAGTCGATTTTTGTGCTGCACAGCATGAGGCCAATCTTTATGCATTATGCATAAATCGCTCACAAAATCGATCAAGTTTGGACATAGGGATTGAGCAATTGAAAATGTCCATATTTAAATTTTGAAGATTCACTTGTGGTGACTCTGATTACTAAGAAACCTAAACAAAGCACTTGCGTGTTCTATTTGTGTTCTATTTAGGCCTACCGCACCATAGTAAGAACTCTTTTCGAATTCAACCCTTTCGGAAGTAAGTAATTTCGCTTTCTGTGAGCAAGCTTAGGCACAATGACACAAGGACGTATTAGCGACTATCAACTGAAGGCTGCACTGCTTACACGCGTGCCAAGTCAAGGGTGAATAACTTAAAGACTCAGGAAGCCGACTCAGAAGGGTGACAAACCTGTCCTTAAGCGAATCACCACGCCTTAATAATAGCTCTCAGCCCACATAGTATGATACTCTTTTTGCAGTCAAGAAGGGACGAGTAATTTATTACTTATTTTATTTTCATGATGTGGATCAGCATCGTCTCGTCCATAAAACTCGAAAAAAACTATGATTATCATCGGTGAACATAGTAGATTTAAGAACTTTAGGAATTTCATACATCAAAAAATAACTTTTTTCAAAATTAGTGAACATTTTGCAAAGTGAAATAGAACTTCAACCTAATGGAATTAGGTTATACACGCCATACGATAGATAGATAGTAGATTTACAATATTCAGCTTACCTACTGATCACTTATTCAGACATTCAACAAACAAGCGAGTAATCGGTACAGATAGACCGACTTATTTAGAATAGACCTTTTTATTATTCACCTTTTTATTATCATCAGTCACCTTATTCAGATCAGTAGTAGCATCATCCCATTCTTGTATTTAATAATTGTAACAAACAAGCTAGGATTTTAATCGGTGCACAGAATAGACCGACTTATTCAGAGTAGATTTTTTTATCATTCACCTCATCTATTTTTTCTTATTATGATCAGGATCAGCATCATCCCATTCTTGTATCTAGTTGTCCACAATAGCGCGAAAGCGTTTTGAATTCAATGCAGCCGGTATTCACCCTTCGCGAAAAGCGCGGCAACCAATGAGAGCGGAGCGGAGCAGTGCGCATGCGTGGGGCGCGAAAAGCGATTGGTGGCGTTAAAAGCGTGCGCGCAGGGTAGTTGGGACGCACTCGATGTTCGGCTGAGGCAGGGCCAGTGTGGCCGGGGCGCTTGAGCGATGCGCTGCTGTTGTTATGCCTCACGGCTTTCGCTTGGACATGAGTTCGAGCGCCTTTCATCCCGTGGTGCCCGGCTTCTGGTTCGATCCCCGTGTCTACCTGTACGCCGATCCTCCCCCGCTCGACCTCTCCATCAAGAGCGGCGGCAGCCATGCAGCTCCCATCACACCTCCGTCGACTCCTTCGCCCAGCACTCCGCCCAGGAAGCGCACCTTCAGCGAAGACTCAGTCGGCGATGCCGCTAGGGAGTCGGCCAGCCAGCAGCTCCACTTCAGTGAGGAGCACTTGGTCAAGTCGCCCTTCAAAAAGCACAAGGCTGTGCGCAAGTTGGACTTCGACGAGGACAACACGTCGCCTGTGTCCGGCACTATTATAAGGTTAGTTGTGAAAAGTTTCACTTTTTTCTCAAGTCATTTGCCCTTCTTTTATCGCCCTTAAAAAATAGATATTAGGTTCTCAAAAATTCATGTGTAGTGTTTAGTAGTAGTGTGTGTTTCTTGCGATAGTTTATTCTAGCAGACCACGGTTCACTGTCTAGATATTTCTTGAAAAGCAAATTGTTGGTAATTTTCATATTCATTTTATTTGATCAAAAATACAATATCAATTAAGAAAGTGTTCATATCAAGGAAGTGTTTTAGACAATAAACTTCATTTCTCTCGTGTTCCGATAAATCTGAATTCATGATACTGTGATCAATAATATAAACTCACAATTTCACTTGAGTGAGCCGGCGCACAATTTCATTTTTTGCTGGTAGTTTCATATACAAATTGTTTATAGTTCTTGAGATCTTTACCATAACAATGAACTATTTTCAAACTGCACACATGCAATATTCCTGTATGTACCATAGTGTAATTCTAATGGGAGCATATTACGGTGCAGAAACTTATCATTTTAGGCTATATAAGTAATTGAATTGATTTTTTGTTACTAGTTTTGAAAACGTTATTCATTATCAACTCTCTTAACATCCCATCATTTTTAGGACTATATTTCCAATTCATTCTTGAAGGATTTACAGTCGCAGCATTGAGTTTAGGTAAAGGATACTGATAAAAGATCATTTATCGTTCAGAAATTAAGAATTATACATTACAATTCTCTTACTAACAGAAAAACCCAATTATAAAAATCTGGTAGAATTTTTCCGATTCTTGAACTTTTTTGTAACAATTAAGAAAGCACACGAATTCTGTAGTAAGTTTCACAATTTTAATTACCGGTATCTTCTATTTAAATGTCCCCTCTTATGTTTTTAATTGATCTTGTGTAGATATGGTTTTGAGCTTTTATTGTTAACAAGACACTGTTGATATCAAATCGAGATACATCCTTGGCATGAACGAGAAATTCTTGTTTTTCGAATCAGGATGGGGTGAGTCGGCACCCTTCCTTTTAAAAAGACCTGATCCTCACCACGGAGTCGCTCAGTCAAGTCTTACCCCTGAATAGCTTCACCCTAAAATGTGACATAGAATATTCAAGTTGTTATCATTATACGACTATTGAGATTCACTGAGTGTAACTGCCCAATACAGGTGAACTCATCACAAATAAAGTAGGCTACCCAATTTCAAGCACTCAATTAAAAAGATAATCATATAAATAAATAATTAATTTCTTTTACAAAATTTCCATATAATATAATAATATAATATATAATAAATGTTATAATATGTCTTATAATAATAAGTGTTATGAGTTTCTATCTGTCATTGTGATGAATAAAGAGAGCATAATTATCGCTGAATTCTGAGTTGAAAAACATTTTAATAATAGTTTTTATTTGAATATGAAGTATTTAAGATTTCGAATAACAAGTTGAAGCACAAATTAATGAATATTCTCTAGAAACGATATTTTGATTTCGTTCAGTCTTAACAATCAAATATATGTTGAAAAACGAAAGCACTTTATATAGTAATAAAGAAGTGGAACTGAAACATCAAACAGTGTTTTCTTTTATCATGAAGCTCCACAACATCAACAAAAATTCTACAAATAAGTTGGAACATACGTAAATGTTGGATTGATACATTGTAAAATATAGTTTTCACGAACCTCTCATCTCATTTAAAAATATAGTTATAAATAGTAGGCTATTTTAGTTCGATTTTCACAATTTCGAAGAGACAAATTCTCATACTAATGATCCGTGAAATTATGTTTCCCAAAGCTGATGCCACCTTAATATAATGATCATAATTGAGGTCATAATCACCCTTCAATAATGATCTCGTTCCCTCTACATAGAATTTTTCTGCTCAGAAATTCTATTTCTGCCACCCTATTCATCAAGGATTCCATTCCGGATGAAATTATCTCACCTTGTCATGAAATTGTCTCACCTTTCCAAGGAATGAGCATAAAATAACACCTTCAGTTTCGAAATCTATTTTCTAAATAAAGACAATATTTTTCATAGTTCTTCGTACTTTTTTTGCCTTCTCAATTTGTTTACGAGCTCTGAGTCGTGAAGACTCTTCAATCTTAAACTTTTCCTTTCAATAAATTACCTCACTTGAGTAATTATCAATATTTTTTGATTTCCACTTTTAGTAGAACATTATTGTAAGGTACTCTACAACCCCTATTTCAAGCATCTCGAATGCGTTCTCAATTTATCAATCTATGATAAACATTATCAATATATTCTTGTTTATCAAATTTTAATTTCTTTAATATCTTTTCAACGATCTGAATAATTTAACACAAAGTTGAAGAATTAATTCTTTTTCAAGACATATATCTGGTTGATGAATGCCATTTATTCTAGAAAATAGTATAGAGTGAGAAAACACTGTTAGAATATCTCTTCATTCACAGTCGAAGTAAGTAATATTCTGTTTTTATTACAATCATCGATAATTCACAACCATCACTCATCCTTAGCCATATTCACTTCTCAGGAGTGTTTTCGATCTTCTGTTAGAAAGTCAGGGTTTCCCAATATTGGTTCAGAGAATCTTGAAAACTTACAAAGTCTTTTAAATTCTGATCAAGAATTTTCAACAAAGCTTGGAACAAGAATAGAAACAGACAGTTTTATTCTGTTCTATTGTTTGAAAAACTCTATCATGTTACCCTTCTCTCTTGAAATACGATTACATACGGATACATGAGATACTTGTTTAATTGTCAAATCCAGAAACATTTGCTCACTCAATTTGGTGTGAGCTTCGACAATTCACCCCACCCCCCATTATTTATGAACAAAATAATATTATTTCAGCATTTTACTTGTGTGAGGTATTCTCAAACAAGTACCTTACACAAGTATATGAACTCACACTCATATAAACTCTATATATAATGACGTTCATTGTATATTATCATTTTATTAGTAAGCTCCCTTAACTTATCTTTTCTACTTAATTAATACTGTAATTACTCTTATCACACTAAAGGACGTTCAATGAAATAACTACTGTATCTTGATATAGTATTTAAGCTGACATTATGTTGTATTCTACATGAATAAAGTAAATAATCTAATCTAATCTATATAAGCTCTTACTCAACCCTAAAATTGACAATATATCAAAATGTTCACTCACTTGTTTACGAATTTAAACGTGTCTTTAAACATACTCCCTTATTCACGCCTTAACACTGTATCACCTTTTTTACTCACTTGTTTACGAATTGAACGTACCTCTCTCTTACTCACGCCTTTAAATAACACTGTTAGTGACAATAACACTTACCTTTAATCAGTGTTAGACTATTATTATTACCATTGGTTACTCTTATCATGATTATTCTTTCTGCAACATCATTTCTGAACATTGAAGATTCAAGATTCAAGATTTTTATTAGCCATAAAATAAATCAGGTTTACAATAGGCATTGTAACACACAAAATATAGCTTTCACATACAATTCAGTCATTTCAAACTTTCAAAATCATTATTAATAAAAAAAATAATTTGTTGAGTAAAAACCTCTGAATGAACTCGGCATTCATTAGTTTGTTTTGTGTTCAGGCAGCTGAGGGATGACGAGCCTCCACTGGTGGTGCGCAAGGGAGACATCGACCCCGCTTTCAATGTGGTCGAGGTGACCGAGGAGGCGAAGGCCGAGCTGGCCAAAATCGAGAATCGAATCGGCGACTACATCTGCCGCCTTTGCAAGGAAATGTACGAGGACGCGTTCGGTCTCGCCCAACATCGATGTTCGAGAATCGTGCATGTCGAGTATCGATGCCCCGAGTGCGATAAGGTGAGCAACGTATCCTAAACTATCCTATCAATTTATTACTTTACCTCAATTTTCTTCAAGTTATTGAACACTGTAGTAAATAACATCTAATAATTTATTATAATCTTCTATTCAACTCTTTTCCATAATTTTAGTTATAACAACAAATATGTTGAAACAAATTTAGTTAGTTAAAACAGATATGCCTTACACATACACATACAGCAGATGCTTCGATTCGATAATTTCTCTTCTACATCACCAATTACTCAAGTGGAAACTTTCACATTGTTTTTCAAATTCATATAGGTCTTTCTATTTGAGAAATCTTTCTCAAATTCAATCCCAAAATCTCAAAAAGATTTGAGAAATCATTCTCAAATTCAAATTTCATATAGGTCTAAGGGTGGAACATTTACAGAGTATGTACGGCACAGACAAAAAACAAACTTGTTAATTTAGTTTTCTTGAAATCTTTGGAAAAATGAATGATTTTTATTTTTGAATAGTCCTATTTTCTCTCGTCTAAGTAATTTTTCTGTTACTGTAAAGTGCATTAAAGTATTATTATTTTTGCTGTACCACTGTAAGATGCTCTTTTTAAGTTTTAAGAAATGAAAAAGTTTTGAATTGAAAATTTGACCGATTTCTTTTGGTTGCAGGTATTCAACTGTCCAGCCAACCTGGCGTCACACAGGAGGTGGCACCGTCCACGTCAGCCACCGGCGGCCAAACGCTGCCCCCAGGAGGCGGCAGACGGGGTGGGGGCGGCTGACCTGCCCTGTCCGGTGTGTCACAAACTGTTCCGACGCCAAGCCTATCTGCGCAAACACCTGGCCACGCATTCATCAGCCACGCCGCATCAGCCACCGATCCATCTACAGCAGTCGGAGTGGCACACGCGAGTGGCTACAGCTGACACAGCCACCGCAATCGCCACATAGCAGCGGCCTAGCGACGGAGTGGCCCCACGGAGACACTCCGTCGGATTCTCCATTGTCGATCTCATCTGATTCCGAAACCCAAACTATACTATGTATAGAATGAAAGGAGAGGAGCGGCTTCCTGGGAAAGTAAAGATCCCACCTTTCATTCTATTCCATTTCCACCATGATACACTTCTTTATTTTGGTTTTATTCTAAACACCTTGCAAGAAACCAACCATCCAGTCATCATTTTGATTCTAGTCAGAGAACATCTAGTCATCATTTTTCAATCACAGATCTCAATTTCTAGTCAGAGAATATCTAGTCATTTATTTTTAATCTAAGATCTCAATTCCTAGTCAGAGAAAATCTAGTAATTTATTTCAAATCTCAGATCTCAATTCCTAGTCAGAGAATATCTAGTCATGATTTTCAATCTAAGATCTGAACTTCTAGTCAGCAGCCATCTAGTCATTATTTCCAATCTAAATTTTCAAGCTGTATTCAAAGACCATCTAGTCATTATTTTCTATTTAAGTTATAAAGTTCTAGTCAGAGAACATCTAGTCATTATGAAAATAATCTATGGTTTTCACAATCTGAGGTCTCAAGTTATATTATCAAGTCATATTTTTAACGTAGCCTATGTTTAAAAGTTCTAGTCAAAATATCTAGTCAGAAATTTTAGTTTTATTGGATTAACAACTTAGAAAATAAGGTACAGTATCTAGTCATCATGGTCAACATACTTTTGTTGAAATTATTCTAGTCAGATTTTAGTTCTAATCCTGAAAAATATTTATCTCAAATCTAGTCATAAACGTAGTCTTACTCAAGAATAATATTTATGAATTTTCAAGACTGTATCCCGCCAAATTAGGTTGAAAGAGTAGATGAGCGTGAGTGTCAGTATGTATGTGAGTGTGAGAGGCAAGTTTGCGTGTTTATTTCTCTTTAGTTTTGAAAACGATTTTATCAAATTTCCAACTTGGTCGTGTGAAACTTGCAGAATTCTGTTTAATGAAACACTAATACGATAAAGCGATTCTGGAAATGCTGCAACTTTTAATCTCCTAATTATTCATTTAATCTGATAAGCATTTTAATTAAATCTACTTTATAAAGGTCATCAATGATTAGGAACATAAGTCCTCCGGTAGTAATTCGATCAAGTCTGACACATTTTTAATTAAGAAGAACGAAAAAATAGGTGAATCGCAAAATTGATCTTTGAATAATTCATAATTCAATAACTGTCATTCAGCTTCCTTTCTGATTCATACTATTGTTTTAATCTATGGAAACATAATGATTTGAACCCAAAATTATTCTGCAAGTTTTCAACACGACTAAATTATATTTTATTCGATCTAGTCATTACATTATTACTTTTCTAGTCAAAACAATTAGATTTATGGATGATTGCTTGATGGATTCTCGAATTTCTCTAGTAATATTATAAGTATTGAGAATTGTCATTTGTTGCGATACTTTGATGAACGGTTTCCCTGAATAATTCATAAAATCCTGTCCAACATTAAAATAGTGTAGGTGAAATTCTTGATGGCAATGAATAGATCACCAACTTCTATGTGTCACTCCACCATCAAACAGTAAATCATTTAAATAATTTTCAATAGTTATATTATAACCATCATCACCACGGTAAAAAATTGATATTGCAATTTCAATTGCATAAAAAACAATATTTGAGTTTTCTTATAATGGATGTAAAAAACGTATTCAACTCTTTAATGACAGGTTCCAAGTGTTGTTCTGAATCACAAAAAAATATCAATTATAAAATTATATTCTATTCAAATGATATTCTATGCAAACTCTAGAAAAATGTATACTCGAATTTTATTGATTGTGATATTAATTTATAGATAAGACATTAAATTTATAGATAGAGTATAAATTGAAGATTTAATGAAATATAATATAATAATTTTTATATCCCAACTAGTCGGGTTATAAAAGAATTCTTTAAATGTAGTGTAGATTATATTTGAGAGGGACTGAAGAGCCAAGTATAAAGAGAATCTATATTAGTTTTATAAGAGAGATTATATTTGATATGAAATGACTGTTCACTGTCTGATAATGGCTGGAACGAACAGATATTTTTCAATTTGGGTACATTCATGAAACCTTTGCACAGTTGAAAACATTATTTACATTATTAATCATCAACAATTTATTCTTAAATCGATTTACGTCTCTTAAAAAACTTATCTATTATTGCTGTATTTTGACGAATCAGAATGAAGAAAAACAAAATATTAATTACAAATTCCACAAACAAAAATCTTATTTTTTGGTTCTTATGTAGAAACAAAATACAAAATTTTTAATACTATCCATGTGGAGTGAGAAGTAATTTTTTCAAGTAAAAATAAATTATTTATCCAATAAATAGAATTGGATAGTGAACAGTCATTAATAGTAGTTCAGTAAATTATTTTTAGATTTTATTTTCCATTTTTATTTTATTTTCTAGTCTAGTCAATTTTTTCAAGTCATGCTCACTGAGCTGATCGAGTGCATTCTAGTCAAAGAGTAGCCCACCACAGACAAAGTTATTTGGCTGATTCTACACATTTTGATTCATATATGGAATTGATTGGTGAAATTACATTACTGTATGTTTTTTTACAAGAATAAACCTCAAATATGTCTCACAGTATACTTTGAGAAGTGTAAGTAGTATTACAATTATATCTAACAATAATTTTGTTTTCAAAGAAATTATAATAACAAATGCGCATGTTTGCTCATAATCTTATTTTTTTAAATACAATCAACGAAATATCTTGAACCGAAATTGTTAGTTCAAGCCATCTTAATTATTCTGAATGATCTCCGTCTGTGGTTTTAGTTTCTAGTCCATTTAGTCATTTTCATTTAGTAACTTATTCTAGTTTAGTACGTTAATCTAAATTTATTTAAATTTGAACTGCATTTTTTGTATTTTTTGTATCATATTCATTTATTAAGTTCATCACATTCCGATTTCTGTCAATTATTCTACAATAAAATTATCTAGTCTAGACTCTAGTTTACTGGTAAGTTATTTTAATAGTTTAATTTTAAGTTAGTAGTAGATTCTCTAAAAAAGAATGGGATGTATATGTGAAATGTAAATAAGATGTATATTGATGTAAAATATTACTTATAAGTGTAAAATTTTGAATGTTACATGTACATGTTGATTTGTATGTTAATGAACGTTAACTGTTAATCGTAAAGGAACTCTATTGCTCGATTTTTCAATTTTTGAATTAGAATAATAATGTAGAATTTAGTTTTTTAAAAAGTTTGGATTAGTTTGAAACCTTATCACTGCATTGTATCTAGAACTAATAATTATTACGTTTTCAATTCACAATCTTTTTTAGTCACGTTTTTCTTTTTTTTTCATGCTCATAAAGCCAAAAATGTTCATTTGTAAGAAAGCTTTGTAATCGACGTTTGATTTTGAAATAAAAGTTGATTTATGCAAATTAATATTGATGTGTCTTTTTATATCGCTGTCTACCACATCCTAGCTAGATCACCATTATCATATTTGGATCTCGAATATTTGATGGATAATGGTCCTAGGCTTGGGTAAAAACTTTCTAATTTTTATTATTATTTCATGCAGATTAGAAAAAAATGTGATAGTTTGCACCATTGTGCACCTACACCCTTTCAAAAATACCACAGCTCAAGGATCTCACCCACCTCTAAGATTGAAATATCACATTTAAGAAAATTTTATAAGGAACTACAAGTTTCTAAGAAACGTGAAAAAAGTGACAAGAATTCTTCTCCAGAAGGGAGCATACACTTAATAACACACTTATAATAAGTATCAAAATGCAGAATATTGTTCCAAATAGAAAAGAATAGAATATCTTACTAAACTACAATTGGAATGATTCGTCGATAGTTAGTCAGATAGTTAGTAAAATTAATTTGTCAGATTTACAAATTAATCAATCAAATACATCAAACATAACAGTTTGGTTCTGTTTAGTTCATTTTTTTAGAATACCTTCTAATTTTTTATTGATTGAATTCGTTACTGCCTCTTATAGCTGGCCGCCGATTCTAGACATGGTGCTAAATCGTACAATATATTGTTGAGAGGAACGGAAAGTTATCGATATATCAGCCTTGAATAAAAAAATCAAAATCATTCATAATGGTTTGATTCTAAGCCCTTTATCTTGCTACAGACCGAATGTTTTTTAGATCCTCTTCTACTTTTGGGAAACCTTTTTCACAAAAATGATGAAATGTTCTGACAGAACATCATTCTCATCTATCAGAATGATATCTCATAAAAACGAAATAATTCTCTAGAATACGCAGTGGCCTTCCCAAACACCCAATTTCAAACCCATAAATATCTATTATGTCCCCCAGATGACAGTCAGCTCTATAAAAATTAAATTCTGAGACATTATTCTATTGTTTGACTGGATATTGAGGTCTCATTTTCCATCCGTGTTTGTACCAGTATGTTGCAAGTTGGTACTGCTTCGTTAAATACATTTTTGTTAGATATTATTTTTGATTGACTGAATTTGTAAGATTCACAAAAGGACGTTATGAAGAGTATGTTATATGATTACTACTCATTTTTGTTATAGGAAGAAGGTACACTTTTATTTCCACTTTTTCGCTTTACTGCGAACTTTCCATGTTGCTTTTTCTGATCTGCATACATTTTATCATGCAGAGTGAAGCGAAAGTTTCTAGCGAGCACTAACTCGAACTTTGTAAGAGACTACAAGTATAGAAAAATAAATCATTCCGCAAAGAAATACTTAGACAGTAAAGATAAAACGTTTATTTACTATTCACTTGTTCAAAAGTTATCAGTTCACAATGGCCATCCCGATTCTTATTCAAACATTTCCAATGTTCTTTGAACATTGAAAAATTGAAGATGCTTAATCGATCTCAGATAAAGCTTGCGTCCGATCATCGCAAACTGATTCTATTGCTTTCATAAATTCTGGCAAAATTTGTCGACTAGGAGTCTTCTCCAGAAGACACAGATTATACAGCTTACGGAGATGTCGCAGAGTATAAGCGTTCTGGAAAATAAATATAATAGGCCTATGATGTTATTTTTTCAAATAGATAAGGAGGCCACTGAAATTCATTAACATTTATATCATAATATATTATGATTGATACAGTACATGGAGAAAGTGATCTCCATTATGTATAATCATGAATACTTACACATGATTGCTTGCAATTTTTACTCAAATTCTTCTATTTTCCTGAATAGTAAAAAAATTCTCATTCTCATTCCAGTACATTCACAATTCATGTGATAAATGCTTTCTACAAATGGGAGAATTATTATTATCAAGCATTTTAATGATCATTATTTTTAATATTGGAGTATTGTTAAGTATTGTTTAATTACCTTGTAGATATCGACACATCTATCAGAGAAAGTATTGACAAGGTTTTCATAACAATCGAATATTTTGAGGTTGATTGAATGCCTTCCATCAATTACATTTTTGAATTCTTTTTCACTGGCTGTAACGGCTACAACGATATCGAAGAAAACATTGTCTATGAGCTCTCTTCCCTGGAAAATGCATACAATTTATTGGAAATAAAGAAATGAAGATGCTTAGTAAAAAATGCTTACCTAGTTAATGCTTAGTAAAAATTAAAAAGACTAAATTAATGCACTCGTTCATTCATGGATTTCGTTTTGAATCCATGAACAGCAGTTAAGGACCAATAGATTCCAGTAAGTTACCGTATAAAACTCATAGGTTAATAAAAGTAGAAATAGAGATTTGGGAAATTTCTGTTGAATCAGATCAGGAATTCCATCACAATAGAACAATAAATAGAACAAAGTTGATCCAATGAAAATAATGAATAAGTTAAATTTAATATGAATATGATTTCCAAATTCACAATAAGCTTAATGAGATTGACTTCGTCTGGAATAATATCATAGCCCTATTTAAACTACAAAGGGGGCTATGGTAATATTCAATATATCAAACTGTATTAAGAATACTATATTCAATATTTTAAACTGTAGGCCTACTTTCCATTTAGACTAGTGTGTGCAATTGAAGCATTGGTAATAACAGCATACCTACATTTTAAAGCACAAACTTCGAATTGGATTTTTCTTTGCTGACCAATAAAAGTTTGATAATTGACAATCAACTGATGTAGCGTACAAGGAGATTACTACTATATATAAAAATTAGAGACCGCTCTAAGTGTTGTTGAAGAGCCAATTTTGGAAGCTTTAAGATTTTGTAGTAGTAAGTTATTATATAGTTTTAAATTTAAAGGTGATAGACATTGTTGTAATAAGATGTGCTAACATGGCACCATCATAAGATGAAAAAATACTAACGTTTTCAATTGTTTCCACCATTTTGCTAAATTTATCAGCATTAGCAGATTTCGCGTATGTTTTTGACATTTTTTTGAGCCAATGGAGAGAAGCGTCTCTTGCATCAACAAGCTCGTCATCCTGAAAATTCAACAATGAGATTAGTGAGAAACTTCACAAGACAAATAATATTCAAGTTTCCATAAATAATATGAGTAATTTTTCTGCAAAAGATTTAAACGCATATGAATACAATATTGATGAATAATTTTAATTGACAAGGCTGGATCATTAAGATGCAATAAGGATCATACAATTTGAAATCATACAACTTGGTAGAATTCCAATTTGGGCTATGCCTATCAGTTTATTGATAGAAAATGAATTATCATATCCCAGCTGAAGAACATGTACAAATCACAGAGAGTGTATAGTACCTAATACACTATACAACTATACACTCTCTGTAGTACAAATGAGGTCTACTTCAACAGGTAGAGACATAGCAGATATTTTTATATGGTTCTAACCGGTACAGCCAAACACAAGAAAAAATGAGAAGCTGAAAATAAATATGATTTGTTCATGTGTGTATTATAAATTTCTAATAACTGATTCACTACAACTAATAAAAGAAGTGAATGATTTTCAATAAATTGAGTGAAATGCATAGTTACCAGAGGTTTTGCTGGTTTTCTTTGAAGAGGATTTGAGCGTGCTTTGAAATTCTTTCCAAAAAATTCGTGAATCCGCATGTTTGCCAAATTGTAATCTCCATATATATTTACATGACTTCTGTAAGTTGAAGACCTCACATAATCGAACTGCTCAAATATGGTTTTGTTTGTTGTAATAAATTCCTGTAACAGAATATCAAACTGGTTCTAGTAGGTACCGGTAGGTACTCCAAGTTTGGAAATGTTACCTATCGATGAATTTTCCAATTTAATGTAATCTTCTGAACTAAAAACTGAAAAAAATACTGTAAATTCCCTCATCTTATTTTCCCCCAAGATGAAATGTTTTTACCTGATACAAATCTCCCATCCATCTAACACTGAATGCATCTCCTAAGCATGGCATTGTTTCCTCGTTACAATAACAAGCCCAAGAAGACTCAAATCGTCCTGAAGCCGTTACAACTAGCACTGAAACAAAAAATTTTTGATTTACATATAGCATATTAATTCATTATAAATTGAGAAATAATCAATATGAAAAATAAATATTGAACTGAGGGGACCCCTGTAAATGAGAACCAGAGTGACTGATAATCAGTAACAGCTATATATCAGTACCTTGGACACACTGAACCTGTGGACCACATACAGTATGATATACAGTATTATCCGATTCTGAAAATCAATTCTCTTTCTATATGATAGCACAAGTAAGTATAAATTGTCTGAATATCCTATAAACTAAGCTGTCCATTTTGTTTTATTTTTTAATCATTGTAGGCTATAGATATATAGCTCAAATGTTATGTGTCAATGAAATATTTTTTTTAAATCTTATTTCTAACCAGGATTATTTTTCTTATAGCCTACCTACGATAATTGTTTTTGGGATACAAAATAAAAGTAGGCCTATTCTTTGTGATACTATATTTAAGAAAATATTATTTACAGTTTTGTAAACGCCTACATTAGTTGCTTTTTTATACATCTTCCAAATCGTGATTGAGAGCAAATAAAAGAGTGTAAAAGTGAATACATATTTTTTATGTTACCTATCAGTATTAAGAGTGGCCATATAGGCTACTTCGGTAAAGAACTAATAGTTGTTTGGTTGTTTCTACCAAACTTCAGCTTCATAAATTAATCTTCTAGTTTAAATCAATGATCAATAATATAACAACACTGTGATCCCAAACCAAGTATCTCAGCCACTCACCAGAAGAATTCGATGAGTACAAACTGTCAGCCATTGATCCAGACTCACAGGCTTCCAAATAGAGTATCATCTAGAAACATTTCAAAAATTATGAATAACCACAACGATTTTTAGAAGATATAAACAAGAATGGCAATGTCAAATTAGAATTTTGAAGCCTTTTGTTGATTGTCAGAATTTGTATTAAAAAATCTAAAGATAATAATTATTATATAGGAAAAATCTATAGAAACCTAAATCTACCTAGATGTTTCTATTATATTTAATAATATTATTTTAACCTATGTATTGGGATACATACTGTGAACGTATCAACGTATGAACACTACAAATAAAACTCGAATAAAGTTTTATTTACTCTATAAATTATTCTATAAATTATAATTTTATTCAA
Organism: Laodelphax striatellus; assembly: GCA_017141395.1. Taxonomy (NCBI): domain Eukaryota; kingdom Metazoa; phylum Arthropoda; class Insecta; order Hemiptera; family Delphacidae; genus Laodelphax; species Laodelphax striatellus. Next base: position 35,347,293 of record CM029534.1, on the reverse strand, counting down.
AGAAGTTACCGAACCGTATCTGAATTTTTTTAAATTTATTCATTGATATTTTGAGGAAAAGCCTTCTGTCCACTGTTCCCAATTGAAGACTTAGATGCTGCTTATTATAGAAATTTGCAAGTCCTTTTTTTAGAGAAAATCTTTTTCTAAAACAGGCCCCTACAACAGAATCTATTTTCCTAGCTTTGATGTTGGAAGCTACTGCTCTCTATCAATGATTCTTATAAGCTTTTGTCTTCCAATTTTAGAAAGAGTACAACGTACAGAGTTATCAAGAGAATAAAAATTTCATAATAGCCTAATAATTTTTTCACTTTAAACTATTCAGAAAAACTCTATCTCATAGCAACTTATCAGCTCTTATCTCAAGTAGAGAACACAAAACTCATGAATGTTGATTTGGTGAAGTTTATTGAGTGATTCAAAACATTAATAAATTCACGTATTGTGAGTTCTTATGTATTACATGTATGGGAATGAGCGCAGAGCTTCAATCAGTTCAGCCTATTAGATTTATTTCTTCAAGAGATTTTTTCAATAAAGTTATCAATTTGCATCAGTGTATGCTCAGAGTTTATTTAAATTTTTGCTCATTTAAGCCCATTAATTTTCGCTCATTTTAATTAAGAAACCTAGATTCCATGGTAGTGGATTATTTTGAATAGCTAATAATATGTTCTTTACCTTATTGAATTTCTTCTTGGCAATCATGCGATGAACTGCCTCAGTGAGATTCTGAGCCGACAATTTTGCTCTATTAGGAAAGACAACATAACCGTAGCTACCGTGGTCATCATAGTTTACAAAAATTTTGTCGTTTTCAGTACTGAAATAAAAATTATGCTCATTAAGTTATATTCTTTTAATTCATAATAAAGTGAAAGTGATAGGTATTCGAAAGAGAATATCTCAAAAGTAGGTTTTTTAAAATAAGATGAATTGTAGAGTATAATAATCAAATTTTTCAAAAGAGATTAATATTCAACTGTGTTTACTTATAATTCTGATACGGTACAAGTGAAAATCAATTCCTTGTGCATGTTCTTTTCTCAGTAGGCTACTTGTACAAAGAACTTATATATCCGTGATATAGTTTACTAAGCTATCAGTGGCCAACGGTATTTTGAGATTTTCGAAAAGATTCATTTGAAATTCCCGGCCAATAAAACAATATCGATCATACTGTATCAACAGCTGACGATTGATTTGAGATGACAAGGAATTGCAATGAATAATTTTTAATATAGGTAAAGAATAAAATTCATTGTAGGTACCTTTCAATAACTCGGCCTGAACCGATTCCCTCCATAGCTTTCTTATCTCCTTCCAACACTTTGATAAAATTCTCAGGGGTAACATCCTACAAAGCAAAAATATCAATATAGTATCATGAATGAATGAATATTTGAAAATCTAAAGGGACAAAAAACTTCTACCTCAGCCTATTCAATTTTATAAAAATGTCTTAGAAATGTATAGAAATTTTATTGATAAAGACAATTGAAATAAACCAATTTATGATAATTTTATTTGGTCAGTTCTCCTGAACGAACTTCACTATCATTAGTTACGGAAATTATTATATTTTCATTGTAAATTTTGTCCAACCCATTAAAAAGAGATTTTTTTACAATAATTTATTAGGTATATGAAATTATTCATCGAATAAATCTGCATTATAATTATAGCAAGAGAAAAAATATTAATCTTTATTTCTGCCAAAAAAATGAACAGTATCTAATGAAGTAGAGAAAATGATTAATTTTTATGTGAAAAATGCTCATGCTTTTAAGTCAAAACTATATTAGTTGAATTATTAATTTTTCTACTTACTTCACCTCTGTAGTCGATTATTACACCTTCATACACATCGGTACCATTAGGCTCATTCATGATCTTTCCCTTGTAAGGATTCCTGTTGAATGAGGTAGAGTGTTAATTTAAAAATCATTAAATTGTAAAAACTGAATGTTCCTTAAGTTCCAAAAAAATTAGAGGGTTTGTAACTCATCTGACTACTTAGTAACAATCATCATCAATAATCTTATTCAGAAAAAGAAATTACAAAATAAAACACAATACAATAATAAATAATACAATGGAACACAATTAGAAGTGAAATAAAATACGTACTATAAATTTAATTATACTAAATCAAAGGATTTTTTGTAACATTCAAGATGAGTGTCCATGTTTTTGGAGAGGGAGAATAAAAGTATGGATTGGAGGATATTGAGATATTATAATGATGGAAGCCTTAGGGGAGGGTAAGATTAGTCGCAGAGAAAGAAAAGATGACAAAAATTGAAGTAGGGTTAGAAAAAATAATGAAAAGATACACACAAATGGCAGAAAACACTTAAAAATAGAATATTATACTAGAAAATGAAATATTTCACCACAATAATTGTTGGAAATTGCTGATATATATTATTATCTATTTGAATCAGATTTTAAATTAGTTGCTCTATATTGCGATGTTCCATATTCCATGAACTATATAGCCTACCTTTTACCAGCAATAGTTTATTTCTAGCAGAAAAATCCAGAATATTGCAATGAATAAGACTCTACTGCCTTAGATAGTATAGGCATAGATTAACCAAATACTGAATTAACAAATAGTTGATTTGTATGAATGTATTAAATAAATAAAGTATGGATTATCTCTGGTCTAACAGTTTGAGATATTGAGCTATTCCAAAGTTGTTTTAAAAAGTTGAAAATATTGTGCTTGGAATAGTTTTGGATGTTAATTGGTAGAATGTAATGAATGTATTGGAAGAATGAATTTTAATAATGATCGTTTTTCGCAGGGAATATTTAATATTAATTATTTAAATTTAACACTACTTGTTTTATTAATAACTATTCAATATTATTGTGTGTGACTCACGATGCGTGCATAGCGATGTCGTCCTTCATCATTACAATAATGTTTTCTTTTGGGATTCCTCTCAAAACAAGTGTTTGATAAGCATGGCAAATGTCCGCCTAAAATATCAGAGTATGACGTTATAACAATTCAACAGACTTTCATTTACACAGTCATGAAGCAGGATGTGAATTATAGAAGTCAGCAGAATTCTACCCCCTCTGTTTATCTTTCAAATACCTATTGCTATAATTTCAGCGAAAAAATAATGTACCAGAAACGGTATCATATATAACAACTGATACAGTAAATAATACGGCACCTATAATATTTCCAATGTGAAACAATGAATCAATTAGTTCTGGTTCACTCATTTTTGAAATAATTTCATTACTATTATTTATATATTTTATTCATATCAATTGCAAAAATGTATAAAAAATTAGTTACTAATGAAGCTCGAAACCTGACTAGCTTTGAGGCAGATGAGTGAGAGTATATTTTCATCTTCCAAAATAATTTTGATGTTATGGATACACAACTTAATAACATAATTTTGTTCGGTTTTTATCATTAATAATGTCATAGCCTCCTTTAAACTGTTGTCATAGCCCCCTTTAAACTACAGTTTAAAGCAGGCTATGATAATGTGCAATCTTCTTTGACATTAATATTAAGAGCACAATATATTATTGTGTAGCCTGTACTTCCATAAAACATAACTAGAACAAATCTTACTGTTATTTAGTAAATAGTAGACTGTGATTTTTAATAAATCCACCAGCATCGGTACAATACGGTATTTATCTAATTGGTACCGTATATTCTGTAACATTATTCGACAAACACGTTTCAAAAATAAAAAATCATTTTTCTACCTGATGTCTGTAATTACTCCAACCATCAGATCCAGCCACAAGGAAGACCCAAACTTTACCATCACCTTTCTGCTCTTTTTTCATCGGTCTTTTTTTGCCTTTGTGTTTGGTGTATAGTTTCCCAGAAACGAAATCGGCTTTGCGATCAATAATCACATTTTGCAAACTAGAATCAACAACTACATCACTCGATCCTAGAATCGCAGTTTCATCCATTTCCTTTTCTCCATCATTATTCGCTACGCCTTCTGGAAGTCCGTAAACAACTGTGGCAAGGAGACAAACGACCATCAATGCTCTCATCTGAAATAAAAGTTTATTTTTATTGTATCACGTTATCAGCTAAACTTTTTTCCAACAACTGTTCTATCTTAGATTTTCCTATTCGTATTTTTTCATTTGAGAAATATTATAACGTGTGTAAAGCTGGAGCAAAACTATCATTATCCCATTTCCAACAATTATTTTTCAATCATTTGATAGGAAAGTACTTATTTCATAGAGATGATTTTATTTGTCCCGTATATTTCATACAAAAATCTCATCAGTGGAACAATAGAATAATTCTCTTATTACCTTAAAATATTCTCTTAATTCATCAACACAAACTTTTCCGTTCAGTATTTTTGTATAACATCAGTATTCTTTTAACGTCTGAACTCAGTTGATTCACTTTAATCAAATCAGGTTCATCTGATTCGTTAATTCATTTCAAGCTATGTAAAGTTGTCTTTTTGTCCTTGCAAGTATATATGAACTCATTGGCTGTAAATTCATCCTTTGAATAGATACGGATGAATGTAATAGAGTTTTGGAATAGCTGATAATATGTAGACTGTAGAGGTTTGATGAAACTCAGTAGGAAAGCTCAAAATAAAAATAAACTGATTTTTCAACGATATTTCAAATGGAATTCAAGGGAAACTGTTTTTGCTGAAGATAACCACATGAATGTGAAACTTGTGCAATAGCTTATCCCTTATCAAAGTTCAAGGAAAAATAGTATAATTTTCATATAAATTAATTGTAATAAGTAAGTTACAATATGAGTATTAATTAATATATTTATATATATTTATGTATATTATATATTGATATAGGCTATATTAATATTAGTATATTGTCTTTTTGGTTGCAGGCTTCAACCAAGACCTGTGACTCGTTTTAACTCTGGTAAGTAATAATTCACTTTTCAGAGTGAATTATAGGGCTCCCACATGACGGGATCCATGTTCGAATGAGATAACTGTTAACATCAATACATTCATATCATGGAAGAGAAATGAATGATTTATAAGTTTCATGATGGAAGCTTACCTTGAATCGAAGTGCATCACAACCGTCCCAAAAGATATACTGGATAGAAGTGGATTTCTAATTAAGAATAAAATCAAAATGATGTAGCAATAAAAATGACAAGAGTGAGAAGTTAGATAAGAGTTTAACAGTTTTCCACATTCAGGTACAACAATTTCAACCCAATTCAATGTATTTCTGAAAACACTTGTCTGGCTCTTGAAGAAACACTTCTCGTTGTTGCTGTTTTATCAGTTTTTATTCTATTTGTAAGAAGTTGGAAGTTGTTATCTGCTACTGATTTTGAACAATTACTCACATCACTTATGTTTATCTAATTAGTGAAGAAATCGATTTGAAAAATTTAGCCTTCATGAAAGGTTGTCCAAACATGAGACATTTTATCTTAAGCCACACTTATAATTTCCTAACAGCAAATGGAAGGTGAGAGACCTCACTATAATTGTTTACTAGAATCTACACTTTTACCACAAGGAAAGAGTATTCTACTCCTTCCTCAGGAGGAAAGAAGATACTCCTTCATCAGTGCTTAGGCCTATACTGTTCAAATATATAACTGCTCTAGGATTGTATTGCTCCATGGAAATTTTTGTTATTCCTAATCCGTCAATTTGTATAATTTTAATTCCGTCAATTTGTATCATTATTCCTACTGTGTTTATTTTCGTGAAGAATGGATTTCCCGTTTGAAAAGGAAATTCAAAACAAATTTTTTATGTCTGATGATCATCAAGGGAATAAACTTTTTACGAGATATACAGGCCTGCAGTGATTTTTAACCAATATTTTTCGGTTTTATATAGATTAAAATAAAGAAGTTTCAATTTCATTTATCAGACTTCAATTTGTATTGTATTGTAGTAATTTTGTATTTGATTTTAGTTAGGGGTATTTATTATTTGTAAAAAAATTGATATCAATTATTGATTGATAAAAAGTTGTAAAAAGTTGAAAAATTGATGTCAGATTGTTATTACTATTATTGTTGTAATCAGCTATATTTATCTGGTATTGTGTGTTTCATTTTTGTATATGACAATTGTTGATGTGATTTATTGTACCACCCAATGTATGATGAATAAATAAATACGCTAAATAAAATAAAACTGGAGCCTTTATCAAACTAGCGCTAACAGGTAGACTAAGGAGCTTATTAAAATATCATATTATAGGTACCACTTTGTGAATGATGGATGAACGTGGATTATTCAATCATTCTCCTTTATTATTCTTCAAGATGTCAAGTTAAAAACGGTTCATTAGGTGATTCAATCCTACATCATTATCACCCTAATTTTAATTTTTGCCCTCCAAATTCATGGCCCACGCCTACGCCTATGTCAACTCAAACACTTTTTATTGAGTTGAATATAAAAATATCAACCATTCTTCAGATCTCCATACAAATGTTTGCCCTACTAAGCGAAAAGACAGTACCGTATCTGCAAAAACCAAATTTTAAGTAAATTGGATTTGAAGTTTGGCATCAATAAACTGAGAGCTGTCACCGGGTCTGAAATTTTTTCAACACACTATTGGTGGATTAATATACTTTTTGTCGCTTAGAATTGATTTATGCAATAATTTCCTATAAATTTTCATGTTTTCCACATAATAATGCAGATACTGCTATTTGCCATTACTATTGCTACTGTTTTTGCTGATTTGAGTGACCTTTCTACCTACTAAAACTAAGGAAAAGAGCAGTATCTGACAATGTACTTACTGCTCTTTTGCTTAGTACTAGTGGATACTGCTCTTATGCTGAGCTCTACTTGCTTGCTGGTTTTGTAAATAATGGATACTGCGATACTGCGAAGTGTTTATCTCGAGAAAGGTTGCATATACGGCTTTTCAACCCATTGGATTCCTCGACTAAAAAATCATATTATATATTATCAAATCAGTATTTGATATAATATAACTCAAAATGTGAAAATCTGCAGATACTGCCCTCTCGTTTAGCAGGGCAGAATATCCAGAATTGGTAGCCAACTATACTATTTTTCACTATTATCAAAGTAATATTTATTAGGTACTGTACCACGTAACTACAGTTTTATAAGATCGTAGTTCACTCTTCAACAATTGAAAATATGGTCGGTATGCGTCTCGTTTTGACCCCTTCTTCACCCGCGCACAGCTAAGAATCTACGTAATTCAAAGATTTTTGAAATAGTCAATATTTATTTGAAATTCCCGGTCGATAGAACAATATCGATCGTACTGTATCGACAGCTGACGAACGATTCGAAGTTTGATGAATGACTGACTGTTGAATTGGTTATTTAATAATGAAAATAAGCAAATTCATTATTTGAAATATTATTATTCCAACTAAATAAATTATTCTATCGTTTGCTGAGTGTTTTATCCAAATAATATTTCGGCATCACTGGTTGATCAGCTGACTCGTGTCAGTCAGTGACAGCTCTGAAATCCATGTTCTGCTCATTTCTGCTTCGTAACCGGTAGCGTGAACAGCGGTCGGATTATTTTCTCAATATTATTCGAAATATTTACAAGTACTTTCAACGACAGTCCATTTTCAAATAAATACAGTGAAGCTTTCAATTATATCCAGTGTTCAGCTACATAATTCGGTGGTTAAATGAAGTAATTATACTACAGTTGGAGTTGTAAAGTTTTGGATACCGGAATTTCTACTATTGAGGTAAGTTGATCTTATTTATTTTAAAATTAAATAATAATTGAAGTTTTAAATATTTTCCAATCAGTTGAATTATTTAAAATTTGTTAATTTCCTTACGTTTGAGTATGGTTGATATTTGAAGTCTACTTCACAAATTGGTCGAAATTTTTGAAACCGATATAATGTGTCGTCATTCTCAACAATTATTCGAAACTTTATATTAATTTACTGTTAGTTGATTTGATTTTGATTTGAAATCTTGTTATATTCCGTTTATCAATATTATGTAGTTTTCTCAAATGGTTTTCATAAAATTTATCCAGCCATTTCCCTTTGTTAATCTAACGATTCATTCAATAAATCCCATATTTTATTAAATTCAATCAATTCAAAGTAAAGCAGGTTTTTACTTGGTTCAATTATTCCAAACTCTACTCTTCATCTCAGGAGATATTGCTTTTATAATTTATAAGTGCTTGTTTTTTGAAGTCTAGTAAGTTAATCCTCATAAACTCATTGGATGAGTGTGCTTAAGGGTTTCATCTTAACATTGTAAATATTATTATTTAATTGCAAGTGAAAATCATAAATTCATTTATGCATAGCAATAATTATTAACAAATTGAAAATTCAAGCTAAACTCAAGTTGTATTTGTTTCCACAGGATGAATTTTTGAAAAAAACAAACATGAACAAAAGATTATTGGAAGGCATCAATTATTTATTGAATGATAACCCCCACTTCGCCCTCCCAGGAATCGATTAAAGGAAGTCATTCAACACATTCAATACATATAAAGATGTGGAATCAATCAAACCAAGATGTGGATAGGTGAATCTGGTATAAGGTATCTTTCTCTTAAAATACTAGTTAAAGAGTTAGGCTAGAATTATCTAACATTGTCCCAGATTAGAGGGTGGGGTACAGGGGGTGGGACGTTTATGGTTGTTAGTCATGTATCATACTCTGACACAATCCTGAGCAGTACCACGTCATCATGCTAGTTTTGCGATGAGGGTGTCTTCTGTCTTGGTCGGGCGCTTTAATAGCAGCACCGCCATGCAGTGCAGATGTAAATGTACATGTTTTCACCATCATGCAATGATGGGATATGTGGTACTGTTTTTGTGATTGCATAGTTGGATGTGAGACAAGATAACAGCCATAAATAGGGATTGAGCTAGATAGGGGTATAGGGGGTGGGACGTTTATAGTTGTTAGTCATGTAGCATACTCTGACACAATCCTGTGCAGTACCACGTCATCATGCTAGTTTTGCGATGAGGGTGTCTTCTGTCTTGGTCGGGCGCTTTAATAGCAGCACCGCCATGCAGTGCAGATGTAAATGTACATGTTTTCACCATCGTGCAATGATGGGATATGTGGTACTGTGCCTGTGATTGCATAGTTGGATGTGAGACAAGATAACAGCCATAAATAGGGATTGAGCTAGATAGGGTGGGTCCCCGTAGGATATTTGCAGATTTCAGTCGAGTATCGTAGTGTCCTAGTCAGTGTTCTGTGTGGTAGTTCCACTGCGTTGTCACTATGATTGCGGGCTCGATCTCAGCATCAATTTTATGACGAAGTGGTAACTGTTACACTGTAGCCTGTTGGGATCTATTATACAGGAGACTGGGGTTTGCAAATATAAGATTAGAACCTAAGTGCCTTCAGCAAAGGGGTTAGAATTCAGGGAATGGGATAAAAAATATATTTGCTGTCAGCTTCTAAGCTGCATATATATTATATAAGAGTTATTTCCAATTTAAAATTTACATTAATTCAAAAATTTTTGATCAGAGTAGTATTGCCTCCAGCCTTTGCTGGTTGGCACGGGGAAGGGGGATTCAAGCTATTATGGCTTTGGGGCTGTATTTATTTCTTTATCATAAGTATTAACTTGCATGCTTTGATACACCAAAAGGCGCAGATTTTCTTGAGTTCTAACTCAAGAGTTCAATGATTTGGTACTTTTCTACACATGCTAGAAAAGAAACTGCTTAATGTACTTTCTCACACATGCTGAGAGGTGCAGATTCATAATTATTATTTTAGTAATAAGTTTTAATTTAAGTTACAGACATCAATGAGAGTTAGAAACTCTCATGAGTGATGTATAAATGCAGATATTGAAGTATCTATTTATAAGACGCTCTCCTACACACGCTAGGAGAGCGCAGTAGCTTAGGGCATTCTCTCACACATGCTGAGAAGTGCAGAATAATGATATTTTATATTACAATTATATAATTCATTAGTTCTAGTTCAAGAAATATTCACATACAGTAGTTGGCATTATTTAGAGTTAGAAACTTTATAGATGCTGAGAAGATACATATTCTCAAGATATTGAATAATCTTTTTTTAAGTTATAGAATCGTATAGTAGTTAGAATCACTGAGAGCTGTAAACTCTCTTAGATGAATCATCTTAGAAGACGTTCTCCTACACACGCTAGGAGAGCGCAGTAGCTTAGGGCACTCTCTCACACACGCTGAGAGGTGCAGTTATCAATTGAAAATGATTTTTATTAGTCAAAAGTTATAGATTAGACCACTCCTGGCGGTTCAGGAGTACATATTTATAAGAGTTTAGTTATAAGTTCCGGGTCGACTATTCAACTTATTTTTGAAAATTGTACTAATTCTTCATTTTCCAAGTTTGTTTCAGATACAGCTTCTCTTCTCAAACGGATCCATGATTCTCAAAGTCCATGGCAATTTTATTTCTATGTCATACTATGTGCATGGATTGAATATTTTGTGTTGCATCTAGAATTGTGTGTAGTTACATGTTGGATGTTATTCATTTGCATGTTAGATTTGGTATGTGCATCTTTGCTAAAATTCAGAGGATTCATGTCCCTTCTCTTCACTTATTTAGCATGATCCAATATTAAGATTCATAAATAAGTATATTGTTTCAGGACTGTGTTTTATTATGTATTTCATCTAATGAAAGTTTTTTGTTACAGATCACCAAGTTTTAGCATTTACTTCATTTACGCTACATTGCAATTAGAGATGAAGTTAATGGACTGGAGGAAGGACGTCTACTGCATTTTTGTTAAAGTGGAAAGCATTGTACACAGAATAATAATAATTGATTTATTATTATTCTGTGAATGCAACCGTATGCTCTGTTTACTGGCTTCACCAACTTGAAAATTGTTTCCAAATTCAATTTCCACTTTAAAAAAATTCTCATTAATTATAATAGATCGTTTGATAATTTTCCAGTACAATTTGAAATTTTATCAGCAAAATAAACTTCCTCTTGGTTTTCTGCGTTGCAAGGGGGATGCAATTCAGGTTCACTTCATCTTCAAAATGCATCCAAGAGGTTCTGTTCTTCTGGAGCATTTGATGATGTTTCTTTTCTTGTTGGGTTAGGGATGGGTTGGATTGTAAAGGTCTTTTTGAACTTCGTTGTTTGGGGGGGGGGAGGTTGTTGTTTGTATAGGTTCTTGTGGTCTATGAGAGTTTCTCTAAAGTATTCTCGTGTAGGCTTTAACCTTCTTGTACCGCAGAAGACCCAGAGGAAGTGATATTTCAATTTTCAAAATTTTTATTCCAAATTGGGGATACTGTTTGGTTGGCAGGAGAGAGATGATCTGTTGCGGTACCCCATGGATTGTCTCTCAACTCCAACCCTACCGCCCTCCGTCATAGGGTGTGTAGCAAACAACAGTATTCACCTTAGGTCGCGTGGCCCACAAGCCTTACGTCCTCGAATGGTGATGGTCTGGCTAGGTAACACAGAAATCAAGTCTTTCTGTATTTCCTTTGCTGGTACCACTCCGCGTGTGGGCCGGGCAACGTATGTCATGGGTGCCCTCGGTTTGGTGACATCTTTTGACTTTGAGTTTTAAGATGTCCCCGGACGGTGGGTTACCATACAGTGACTGCGGCTAACAAGGCTATGGCAAAGCTGAGGGCTCCCAAGGCTATTAGATACTTCCACTTTCTAGTAACCTTAGTAGTCCCATCTTGTCTTCTTTATTGATAGTATACTAATGGCCTATTTGAAAACTATAATCAATTTATTTTTTATTCGAGACAGATATGAGCTGTGCATAACTGCATATTATACAGTAATATGTGCGAAATTTTGGTTCTTTGACCAATTGTGTCACGTCCATAAATCGTTAATTTCTATCATCAATCATATTTCTTTGATAATCTTATTTGTTAAATAAAAAAAATGCAACCATCTGTTTAGAAGTTTTTCAAACTGTAATTACAAGGACAAATTAATATAATGCTGTGTATTCATTGTATATAATAACATGATTATTCATCAATTTTGTTAATAATATTTACTCCTAAGAATAAATTAAATTTGAATTGTGAATTTTAAAAAGTTATTTGCTAAGCTCTATTTGACTTGTAAAAATATGCAAATATCTAGACCGTGTAATTGATAAGTATGCTGCTTTTTTTCTGGCAAATGATATTATTATTGATAACAGACCATAAGATAAAAGATAAGAGATCGAATGACCAATGTAAAATATTTATTTGTAATGCTTATATTTTCTTTGGCAAATAAATTGAATTGAAAAAAAAGAAAAATATACAGTTTTCTCCAACATTTCTATCAGTATCTAGCATTTATTAATTTTGCTAATAATACGTCTTCATTGATAAAATTTATATACAAGCTTCCATATCATATACAAAAATAAGGAAGCTTGCATAAATTTTATCAATTTTAAAGACAGTTATAAAATTTTATTTTTTTAAAACATACCCGGACTCGAAGCTAAGGTATCGGCTGCTGAGAATGACCTGACCAAACTTCTACCCCCACCCTAAAAATTTCAATGTTTGCTCACATGTAAGAGCCAACATGATAAACATGACTTGTAGTGGCAGTCGAAAGTCCATGTTTTACCTCGCGGCATCTTATTCTATAGTCTAGTCACTGTACTTTCATGAGTTATCCACTGCTTGGAAACTATCAACTTAGTTTCAATTCTCATTTTTTTGTATTTGGAATTCATTGAAATTATTAAATATCGAAAATATTAAAATAAATTTTTGTCAAAGTTTAATCAAGAAGTATTTGAAAATCAAAAAGTGTATCATTATCATTGTATCATTATTATAAAAGTGTAATATTCATATGGTAGGAGAAAAAATCTAGTAATGGCAGTAAAAATTCATTTTTATTTTCCTTGTAATCAAATTACAAAGTTTCACAAGTTAAATTCAAATGCAAACAAATTATTTTCTGTTATAACTAAAATAGTTTTTTGAACAACAAAAATGCTGATAAATTTTCGAATCCATGAGAGAGTTAATTACATTCCATTATTATTATCTAAATAAAAATAGATTGCAATGATTGATCGTATAAGGTGGAACAGAATTTCAATGAATTGTTATGTAAATTTAGTTGAAATTTATTCATCAACTTTTACTCAAACAATTATTTATGATGGTGACAGTTGTATTTCAAAGACGTTCTCTTGGCATAGTCATATAGCAGGATCATTTTAACTTGTCAGAAAACAGCTGATTGATGTACGCTCGTTTACTGACGTTGAATCAGCTGTTTTCTGACAAGTTAAAATAATCCTGCTATACACGAAATCTCTTCCTCATCGATAATATTGAAACAGACAATATTACAAACGAGTTTGGATTCGGCATTCTCTTTCCACGAAAAGTATACAAAACGTAGAAAAATCTTATTTCATTCATTAAAGCTTCACGTGTTTGGTGATGATTAATGTACAATTTATTCTCTGGAAATAATATACAATAAAGTTTTAAACTCAAGCACTGGAATTTGAAAGACCGCAGTGTGAATAATTGATTTATAGATTACATAAAATAATACAGAATCCATAATTATATACAGTGCTCGATTTCTCAAAAAAGAGGTAAGGGAACTGTAGGTAGATAGATAGATAGATATACATTACGTCTGGTTGGCCAAATAATGGCGTCAGACAAGTCAAAGTGCTTGCAAAATTGCAAGACACGAATTATGTTATTTGGTAAATTTTCTCAATTAGTCAAATATTATTAGTTTCTAACTCCATTGCAGTAATCGAAATACTCCTTTAGACTATAGAAGCACTCATTAATTAAAAATGCTTTCAATCTACGTTTAAACTCAGTGATACTTAATGTTTCCTTCAACCCAGGGGAACTGGCTTACCACGGGCCCTCCACCGGAAGAATTTTTTAAATTACTCTTAAGTTGGAGCGCTTTTAGCGTACCTGAGCATATCTTTGCAGCTTTTTTTGGTAGTTTTTTTAGTAGTTTTCTTAAAAAAATCGTTTTTCCTTTTGAAAAAAGGTACAGGAATGCCATTACGCCGCGTTCCACCTGAAATCAAGCCCTGATTACATACCCACAACAAAAACGCTACTATATAGATGTCAGAGGCTGTTCCTATTATGTCAGTGACTATATAGTAGAGGCCGCGAGGTATAACATGGATCCCCTCAAACGGTTGAAGAGTGGGTGGCATGGTAGCGATGGGATTGTCTCTCACACAAATCTCTCTTACTTCTTATCAATTGCATTTTATTGTGTAGACTATCATATAAAAGTACCCTTTTGTAGTATGCTTCCTGGCTCATATTTTCAACTTCTCTTGTGAATCAATACTTTAAAAGCATTATTACTGTATTATATGAATATGAGTTGAATTCTCATATGCAATCATTCTGAATTCAACGGAGTTCAAATAATTTAAAAAATAACAATTTAAATATTGTTGGTCTGATAGCTAACATTGTCTACTTGAATGACAGACTCTTGACAACAGGCAACTTACTTGACAACATTGATTGATACGAGATAGTTACGTGTGAGCAGGCTGTACAATACTCATCAAAGTAAAACATAGCAAAGTTATGTCATCGGCTTCAATGGATTAGAGCGAGCTTGTTCATTGTGATGAATTTATAGCCTCTATAGAATCACGATAAAAAGACGGTTTTTATGAATAGAAAAACGCAACAAAAAATTAACTGAAGAATCATGAGTGAATTGAATTGAAAAAATATATGTCATGGTTCAAGGTATTCATTATCATAGAGAACTAGCGTTGTTTGCAGAGAAAGTGCCTAAAGGTTGCGCAAGGTGAAAGTTTTAGTTCTACAGTCGGTTATTATGTCAGAGTGCCGAGTAGAGGCGATCTCGGCTGCTGGATCAGAAATAATATCTCACCGTTTATCTTTGATAAATTAATAGGAAAATGATAATCGAAACGAGTCTGAGACACTTTACAAGATAAATTATTAACGCTGATCCTATAATTTTTCAAATACAGTCAAAGTTAATGCTTCAGTAAATACAAGACAGTGTAATGTTTCACTTTAAAAGGAGGAATTAAGCATACATGGTTTGAGTGTATTTAAATGTAAGCTTATCACTTATACTATTACGGTTTCCCAGCCTTCATTTTCAATCGATATTTTGTATGAAATTTTCTCCAGAATAGTTTGATTTCATTCAAAGAGTTTTTCTAACATTTTAGAATTTGATTGAATGTTGGAGGATTTTACTAATTATAATCATATAATAAAGTAACCAATATAGTTACCGAGTACAAACACAGTATACCTACCTATACTCCTGGAAGAAACGTGTGCGGTACCTTCTACCACTATTCCATTACAATTTGCAGAGAACAGTAAAATTGATGAAAACGGCAATCTTTCATTTTTATTGCATCAGTTACTTCGAATTAATCATCTAATTTGAAGACAACTTACCAATAATCAAGCAAGTAGGCCTAGTATTTTTTTTTTTTTTTTGACTGACCAAATATGAGCCAACTTTGATCGATGATTACAGAAATAAATTAGTTTTATTTGCTGAATTCAAGTTTCAAATATTGTATGTAATCTATAATATTGTTTCTTGAAGTTATAATTTATTGCAGAGTGATTTAGAATTTTATTTGGTAAGAATAGAAATTATTCTATTGATTAACTCAATTCATTGATTCGATTGATTTTATTGATATCTTTTACAATCTTATTCTCAAGCTGAGTTCCTTGTAATTGCTGAACAGTCTCATCAAACTTTTTACAAATACTAAATAACATTCCTTATTCGAAAAGATGTAGCTACTTACACAACACAAGACCAAGAAACATACAATACGGTACACAAATATAATTTGCGTAATCCTGGTAAAACACAATAATAATAATCGTCATCATTTTTTATTGCTAGGCCTAATCGTTAACTGGTTTTCTGAACCTAGCGCTTAGCAGATAGTGAAGATACAGTTGTAGATATTATCAGAAGCGTCATTAAGAATATGCCAGGAGTCATATCCCGCACACCATTGTCATTGAACTTTATAGGTCTCAATTGTACTCCCGCACAAAGCTAATTGCTTCCTACATTATTGTAGCATGGGAAGTTTCCCCAGACACCTCTCATACGAACACATTGTCGCCTCTTATTAACGGGAATCTTGCTGTTTTAAATTGGCTGCCTGATTGTGAGAATTTCCCTTGTTTATAAACCGTGAATTGCTGTTCACAGCTGTGAACGAACTGTACATTTTAATTGCCCTTGAATCGTTATGTAATTATTGCGAAACATGAATTCAGTTTGAAAGAATAGACTTTTTCAAATTTCAGAAACCCCTTTTAGAAAAGGTGTTACACTGAGTTCATAGTTTGTAGTTATAGATCACTACGGAAAGAAAATATAGTTCTCAAACCAAATTTTGAATCTATATGAACACAGTCAGTGTGAGAAGCACTTCTCACTAATCATAGTATTTCTGTTCAGATATTTTCCTCAGTATATATATCACTCGAAGATAAAAAGAATTAATTGAAAGATATTACAGAGTGGCAAATAGCAAAAGTTTCTATCAGGACGACAAAAACTAATCTAATTGAGGTTGTCCTTTATTATCAGGTAACGTTGACATAATAAAATAATAACAAGCAAAAATTATCACATATTTTAGTAAAAGTAAAGGAGGGTGAAATTTCAAAGCAATCAATAATCATTTGCAAAAAATATTTTAATGTAGAAATCACAAATTGCATTCCAAGTACTCAGAGTTCACACATAATAAAATTTCGAAACATAGACCGTTTCCAGATACTGGTCAAACATTTCATCAAGGTAGAATAATTTTCAACAATAATCAATAATGTGAATTATGCAAAATCAATCTTATAACGAACGGCATTTATCAATGACTCACATCTTATCTAAGAAATAACGTAATTAATCTGTAATATTAAGAATTTTAAGAGTATTATATCCTTAAAATCAATATTTTCGGTAATAAGCATTTCTCAAGCTTATTTTAAATTGAAAATAAATTTCTCATAGTAATCTTTATAAATTTTGCACTTTTTGTACACTCATAGACAAAATAAATGGGTTTCATTACCTGAGATCTCAGTATCTGAATCTTTCTCTGACTTTCCTCGAGTACAGTACACTCAATTTATGGTGTATGTTAAAAGTTTATAAGAGTAGATGACGAGAAGCAACAAAAGTACATCAAGAGGTTCAGTTATTAAATAACAATTCTCTATACAGAATATTTATTTCACTGTATCTCATTGTTATATTGTAAATAACACCTCACATTTTATGAAGCTCCTCTTAGTGAATAAATTAACATAGCGAGTTTTGCAAAAACACTGGATCAAGACCGAAGAGTAGAAACTAAAATTTCAATCTTTTAATCTCTGAAATTTCCATGCAAAACTACAAATTTCTCATCACAGCCTAGTGGAACTCACTAAATTGTTTCAGGTTTCAAACTTTTTCATTCAATTAAAACGAACCTTCAAACTTCCAAGTTATAACTGTAGTTTGTTACAATGTTCTCTGATGGGTTGCACCAACCGAAATTGACTATTTTTAATCAGCTCATCCTATTCAATTAGCATTGTACTGACCCTGGATCAGAATATTGATCTTGCTTGGTACAACCCAACATACGATATTTCATTGGTATTATCTATTCTTCAATTTTCCGTGACGCAATTTCGCATTTCTTAGCCTCGGTTTGAGAAATAGTCAGATCCAGTTTGCCAGTAGCTGGCTTGTCGATAGAGATGAAATGTTCGGCCAACAGTATGTCGGTGGCAGACTGTGTGAGGGACTGTACAGGACAGAGGGGGGAGGCGTCGGGACGCGTGAGACGGAAACGGAAGTTGGAGACGGTTTCCGGATCAGCGAGCGCCCACAGCCACACCACTAGGTGATCTGTTTTTTGGGGGATTACGCGGACGAATATCTGTAGGTTTCTTGTGTTGATTAGGGTGAGCGGGGATATGGGGAGGTGGAGAGAGACGGAGGTGTGTTTGGGGAAGTACTGGACGAGAGGACCTTCGTGGGAGGATTGGATGTGTGCGAGGAGGGTGTCGGGACCAGGGAGTTTCTCGATACAGTCGGCAGCTGGACAGTGGAAAAGCGGGGTTTTGATGGTGAGTAAATCAAGTTCGTCTTGGAGTTTGATGGATGGTAGGCGTGATTTGAGCTTCAAACGAGGGACTACTTTACTGCGCAGCGCAGCGCGGCGTTTCTTCGGATGACATTCCCTGAAGAATGTGCTGGTGAGCAGTGCATGCAGCTTGTCGGCCACCAAGCAGCGGCCGCGAGATCCCAGCTGCACCCTGCAAACGGGACAGCGGTCGGCGTTGGCCCTGCACTCGGGCACAACAGGTGTCCGTTGCAGCACTGGTAGGGAGGGGAGCCGTCTCCAGGCAGACGGGGCACTCCAGCAGCTGCACCACTGACTGCAGGCAGACGGCCAGGCGCTGCAAGCTCATCGTTTTTAGTAAATTTATCGACACAAAATTTATAGGCGGTATGGGCGGTCCCATATTATAAAAGTATATATCCATTATATATATATAAGATTTTAAATAAAATATAATAATAATAATAAATGGCGAGGTAAATGGTCCCTACATTAAAAACAAATTCCGAGGGTAATGAACATGAGCTCTACGTGAGTGATGAGAGTTTTGATGATGATAGATAACGACTGCTTACTACACAGACGGGACCGACTCTTAACTTCTCCTCTGAAAGACAGGAAAACTTGGTTGGCCAATAACTTTATTTTTATTCAATAAAGGTGCTAGCTACTAAAAAAGCAATATTTTGGCCCAATGAAGCTACAACATTCGGATATAGTTTTGGAATAATGTGTAATAAAAATAATTTATAATAAACGATCAGAATAAATTAAAATTCTATACCAAACGTAGGCCTATTGGAATTTGGAAAAGATTCACAGTTTGGTAGTAGGCCTAAATGCAGTGAAAGTGGTTGAATTAGCTTATTCTATATTGAGATGGATGAAACTTCATGAATCTTTTAACTTATTGATTACAGTAATTTAATGCGTTGATTTATTGAGATATTTATGTGTAGATTTACATTCAGTTACATTTCCAATAGCAGTGTAATGCCCCTGAAAAAATAAAAACTTTTTATCTGATGTTACCTTAACAGGCAACCTAAGCTAGCAGTTAGTATTTCATTGCAATAAATAAAAAGATTTTTTCCATAAATAACTTATTTGGGGGGAAAACGAGCAATAAAACATCTATTCAATTACACTATTTTAATTGGAACTAGAGATGGAGTAATAAAGTATATCGCTACGGCTGTGGTGCAGTATATGGACTTCTGTGATAGATTGAAGATTACACTTTATTGACAATATTCCATAATATACTGCATTCTCTCCATCGCTATTTATTGCTGAACTAGTAATAGAAATATCTATGTTGAACATTCCAATAGCAAAGATTCAATACAATAGCATAGTAACAAGTAGGCTAACTTATTCTCGTGGGAAACTTGGTATCTTTTCCTGTACTATAGCTCTCACAAAAAAAACTTAAAAAATCAATCAGTCAAGTTCTTGATAAGTCAATATAAATACTTATGTCAAGAATCATTATTGAAGAACAAAGCGTTTCTTTTTGTACTTCATTATCAATAGGACATTTTTCAATAATGACGTAATGATAGCGAAAACTAGTAATGCATATTTAACGAAGTAATTAATTCAAATTGATATTCCAAGAGCCCTCTCCACTCAGTCTTTCAGACAGCATATTAAAAAAAATCAACAAGGAAAAGATAGAGTTTTCAGACGATTTATTTTTCTTGAATTAAATTATTATCGGCTCGTTACTTCACAATGTCTGATTAAAGAGTAAGTTGTCGTCAACCAGAGCTTAACAAAAAATGGATCACTTCAGAATTCCTTTTGAGATTCAGCATGTAGGTTGAAGTTATTCAACTCTACAAGAAACAGTAATAATTGGAGCAAAAAATGATCTGGACTCGAGGTGAACAGCTCCAGAAAACTATAAACTGTTCGTTTATTTTTAGTCAATCTTTATCCTCCTACTTCTCGGCATCTAGGCTTTTGTCGAGCTATTCATTTGAATTAATAGAACAGAAGTTATGTAAGTTGGGTTATTTGTAAGCTCTTCACACAAAGAGTGATATATTAGATATCCATTTATTGGGAAAACCACCAATAATTTGAGAGTTCTACGTGTTTTAAACTAGTTGGACCGCTTTTACTACCAAATTCTACATGATTTTGTTGGTATAACTGAGAAGATTAATAGAAAAAAACTTATAATTCATCATAAATTTATAATTATTACTGTATTATCTAGTTTTTCAACTGAATTAATTCGGTTTCGGCATAGACTAATTAACTACTTAACTACAATTTAACTAGTTAAATTGCCTTTGGTTTCGGTCACCTATATATAGGCTGAAAAATGTCTCTCAAACTAATTATTGATTATTCATTTTATGGATACATTAGCCTATCCTATCAAGGTCTAATTGGATTAATTGAAAACATTGTTGACTCATGCTTTGTTGATTCATAATAGAAAAATCATACCAATAATTACCAGAATAATTAAGTTATTCTATAATTTTTTCAGCACAATCTTCTTCAATGCCTTAAATATCTTATCCTAATGCAACATATGATGCAACATCTAATTCACTACAAACATCTTATGCAACATCTAATTTACTACTATAACAAATAATATGATAAAATATTATTTCCTTTCTCACACCAAATCTAGAATTGTGTAGTACAACCCATTACAATAGAACAATCGAGCGAGAACACGATTCACAATTAGGTTACCTGACAACTATTCTCCATTTTTAAGAATCTATATTTTGTATCTTGTACTAATTGTATTTTTTTAACTTGTGTGTCAGTAAATGAAATGAAAAATAGAATAAATAGCACAGATGTATTCTTTTGAGTTACGAGGAATGCAACAGTAGAATAAGTATGTAGGTTCCCAAAGTCATTAAATAATCATTGTTTTCATATTTGTGTTTTAACGTTGCTTGTCTGATTCACCGCAGCCGCGTGAGAAATTTAGTTAACGGGCCAAGTTCAGGTCGAAGGCGTTGCTCAGATCCTATCTATTCTCTAATGATCGTTACAGGTTACAGGTGCTCGTAGAAGTTTGTTATTACGCTACTCTCATAACTTCTCTTTCTCACAATCATCTTTCTCCTTTTCTCGCATTACTCTCACACAGTGTTCTTCGTTTTCAGTTCTATTGAAATTTATTGTATATTGCTTTCACACAGTATTCTACTGCTTTCATGAATTTGAGCATTCATTTCAACTATGTTCTTTCTCATCCCCTCTAACTACTGACTCTATTATAGAACTACTATCATCTCTACTTTTCCAACTCTTTCTCTTATATCTGCTCTATTCTCTCTTGCCTCTTAAAACAGCTATACATTTATTCTATTATATTCTAGTATCAGCAACCTCTCTAATACTTCTGCCCTTCTGTTAATAATAATTCTGTACTGCCCCATTTTGGACGCGATATGCCAATATCTGATCATTTCCTCCGCAAAACACTATCCTTGTCTCGTTTTGTCTCTTACACAATATTCTCTTTTTCCTTCTCTCTTTCAAACACACTTCCCCATTCTCTCACCCCCTCTCTTTTAATCAAAATACCATAGAACCTCAATATCAATTTTGATTCTAATCCTCAAACTGATCCTCTTCTCACTCCTATGCTGGGTTTCACCAACCTTGGTCAAATAGAATTTGACCATGTTCAAAAAAGGCAATGGCGCACACGTTAAAAATTTGTTGCAAAGGAACGGAAACTCTAGCTGATCTTTTAATTTCAAGTGATTGGAATTCTCATACATAAACAGTCGGATAAAATAGTAATATAACAATGCACCAATGAACACAGATCAATTTTCTGCGGCAACTTAAAAATTGGCGGTCAAATTTTGGCAGTGTGATAATAACCTTTTCACCTGTTGATGCGTTTGAACATCGTTAAATATCTTGTTAATCTTGGTGAAACCCGGCATAAGTCTTCTATCTTTCTCAATCATTCTCTCTCTCTCTTTTCTCCATCACTTTACCCCTCTCACTCTGCATCTCTTCCTATCTATCTGTTTCTCTCATTCTCTCTCTTCCACATACACACTTCCCACTTTCTCACCCCCTCAATTTCAATCAAGCTATCTCTCCATGGTATATTATCCTTTGTCTATATACACCAACTATCTCTGCCTTTTGTTGGTATCACAGCATCAGTATTATGAGCAGTAATCTGTAATTAGGCATCAGAGCTTTGCAGCATAGCTATGCTGGCAGCGTGCTGTAACACTGACCCGATGCCTTTATAAGCGGTTACGGTACGGTCACGCTGGCTTATGGTTAACGGACTGTATTTAGCATGCGACTGCTGTACTCTGTTTAGTAAGTTGGGGTCGCCGGTCGCGGTTGGGCCGTCGCGAATTCAATCGGAACCGGAAACCGAGTCAAAATCAGTTTCAGTGATCTTGCATAATTTCAAATGCCCTTTCAGCACGTCAACAATTGAAATTTGCGGTTGGGTCTCCAATGACTTTCAGATAAAAAGCCAACTCATGACAGCCCAAAAACCTGTGTTTTATAATTTGAATGTTTTTAGATAAAAAGTTTTGTGGCAGAATGCACACAAAGGTGTGTGTTACTATAACATTAGAATTGAATATTATTAAATATTATTGTAGTAGCTTCATGGAACAAAAGAGTTTTGAAAATAATAATAAATATAACGGAATTCGTATAAAAGCATGAATAATAGAAATATTTGAAAATATATATATTCAACTATTTATTATGAATTATATTATTTGAAGTCATATAATACAAAATCGATATGAGATACTGTATCAAATTACTTAGAAAATTTATATATGAATAAATTTAATATGAAGATACAAAAATATTCCTGAACAGTGTTCCGTAGATATTTGGTACAAAGATTTAGTCCGTGATTTGGCAGTTACAGTAGTAATAGATGAGTTTAGAGTTTAAGATATTTCTCAAACTATGCTCACTATATTTTGTTTTAAAGTTTTCAATGCGTTTTCGCAGCTATCTCAAGAATGACTTTATCAAACAGTTTGTAGAAGAATTTTTAAAGAAATGAGTGATAATGAGAATAAGAACGAAAAGAATAAACTGTTGAAGCAATAGAAGAAGGACTTCAGTGGGGAGAGGATTCTTATAAGGAAATAAATGGGAGGGTTATAAAAGATCTATGATGAATGCAAGAATGTGACTGTTCAAAGTAAGAGAATGACGGACCAATCACGAGCAAGATAAGGAACACGCCTTCCAAGCTCCGCCTCGTCTCTCCTGATTGGTCAGCGATTTGTTTCCGATTTCTGTCGAAAGATGGCAGCAGTTACTGGGTGATATTAGTACTTATTCTTATAGTTCACTTATTCCTTCTCTGATACAAATGACGGTAGTAGGCTAACTGGGTTATTATCTACTCTTTCCTGTTTATTAGATGAGAATAAATTATTTATATTCTTCCGTTTTTTACACTTTGATTTCATTTTAATATTTTTTCAAAAGTAGAAACTTGAGTTTTTATGAAACATTCTTGACTCGTTGAACTGCTAAAAAAGTGATGTTCACTGCCCTTATGCCTACTTATTGGTCCAATCAAGAAGAATAAGAGGCAATAGCTGTTTTCCTTATATCTTATGATTTCGATCATGTACTAGCTAGTATTAGTATTACATTATAATCAAATTGAGTGTTCAAAAAAGAACAAATGATGGGTTTTTTCAAAGTTATAATTTTTTCTCCGATCTGAAATTTTTAGAATAATTATAATATTCTATGCTCAGCTAACTCTGCCACATTTTAGAATAATAAAACAATTACTATCGCATTGAGAGCAATGCATGAAACCATGATTCAAGGATTGAAATAAACATGCTGTGTTTGTGTTATCTGAGTACAAGGTATTTGTTGATTCTTGATTTGCATTGGTTTCGAAAAGATAATAATCCCTGATTCAGTTGTACCTATACAGATGTGTAAAATGATGCTCTTTCGAAGTTTACTGTTATCAATGTGAAGTGTATGCAAATTTTCGGCGATTGCATACGACTGTTGTAGCTTGGACTACAACCGAATTTACAAAGCTCACAGATGCATTTGAACTTTACATACAGATTTCAAAACTGGCCAATCGTGAAGTTCGTGCCGCTATTATTCTTTCACATTAGAAAGGAGCCGACAACTCTCTTCACTTTCATGTTCATCCATGAGTGAAGTGGAGAAGTTTATTTATTTATTTATTTATTTATTACATCACATTGATGAGTGCAACAGGCATAGCCCAAACAGCACTCATGACATCATGACAGTACAAAATTGACAAGTTTACAGAAAAAAAGAGAAAAAGAGAGAAGAAGAAAAAAAAAAGTTTACATGTGATCAGAACCAAAATGGAAATAAAGTACGTAATACAACTCAGAAGTCGATGTATAACATTATTCACAAACTACAAAAAAAATAAAAAACATTATAACAAGCTACAAAAAAATAAAAACATTATTAAACTAGCTTGATCATTAATACAGCAGAATCTACATATGATAATTAAAATAGATACTACAATTAGAATTATGTAATAGTATATCCATCTATAAATAATTATTTATTAATTTAATCTAAATCATAGAAAGCAGTTTCCTTTTCACCATGCACTTGGACATACAAAACAAATCAATCCGTCCGTCACAGCGAAGAAAATCTCTGGGCATCCGGTTCAGAGGCGCATAATAGTGACCAACAGTATGGCATCTATTAATATAGAATTCCTGCCTATTCCTGTTATTGAAGGCGGGCACTCTGAAATTCAGCTTGGACAATATATAGGGACTGTTAACCAAGTTATTAACAAGATCATACAAGAACACACCAGAAATCACACGACGCCTAGACTCCAATGTTTTTAGGTCAAAGATACATCTCAATTGGCCAGTAGGAAAGCCAGTAGGACAAGCCAAATTGAATCTCCTGGCATACAACATTCTCATAAACTTATTCTGAATCTTTTCTATCTCATGTGTTAGACCCCTCTGATGAGGATTCCATATAATTGCACAATATTCCAATACACTACGTACTAAGCTGAAGAAAAGAATTTTTAAAGCATCCTGACCAGTGAATTCAACCGTACTTCTCATTATGAAGCCCAGCATTTTGTTTGCCTTACAAACAACATGATTTATCTGAGGTACAAAAGATAAAAGCTGAATCATAAATCACCCCCAGATCCTTACACGTATCAGCTTTCACTAGTAGGAAGTCATTAATTTTATAGTGATGAATATGATAGTTCAGCTTTCGTGTATAAATCATAAACTTGCATTTCTGCTCATTCAAATTCAATCCATTAATATCACACCACAATGAAATACGATCGAGGTCTTCCTGCAACAGGGCAGAGTCATACACATCATCCTCAATCCTCCTATAAATCTTCAAATCGTCAGCAAACATAAGGCACTTAGAATGCAACAGACAACTAGGCAAATCATTTATAAACATGAGAAATAACAATGGACCCAGATTACTACCCTGTGGCACACCTGAAGTGCTGCGATACCTGTTTGACTCCAACTTCAACACTGAGACATAATTAAGACGATTGGAGAGATAATTAGCAAATAAGTTGACCAGCCTTGGCACCAAACCAAAATTAGACAGCTTACCAACAAGAAGTTTATGATTAATCTTATCAAAAGCTTTAGAAAAATCTGTGTAGATGACATCCACTCTACCGCCAACATCAAGAGCCTCAGAAACATCTGTGGTCAGTTCCAACAAGTTAGTCACTGTAGATCTGCATTTCAGAAAACCATGTTGACTTTCAGAAATAAACGGACTAATATGACCAATGACCTCTTCATAAAGTACCCTTTCGTAGACCTTAGCAAAGGAAGACAATATTGTTACTGGACGATAGTTTGATATATCAGCCCTACCACCTGACTTGAATATTGGTATAACTTTCCCAATCTTCCATTTAGATGGAAACACAGAAGTTCTCAATGATAGATCGAAAATAAATTTCAACGGAGTAGCAAATATATCAGCACACCCCTTGACTATATAAGGTGGAACATTATCTGGACCACAACTTGCACCAGCCTTCAAACCACTTATTGCCGCAAGAATCCTCACTGAGTCAACAGACTCGATGGAAAAGGAAGGAGCCTGCATACCATGA
The DNA here is from genome assembly GCA_017141395.1 of Laodelphax striatellus. NCBI lineage: Eukaryota > Metazoa > Arthropoda > Insecta > Hemiptera > Delphacidae > Laodelphax > Laodelphax striatellus. The sequence continues at coordinate 35,320,967 of CM029534.1, read as the reverse complement.
TCCAACTCAATGAGAATATCATTAGAACGACTGTCATCAGAAAAAACTGATGAAAAGTAACCAGCAAAACCATCAGGCAAATCATTCAATGCATAAGTCCTATCACCCAAGTTCAAATGATTCAGCTCAGAAAGCGTTTGTGACTACGAAATGTGGCCTAGCGTTTTGCCTAACTCGAAGAAAATAATATGAAAGAGTGCTATTAGCGTGTGCTGGCGGAATAAGATATTAATAGTGATATAATAATAATATTTTAATGAGTGTTTAAAAATAGTTTTACGGTATTGGGGTCTGTCAAAGCATTGCTCATTCACAGAATATTCTCCTATTAGACAAATCTATCATGGAAATGTTTTGAAGAATATCTTAATTGAATTATTCAATTACATTTTCATAATAATTATACTCCATATTTTAAAACTCTTATGATAAACGTTTGTTATTATACTGCTGAACTGATTTCCCAAGATCATGAAGATTTGAGAAAACATCTTTAAAAAATGGTAGCATTCAATATTCTATCGTTCACAGATATTCTCCGAGCCTAAAAGCCTTATCAGTTTGGAGAGATATTTAAATACAATTCCCATTATCCTACATTCCTACTCCACATTATCGTAACTTCATCACAACAATTTTGTTCAATTATTTGCCAGAATAGAAAAAAATAAATAAAAGGAATTGTATACAACAACAAAAAAGACTTTCCCTTACTAGAAGTAGGTAATAAAATAAAAGCCAATCCTTCCAGGATTGGTTTTAATTTCCCATACTGTATTATTATACAAGAAAGACCTAAAAAACGTTTACTTTATCTGGAGTGTTTTATGGTTTGAAAGGCATAAATTCAATGTCATTTATACATTGATTATCTCATTTTTTATCCAGAAAATTTACAAAAAAATGTATTGTAGGCGTTCCCTAGTTTAAAATTTCGCACTATTTATTATTCATCGTTATCCATTTATGATTAACTTTTAAAAACGTTATCCATTTGAAAGTTCGGTAAGCATACGGAAATATGAATTATTTGTAGTCGTAGTGTGGACGTTCTCTAGTTCAATCTGTTTCACTTGGTATTGACAATGAATTCAGTGGTGCTAAGTCTACTAGAGTGGTGCTAAGTGCTAAAGATTTCAAGGTGAACGGTCCAAGTACTATTATTAAAACCTGTTTTGGCTATCAGTATTGTTCTACAATAAAGCTAGTAACTTAACGCATTAAAATCAAGCTGCAGATATATGTTAAGATAACGAGAGTACTATATTTTTATTTTTAATTACAGAGTTATGTTTATTGATAAAAAACCTTTTTCATGAGACTGATGCTTTTGAAATATCTGTCTAGTGTCTAGAGTCTAGAACGTACAGCATAGGAGATTTTTATTCCTGTTTAATAAGCATTATAAAATGCTTATTTTATAATGCTTTGAAAAAAAACTATTCAAAATTCATTCTTATTCTCCACAACTGGAGACGATTATTTTTTTACTTATTCAGCGTTACATCAATCATGGTTTCATTGAAGATTGACCAATTTTATCTCATTCATTTTCTTATTTACACGATTACCGTATTTGTTTGTCACTCACAAACAATAATTATTTCAAAAGCTAGACTCCTTTGTAGCTAGACTAAATACAGCAACAAAAATCCACTGATCTTGGCCTAGATTCCCTCTTGTCATTTACGTAATCGCTGTGGAGTCTTCCACACTAATTAGCCTATGATTTGGATTGATTACCGTAGTGGTACGTTCGACTCGAGCTTGTTGTTTATATAATACTATCGGTTTAGGACTCCTTTCGTTTTTTGTTCATCTTGTCTACTCATGCAAAACAAATTCTTAGTCAGAATGCAAGTCTTGTTCAAATGTAACAATAGTGGACACAACGAATGTCATTTGAAAGAAAAAGTAATTCGGATTTATTCGCGCAAAAACGAGAACGTGAAATTGAATGAAAGTTATATAAAAATACAGACAATACTGTCAAGGCATGATGATCCAATTTGAGCGGTTATCTGGCGTACGGAAGAGATACAATTCTGTTGGCTTGGAACCAGTTCTTTTCTTATGAAGATCACGAAAACGTTATGATAGATGAGCACGAACATTATAAGACGGTGATGTTGCAATAGAAGTGTAAAAATATCAAATTCAGTGACTTGGCTACTGAAAATTGCAATTCGGTAGCGGTAGCGAACATATTATTATCATATCAATAACAATTACTATACAACGTCATAGGTGAAATTACGATAGCGTACCCGTTCGTAATTGACTTTCAAAAGTTAAGACTTGAATATTTGTTTCAAATTGATTGACTGATTGAATAGCCAAGTTATAGTTCACATAGTTAATGAGAAGAGAAGGGGTCCCTGAAATTGATGTGGGTAAAAAGGGTCTAAACTGCTCTAGAATAGCCTACTACTCGAACTGTAGGCCTACTCCTAATTCTAGAAGAATTTCAAGCAACTCTTCCTTATTTCCTCTGTTTCTATTTATTGGAGTGATATTGTCTCTTTTTGTATTACTTGGCGAAAATTAAACTAAGATACATCAAATTAAACAAATTTGAATCCCAATTAAATTATTGTTAAAAATTATAGATTCAATATTTATCATAAAATTAATTTATTATTCTCAGTACAATTCATAATTTTTCAAATTTCAAATTTAAATGAGAATCAGATAAATTAAATTACCACATTCTCAATCAATGCTTAACAAAGTACAATGAAATGTCGAATGAATGATTATATCATTATGAAGAATGACGAGAAAACTGGAACTAATATCGAACATTTTAACAAAAACGTGAGTGCTGTTGTGGTAAAACACGCCTTCAAACTCATCAAGTCGCGTTCAATTGGCCAATGGATTGTAAACTCGCCATTTTACCATTCTAACCAATCAGGAGCCAGATGTACGAAAACGTCACATGACAACTACTGACAGTAGTCCATCTGAAGTTTACGAGCTGCTACCTTCTGATTGGTCGAAATCGTAAAATGGCGTCCGTTCAGCTCATTAGCCAATAGGTTATAGGACGTCTTTGAATTTTTGTTAGCGTTCGAAGTAAAATTATGGCGATAAGCACTAGTAAATTAGTGAATTTCAAAAGTAGTACAGTTCCAGTTCTGCCCCAAAACCATTCATGAATATTGAAAACTCGCCATTTTACCATTCTAACCAATCAGGAGCCAGATGTACGAAAATGTCACATGAAATCTGACAGTCGTCCATCTGAAGTTTACGAGCTACCTTCTGATTGGTCGAAATCGTAAAATGGCGTTCGTTCAGCTCATTTCCCAGCCAATACGACGTCTTTGAATTTTTGTTAGCGTTCGAAGTAAAATTATGGCGTTAAACACTAGTAAATTAGTGAATTTCAAAAGTAGTACAGTTCTAGTTCTGCCCCAAAATCATTCATGATCGAGCCTTTTTTTAACAAGATTGGTTTTAAATTAGACATGATTCTTCTGTTTTTCTCTATGGTAAAAAGTGAATGCAGTTAGGTAGGCCTACTGAATGAAGAATAAATCATACTGACAAATTGTCTTGTTTTTGTCATTGAGAAGCGAAGTCGCCGTCTCTGGGTAAATAGTGAGCGGTTCGGTTTGTTTTCTCCTGCAGCTGTGTTATGGAACGAAACGCTTTCAGTTCGGAGATTTTGCTTTCTGTCCGTTACGGATCATCAGCATAATTCTTATGACCAGTGCTAAGAGAGCTTCTGACCACCTCGTCACACGCTGCTGCCCCAACAGATTGCTTGTTGCTCGTTCAGTGATGTCGATTTATCGAGCTTGCTTCGGCGACGGATGTTGTTGACAGCGAAAAGAAAAATATATTTTTATTGCCAACAATGAAAAAGAAATGATATTTTACTGTTGCGTGAAGTGAAAAGGTCTTCCTGTTCACTCTTTAGAACGGTAGAAGCTGAATATATTGGATTGTATTTGCCAAGTCAATGTGAGATAGTTATTATAAGGACTTTGAGTGATTTGGTTCAAGATGTGTTCACAGACAATTATTATTCTATCAACAGGAGAATTGTAGAATAATTGTCGCTGGTGGGATTGAATGTCTAGAATACCTGAAAGTACGTACTACCGTAGCCTAATTAAAATTTTCGAGAGTAGGCCTATAGTAAGTGAAGTAAATAATTTATGAGATATTGATGACAAAAGCAATAATTCTTTCCTAGATATCAGAGTTCGCGTACACTTTAATAGCAAATGAGAAAAGTCATTGGTCATGATGTAGTAGAAGGAAACATAATTCATAATTATTATTTGGATGTCTACTAATAAGATTCCAACAATTTTAATAACAAAAACACTGGTGAATGGTGAGAACCGATACCCAACTATCATTTATTGCAGGGGTGCCCAACCTTTATCAATCAAGGGCCACATTGTCAATTTTCTTTTAATTGACATCATGTTAAATTTTCTTTTTCGGTTCTAGCTGAAACACCATGTTAATGTTTTACGTTTCAGTTTTGTTAAGGATTTTGTCTTAATGGCAACATGGCGGGCCATTAAGGTTGGGCAGCCCTGATTTATTGTGTGAATATTGTTCTCAAGGTCTCAACTGGTTAATTCTACTGTATTATATAGGCCATTCTTCCAAAAATTGTCCATTATTCATTTTCTATTATCAATTAGTAAAGCTTTTATTGAATGTAAACTTAAAGTTTGGGAGTGTAGAACCATGTTGATAGGAATGAAATTAAATGGTAGAGTGTGATGTTTTTTCTTGCTGATCATGTCCATATAAGACTATGGTCGAAACCATAGGAATCGAACCTATGACGGACAATGATAGCGATTTACTAGAACTGCAACGTAACAGATCATTCATATGGTAATACGCCTTCTACACCAGTTTGCCAATTAGTTCATTTATAGTCTCTCTGAATTTCTGTAAATTATGATAATTATTTTCTACACCAATTCCAAACATATCAAATTAAAATTATTGTTTGAAACTCATTATCAACTTCAACCATGCATTCCTAAAATCTCAAGCTCTTCCGGAAGTTTCTAGTACCTCGCTTGGATCCTCTATTGAAAAGAAAACTAGAATAGAATCGAAGAATGAGCAATATAGTTCATTTCAGAGGTGTTTTACAACATTGCGACAACTTATACAAAAGAATTGTCGATGTCATTCATTCAATTTTAAATGTGCAATACCGTGGAGTCGAATCGAAGCTGCAAATCATTTCCCCCGGAAAACAGTGTTTTTCTTTTTTGACGGCAGCAGAGAACCACGCACCTCACGTGGAAAATGGAAAGCTGTCGATTGCCGCGCGGGAAAGGAACCAACAATCTTGAACGCACAATGATTCAGAAGATCATTGTTATGAGCCTTTCTGGTTTTTTAGGAAAGGCTCAGAATCTAAACGGGCGTTGGAGCATGACGTCATTTAGCCCGAAAAAAGGCGGCTGATGGATCGCTCTGATTCGCCAAACTCAGGCCTAAATTTCAGCGTTTAGCTCGACTTTTCTGTGGAAACTGGCAATTTGGCTTGAAACAAAAGCGAGTAACGGGGAAAAGAGAGTAAGATTGAGATGGAATCATGAAATTCCCGAGTTATCAAGTTCTCATTCTATAATCCATGGAATGATACATCGCAAATTATACTGATAAGTAATAAAAATAATGAAGAGCATAACTACATAGATCATTCAAGTATTTACAATTAATTCAAATGAATAATTAACTCAAATGTCTGGATGAGAATTTGAAAATTCTTCGTCAGAAGCCTCATTGGCTTATTAACCTCTAACCATTTCACAAACTCATGTAAATTTTAATTAGACAGCATAATAACATAAATGAGTAGGCCTAATGCAGTAGAAGATGATGATGAGGAGTTCATAATGAAGAATTGAAGATATAATAAGTCAAGTAATATAATTCAATAATATTTAGGAAGCCTGATGATCATCCCAATATTTTCAAAGGAATTTAAAATCAGGGGTAAAAAGTTGATCCGAATTTACTTCTTTTTCTAAAATGTAACTTTATTGATGATTTCCATAAATAGATGAAATTATTGGTGATCTATATGCTTTGGTAAAGGAGAAGCTTAGTTGTAAGTGTATATACTTTTTACAATAATTGTCTCCTAAGATATGAAGATTAAAACGTTGTTTTCCATTATGTGTGATATGGGAGGTATTGATTAATGAATATGAATTTTTCTTGGTCAAAACTTAGTTTTTCCACAGAGAAGGAAGTTTTTCTTCCTTCTCTGTGGTTTTTCTTCTCCTTCTAATCTCTCTTACAACTAGAATGTACTTTGACCAATTTTTATCTGCAAATACAGTGAAATTTTCACCCATGTCAGCTCATCCTATTAACTTTGACAGAGTTAAATACTTGGATTGCCATCAAATCTCTCCCACATTTGTTATTTGAAAACCAGATACTTGGTACAGTTGTTCGCGGACAATCCTCGAACAACAAGGATACACTGAGTAATCGGAGGGTTATTACACTGCATAAGGAAATAAATTCTCAAACGATGAAACAAAATAGTGTATTTGAATGGTGAAAGTCAGATCTTTTGTGTCCATGCGTCAAAAGCGTTGCCTTGGCGTTACTCACATCTTTGAAACGGTTTGCTCTGTTATAGGCCTCATTGACGCCCAAGTCTTGAGAGGGAACGCTCACATTCAAGGTAATGACAAGGTCAGATGGGTTTGGTTATCTCTATATATAAGTATGAACTCTCCTTCACATTTTGTCAATGCTTCCTCTTTGTCTTATCTGGGATAAGATTCAACTTATCCTGGTTCTTTTTATATTAGCCCATATTAGTTTTTCAGTTATTTTCGACCATTAACTGTTTCACTTTGTTTTTAAATTATTTTTTCATCACTGAAATCTACCTCAAGATTGTTAACCTACAATGGAAATTCAAACTGGATTCTTATTTTTTGTCCCTTTGGATAGATTGAATAATTATATAGTAACAGCGTTGTTTTGATCTTGTTAACGTTGTCTTTTATTGAGGAAGCATTGGAAATAGACTGAAATTTCAGAACAAGGTAATTTTTTCAAAATATTCAAGAAAAATTAACAAAGTAAGCTCTTCTAAGTGTAATTGTTAAAAAGGCTACAACATTAATTTCGGTGATGTTCTAGGATCTTAGATGATATACGATGTTTGTAGATGATATTGGAGGATTTGGATTATGTTCTTAATAAAAATCAAGAGAATTCTCTATTTGTTTTTCTTTTCGGTCGAAATAGTGCACTTCCACGATGTTTCAGGTATGTTTGACGATGTTTGAGGTGCACTTCGATGAGTGTTTGAGGTATATTTTGATAATAATGTATTGAGTTGTTTGTGTTGTAAACTCGAATCATTAACAGCTTCAAGTTGAAAACAATATTTATTAAAAATATTCAATTGTTCAAGTTACAGCTCAATGATGGGAATTGATAAGTTTAGCGACTGTCGTAAAATTATGTCTCTATAATAATGAATCAAATTTGCTGTAATTTACGCTGTAATGGATAATCAGGACTGCACAATGTTTTCAATTAAACCACAAAAACCAATACTTCAGTTCATGAATCTAGTAAATTTTTTAGTTTCATAGAAATTATGAAATTCTCTGAAAACTGTAATCTGTTTTATTTCTATGAAATCTCAATTAAAATAGACGATTACTTCATTCTCTTTTTCATAGCTTTCGATTGACAAAATGTTTTATTACTGTCTGTAACAATCTAGTCAGTAACAAGCGACAACTTGTTTTTCAACTTTAAATTTCAATTCACTTTGTCATTAAGGAAGACTGGCATGGAACAATACAAGTTTCTTCATTCTCGGACCACTTATAAGGCCAACACAGCTTGTCCAGTACTTAGCAAAAAATATGCCTCACTGTATGAAAAAATTGATGAATCTGTTGCTCGTGTCTTTTAACATCGTTTATGGAGTAGACTTACTTGAATTCAATTGCTCTTTTTAAAGACATCAATCTAATCTCAGGCTCACAACAAGGAAGAATTGGTCATTTGAATACGAAAAGCAAGGTTGTCTCCAGTTTCTACCTCATTCAAATTTTCTCATTTTGTTTTAGTATAGGATGTCATTACAAGGACTTTTCCCCTCTATCACTGCAGCCTACAGCTTGGATGGAAGATGCAGTGATTCTTCAGTCACTATGAAGCGTGTTAATTCAGCTGGGATTTTCCAATTGATTGTTACACCGCTGTTAGGACAGATAGGATATAGGTAGTTACAGATAGGTAGATAGTTACATAGCTATATCCTGATATCTAAATTCAAATTGCATGGTAAAGTATAGAAAGGAATCTACTTCCAACTTCTTGTACTACAGGGGTGCCCACCACGGGGGTGTGATGGCGCACAGTGCGCCCTTGGAATTTCCGGGGGGGTCCGAAAAATAGGTAGTTCTGAGGCTTTTTTTGTTCAAAAAATAGGAAGTTTGTAGGTTTTTAACGAATAGTTTCAAAATGAGTAGAATAGATGTTTTAGAGATGCTTTTTAGTGTGACTGTTTTTATCTAAGGACAAGTTTTTAGTTCCACGATAACGATCTATAATACTGGGATCTGACTAGATTAGACTGGAATCTTTTTTTAAGAGACCAACTGAGAGGGTTATACAATTTCACCGACAGCTTTCTTATACTGAAGTTTCAAGGCTTGATTGTTCACGTGAGGTCCTATGAAATATTTTCCAGCTACCTCAGCAATTGAAGAAGAATATTTTGGTAACTGAAAATGGAAAATGGCATTGTGTGCTCACCCATATAGTGCCATTGGAGTCAGATCCAGCGTTCCATAATAGCAGTTTCACGAACCGCTCGCGTGAGTAGACTTTGAGCGCGACCTCTCCAATGCGAAGACCCAGCACATCCTCTCCATTCACCTCGAGGACGCAATCTCCCACCTGAAGGCCAGCTAGCTCCGCTGCCGAACCTGACTCAACCTGAAATCACAACGCAATTGTTATACAAATTCTAATACAATTTTTGTGCCCAATGAAAGAAATTCAAGTCACTTGATATGAAGAGTTGTATGTTGAACAAGTCTATTTACTTGTTATGAAGGCCTAAAATGGGTTTTGTTTGTTAATACATTTCATTCAATTATTCAACTTTATTTTGGGAGGCTGGTCTCACAGGGTGTCAAATTATCTATCTGAAAACTGAGAAAACTTCAATGAAAACAACAAAATTTCATTTCCAAAAAGTACATTAATGATACAAAATGTAGATTTAAAATTGTACTTTTTTTATGGCAAATGAATTATTTGATTTGATTAAATATAATGGGAGAGAATAGATAGGTAACCTCATTAAGAGTAGTGTTGATATATTATGATTATGATTCAAACTCAATTTTAAATTATCAGGTTCAAAGTGGAGCATGAAGATCTTAGCGCAACGATCTGAATACCCGTAACTCTCTGAGAATATTCCTGGGTGTTGTAGGCTATTAATCTAAATCATAATAAATGTTCTCGAAAATTATTTTTCACTGAAATAAGAAGGGCGGAAGATTACAAACTCCTACAAATTGCAAGTTTATGAATTTTCAATTACTATTTCAATATGAAAGTGGCTGGATTCCATGTGGAATTTGCTGAGAAATACAATGAAATTATTTAGAAGTATTTCAATACACAATATTATTAGAAATTCTTCAAGCAATCTTCAACATTCAGTGAATTGCAGATATTTTGTAAAACCCCTGCAAAATTGCACTAGATAAATGAATCAAACTTATTCAAGAGCAAATTTATTCCATTCAGATCAATAAAATTGTCCCACCTATATAATTTTTGTAATACTTTAGTAGGCTATATATTCATTTATTTTAGTCAGATATTGTAATTCAATAAATTTCTTCATACCACGCATAATATTCTTTTCCCAATAATATTCTGTTTCCAATCAAGAATAAATAATATGAGGCTTGTTCACACGGAACATGGATAATCAGAAAAGTGATTGAAACCCAAGTTGATTGACATTTTGGTCAAGAAAGATCTTTGGTAGTAACCAATATTGTTATTGCACTCCTCAGCCTGATTTGAACATGGATGTGGTTGTGCATATTCACACGTAGCACAGGTATTATTGCAACATATGGATGGCTGGTATAAGATTTTGTTACGCTCTTGTAACAGACATTACTTGCGCAACGGTGTCGATTGGTTTCCGCGTCTATTCTGTCGCTAACTTGTGACTTGTGACCTGCACTCAAACAAGTGCATTGAACACTTTTTACAACTGCCATTTACCACTTTTTGAACTACTTTTTCAACAATTTCTTTTATTAAAAGTGTTTCTCTGCAATTCCAACTTGCATCACTGTTACATGTACAAATACTTCAAGGAAATAAATACGGTAAATGCCTACCTGATAAATGTCTATCAGGCTTTTAGTAAAAAAAGTCACTATCATTACAAAATTCTTCTTCAGATAATTCCATGATCCAGGCGCTAGAATGTCACAGTACTGCGTGATTGGGCTTCATTTTTTTCTGGTTTATGAACTATTGAAAATAGGCCTTCGACACAGGTCAGTGGAAAACATTGAAATGTAAGAAGAAAATGAACAAAATTTATTATTTTTCATTTGACTATGAATAATTATATTAGTATTTTCATTGTGTTTAGATATCAGATAAAGGATATCATATGACGGAGTTATGTATTATTAGATGAGAGAAATAACAAACAAGCTCAAGTAGTGGAGACCAATATTATTCGACTCCTTAATTAAAAGCCGATTCAATCTTATTCGACTTGAAACGTTTTGAATGAATCCAAGATTGGATTTTCCAGATTGATTATAAATAGCTTTTAGTAATCGTTATGGAATCCCAACTAAAGAACTTGTAGCTGAAGTTTTCCCTCCATTTGTGAAATATTCTCAATGTATCTATTCTTAATAATATTATCCTCCTTTCTACCCCCATCTACCTTTAGTACGGTATTATCCCCGATTCGGTTGAAGTGTGCTGAACTTTTGTTCAATGTTTGTTGGACTTTATGTTAATTATATTCTGATTTCTGAAACTTCCAGTCAATTCAGGAATTCATGAATAGAACAGCGATTGGTTGTTGCCAAATGGAAAATTAATGAAAACAACTTGTTGCTCCTACTCATTTTGACGTTGGTTATCATGTACAGTTTTACAGTATTCTATTTCTGACACGGTTTGCTACTGCAAATAAGAAAGAATAACTAAAAAAATTAATAAGAACAATAATATCACTTGCTACTCCATCTCGATTGTGATGTTGGTTAAAAAACGTTCTATTTGAACTCGGTCTCCCACCGCAAACTCAAACTGTGGTCCGCGTACTCGTTGTACCCGTGGTACGCATCAATTTTTAGGGGGTTCGCGGCCAACCAACAAAAAATCAAACAATTCTTTAAATGAATACAATAATCACTTCAAATCTCAATATTGTGGCGATGCTAACTGTTAGTTGAGATTACAATCTACTGTAGGCCTACCTGTTGGTTTCTTCTATAACAATAGCTAAGTGGGAGAGTGGGAACATGTTTACTTGGTACCGGTAACTGAGAAGGGGCACCTTAAACGTTTTGAGGGTAAAAAGGAATAGAATTTCTGAGTAAGTTTGACAACCACTGGTCTAGAAAATGATAATTCGCTAGAAATAATTTGCTAGTGTAGTACGGCTGCACCTCTCCCCAAGCTAGAGCTTGCTCTTTTGGCAAAGTAGTTCCTCATGTTCTATTTTATATAATTGTGATTTATTCATTTTGGTTGAGTATTTTTTTAATTTAAGGCATTTGAAATATTTTGGGGAGTAAATAAATAAATAAATCATTGAAGTAATGAGAACAATAACTTGTTGCACCTATCATTGTGGATCTTAATGCTTTCATAATATTGAATTTAATTTTATTGCCAAAAGCAAAATACAAGTGCAAAATGAAATACATTATAGATAATAATGCACAAATAGAGTAGAAAATGAATAAAATGAAGTGTCATTGCAACAAGTGTCTTCTCAATTTCAAGTGTCAGTGTCATGTGCAACATTATTATCAAATACAATTTTTTTTTGGAATATGAATAATATGTCATAATCAACTACTGACCCAGTGTCTGAATAATTGTTTAATAAAAATAAATACATAAACGAATAGTTTAAGGTAATGAATGAAAACCATCCACCCTACCTCACTAATCCAAGGATAAGGATCCCAGGTGGTGCGGCTGAGGTGAAATCCGCAGGAGCCTTGCTGGGGGCGGGACACGGTGCAAATGCGGAGCGAAGGCGGGCACTCCTCGTCGGCGACTCCTTTCTCGTCCATGCCGCTGGTCGGGGGCGGCTGGCATGGAGTGGAGTCCGCGACAAAAGCGCGCGCGCGCGTCAAACAAACACTGACTGATCCGCGCACACAGAGGCTACTCGCCTGCTCGCTAGCAACTGAAGACTGCTGAACTACGGTGCGGCTGGAGCGCCGCGGTTGTTGCGGTCTCGATTCCCCCTCCCCTCATCACCACACGTCCAAAATAAAGCCATCCAGCATCGCGCGAATTAGTAGCCTAGTACACCCACACACACCTGTAAGTAAACACTCCCAAACAGGAACTGCTACTCTACAAATAGCCACTATATACAATTCACTAAAGTATCTACTATTTGGTGATTGCGGTGATCTACTATTTCAACCAGAGAGAAATGAAAATTGAATCTATTGCCAAAAAACAAACATACACATGAATAAAATGAAATTAATTACAGAGAATAATCTATAGAACAGTGAAATTTAAATTAAAATGTATTACATCATTGTCAAAAGAACTGATTTGATTAAAATCATTCAATTCCATTTTTACCGTACACTTTTCACTCATATTTTGCTTCTTTTTGAAAAAGCACAAGCATAGATCAATTCAATATTATTTTGCACTTAAAATTCAAGACAAGTAATGTAGTATTAGCGTAGTAGTATTAAAGTTATGTACTACTAGTATTAGCGGAGAGTAGGTGAAGGAGGAAGCAGTAAGCGAAAATACGTTTTCATAATCAACTTTATTGCTAGTTATCTTTTTAGATCGTGTTTAGAAGAGTTAATTTCATTTATACATAGTTGTTGAACTTAGTTCATTATCATGATTCATTCAATTGAGTTGAAAATATTGTAGAAGTGTTAATATTTTTGGCTACTCTCACTCTGGAAGAGTTACAAAACACTGCTATATTGTAAACAATTTTGTGTATTGGTTGCTCTGGTTCTGTATCGATTAAAATATTTTTGGCTAAATAGCTGAAAGTAAGTTAATGGTTATTACAGATAATTACAGGTCCAATATTTGGTCATCACATCAATCCTTTACTCTCCGATGAAAAAAATAATCCATCATAAATATCCATGACAGAAATAATAATCCATCATTATATAATTAAATATTCATCATTATATAATTAAAAATTGAATAATCCATAATTTTATAACTAAATTATATAATTTGTTATAGGCCTAGTCTATGCTACCGTGTAACACAATGAATTTAATTTTGTAGTTTCTCCTGGACAGTCTCATAAGTGAATGAGATATGAGTGCGGGGCCTCCTGAAATATTCAGAACCTCTCAATTAGTCATTACGGTGCCTACCTTGAAAATGTTAATTCACCTTGAGAAATGTCTGAAATTCAATGATGGAAGCAGGGAAGGATTACATCAATGTTCCGCTTTCTTCGTATCCACTGAATTGCACACATCCATGAAGGATCAAAAAAGAGAGTCAACAACAACAAAAAATTACACGAGAAAAAGTACATGGGGGTAAATTTATGTTTTTGAAACTGTAGATGTTATGACTAATTTTGTAAACGCCTATTCTTTAACCAAAAATACCCTATTAGATGAGATGTTAAATTACATGAGAAAAAGTACATGGAGGTCAGAATTTATTAAATTATTTATGGAAAATGTAGATGTTATGACTAATTTTGTAAACGCCTATCCTTTAACCAAAAATACCCTATTAGATGAGATGTTAAACTAATGTGATAGACAAGTATGTGCTCGGTTGGATAAGGAGAGAGAATCTGAAGGTAAAACCAGTAGACCACACCAATAAAGATTATGAATACCGGCCTCAGTTATATATCGAACGAGCCTGTATGTGGGAGAAAGTTAATGTTAATCGCTAGATAAAGCTAGAAGGCATACTATAATAGTAGCTCACACTAATCAGACAGAGAAAAATGATGTAAACAAGCAGGTGTACTGTAAACAGGAGTGCTATCTGAACTACTGTTTTTATTAAAAGAGTGGCTCTGGGCTCTGAGGTATAGGCTAGCTGAGCTCCAACAACTCCAGCTTTTTGTAATTTTAAACTCCAAGAGCACATATTTAATTTGTTTGACTCTTTGAACGTATTTATCCGATACATGTATAGGGGAAATAAACATTTAAATACGGTACCGTAAAGGTTTCATATAATAATTAATAAAATAACCTTTTTTTTCATGGCGAAATATAAGTAGGCTACTTAGTGGATGCTCTACCATTGAAGAGTGACTTGTATGTGTATTCCACTTTTAATATAATAATCATTCAATCCTTTTTCCAAAATGACTGATTATTTTTAGGCTACAGGGAACCAGAAGTTGTCTTTATGCTCTTGTAATATAGTCCATATCCTATTAGAAGATCTGATCACTGAGAGTTGGCTACATTTTTTTGCATGAACACGAGGGAATTCATTGGTATTTTTCTCATTCTCATCTATTTTCTTCTACATATCTCCTAATACTTGACGTCATGATAGCTGAAAAGTCACTATAATGTCTTTAATGAAAAATTCATCATTCGAATAAGTAAGAGATTGAGAAATAGCGTGATCTGCAGATTTAAACTTTTTTAGAGAAAGCAATAGAAAGTAGGCCTACCACAATGATTAGAATTTATGAACCGTGTTATAAAATTAGCAAAGACTAAACTGTCAATAACCACATTCAGATTTTTTCCTTCTTAAAAGCTAGGCCTATGTGCGGTGAAAACGATGCCTCATAAAATCAAATATTGTTCAAATTATTCCAATTTGGCATAATTTTAACAACAGTTTCTACGTTCTTTTTTATAGCTTTCTTATAGCTTCCTCTTTCCACTGATGAAAAATTTGAAAGTTTCATTGAATGAGTAGACCTTCTCATTCTACTATGGATAAATTATTATTTATTTTCTTCCAATTATGGCAATAAATAAATAATTTTTGTAGGCTTGTTTGATAAAGAATCAATAAAAGTATAATGGATAAATTCTCGCTCAAATCTGAAAATATAGTTGATGAGTGATAGGCTACTCCTTAACCTTAATAAAATTTCCATAAGTAACAAGGGGTGATAGACTGATAATGGAAGTGATAGGCCTATCTTTATTATCTTCGTAGTATTCGAAATTATATACTGGTAGTGTTGGAAATAAAAAACTAATAATTTTATTTTCTACATTAGAACTACAAAAACTTTTGATCATATAATTGGGCTCAATACAAATAAATCAGAAAATTCAATTTTAAATTATTTATTAGTGGATAAATACATTGAATGAATAATAAATTACAGTCATATAAATAGTAAGATTAAAACAATGAGGTGATTATATTCAAGTTTGAACAAGAGTGTGATTATTTCATTACGTAATAATTTCGACAATCTCTTAATTATGTGAAGACCTTAATGGTAACTCAAAACTGGATTACAGCATTGGAAATTATATTGGGAATATATACGGTATTCAAGATTTATAAATCATGAATTTAAACAACTCATATCATGTAAATATTAATTTGGATCTCACTGTGATCGTAAAACTAGAAAGCACAATGCTACAACTTATGACTTGGACAACATTTGTAAATTTATATAATTTTACAATAAAAACTAAAAATGTGATAATATGAACAATGATTATTTTCTCTCATGTAATCCACTCTGTGATGATGAACAAATAAGAAAACCATAAATGATTATCTCATGATTTTTATGAGCTCTATTTATCATATAGTACAAATTGATTACCAATTGAGAATTGAAAGAATAATAATATATTTTCTATTTCATAAATAATATATAATCTGTTTCTGAAAAAGGCCCACATAAATATTCATGATAAACAAGTTTAAATTGTCGAGTAAAAGAATCCATTGAATTATTACAATTGCATTCAGTAGCTGAATATAGCAGATTTCAATCTTTAAAATTTCTTTGAGGTACGTACTATTCTCAATTGAAATCTTTTCAGAATAATCATGGTCAAACCAAAATCAATGGGTATCAATGAATAAAATGTCTTATCTGTGCTAAAACAGTTAAGAATCTTTATGTGTGGTATCATCCAAAACTTTCATTTCAAAACTTTCCAGTGATATACTATGCACTATATTTCTATTGACTGCTTTATTCAATCATTAAGTTATTCTTGATGAAGCAAAGCGGAAAATGTTACTACACAATAACACAATTTTATAGATTTATTCCGATCAGAATAATAATTAAACGCTCTTTATGATAGAACTTCTAGGGCTTCAACTCTAATAGCCTACAGGGATTCATTCATGAAATAATGTGCTCAACTATAATAAGTGAAGAAAGTCATATTAATATGCAGTATACAATTGTAACGTTGAAATAACTCAGGAATATGCAGATTGATGGAGAACATTACAATTTGATGAATGTTAATATTATCATTATCAAAAGAATTATTATTTCAAATTTATAGATTAGGATTGATTCCACTGTAAATTGTTCTCATACACATACAAGTAGCCTACTTAAGGCTAGGCGTACACCGGTTAGTCAAGACAAGACAAGATTAGATTATTTCACAGTCATTCACAGGCAGCTAGTACACCGATGCAATGACTAATCGGTGTGTGTTGCTTCATAACCAGCTATGTAAGTATGACTAAATTTTAATTGTCTTCTAAGATTCACCTAATTTTCGACTAAGTCATGAATCACAGCAATCTTTAGAACGTATTTATAAATAATTAAATTTACTAATGGTATAGAAATACAGTAGGAATGTTTTTTACACTAGCACAGGTATTTTAGCCTTGTTCACAAGTTTCACTTCCAGTTTGACTTTCTGCTCCGAGAAATGCGCGCTGACCGTTTGTGCAGTAATAAATATTCCGCGTTTAGTAGATACTATGTCCTCCCAAGAGGACGTTGCCAAAGAGAACACCTCACAATTGTAACTGAGCTCGGGTCCATCCCAGTCGTTACCTTTCAACGTCAGTATCATTCGCATGTTTTCTGATTTCGACTTATCAGCCAGCATCCACATCCATACAAACATGTTGCCGGGGTTGTCTTTCAGGATCCTGAGGAAGTAGATGCGGCCGTCGATGAGGATCATGACTGTGCTGTTTTCGGGGAGAACCACTGGGAGCGGGATGAGGATTCGTGATTTGTAGTACTGCACCAGTGGACCATCGTGGTCGTCCCTCACGTGACCGAGTACCTCTCGCTTCCTCAGCGATGTTCGGCAGTCGCCAGAGCAGGGACAGTTGTAGATGCAGCCGTCATCTACAACTACCGTGTTCTCCCCGAAGTCGGTGTACAATCTGAAATAAAAATAATAAATATCAGTACCGAAATAATTGAATAGTAACTTACTGAAATATTTCAAAATAAAACAATTTACAGTAAAAATTGTATTATTTAGGCTAGGCCTATACCGAAAATTTTATTATTTTATGAGTGTGTGTGTGTTAGGTAATAGTTCAATAAAATTTAATTTTATTTCCAAAAAACACATTAGTCATTACAGCTATATTATTGTAATGTTTAATTTCTTGAAATTTTTCAACATTTTTTATATTGAATTGAATTAAGTATTATTCTCTTTGTAAAATATTCAATTATTTTCCTATTATTCTTCTGGTTGATATTATGTTACACGTTATGTCTTCTACACGTTCAATTAATCAATCAATCATTTGTTCCCTCAATAATACGTGGTACAAAATCAATATACAGACTTGATAAACATAAATTACAAAAAGTGCAATATACATAGCAATCCTGTGAATAATGTCATAAATCTTATTATAAGTACTTATTATAAATCTTATTATAATATTTTAAATAACTATTATTATACAATATGTTAATAAATAATTTGGAACTCTTCCCCTCGCACAGATTTGTCTATGTGGGGGGAGAAATTCACATTTTTTGTGTGTCTTATTTGTTCTTTGTTGTGTGTTCTGCATTATTTGTGAATGAAATGATGTTTTCCTTCATCTGTGCTTGAAGATGTTATTTTACAATATGCTTTCTAAAAAAATATATAAATCGTTAACTCGTATGAACATAAGTTCAAAATTTCAAATATTTGCCTTTCCACAATGTTCTCATAGTGTGAAATAATTTTGCAGTAGTAAATGTTCAAAGAGTTTAAATTCATATAATATAAGATCAAAGGGCGCAGGCCCCGATTGTCCAAGACAGAATCCTCAAAGCTAACAATAATCTATGCTATCTAGTAGCATGGTAAAAGCTTAGGATCGGTGACGTCATTCTCAGTCTTTGGGGATTATGTCTTTGGCCATTCCGTAGTTACCGAGATCAAAGGCAAAGGACGAAATTATTCTTAGAAGAAAGCATTTCATGACAATGCTATTGTATTATTTATTATGTTGAT
Source organism: Laodelphax striatellus (assembly GCA_017141395.1). Classification (NCBI taxonomy): domain Eukaryota; kingdom Metazoa; phylum Arthropoda; class Insecta; order Hemiptera; family Delphacidae; genus Laodelphax; species Laodelphax striatellus. Next base: position 35,302,257 of record CM029534.1, on the reverse strand, counting down.
CAGCAATTATTGGAAATTGAGTTCAATTATTTCAGAACATGGAATAAAATTGGTATAATTCCTATTTCTATGGTGTTGAATTTCAAAATCACAAAGAAAGACAAAATAGCGATTTTTATCATTTTTAAACAATTTTATCGATTTTATAAATCGTCGGTTCTCTTTATCATTCAGGAAAAAAGAAAAATCATTTATAGTAGGCTATTATTCATTTAATTTGGCTGATGGCGAATAACTTTCATTTAACATTTCTATGGTAACGCGGCTGATGTTCTATTGAATTTTTTTCACACAAATAAAAGTTATATTCGCCATCCGCCATACCGCCAAATTAAATTTATATTACTATAGTTAGATATTACTATAGTTAATTACTATAGTGGTTAAGTAACAAACATTCAAGGCTGCTCTTGGATGGGTGACCGACACAGAAAATTGTGCAATTAGGCGAGGAATTAATTGTGCAATTAGGAATCTACCCGTAAGGGTCTCCCCACCGATAAAAAGCCATACGATAAAAAAAACTATAGTTAGAAACAATCAGCACTCACCTTTGAGATAGCGATTCAGTGGAGCCTTGATAGGACCTGTACGACGAGCAATCAACATTGGAGGAGGAGAAGTTGGGGGAGGGGCAGCGGTTATTGGGAAGCGGACTGTCGGGTCGGAAAATCTCGTTGTTGCTCACCGACTTTTTCATGCCTCCACCGCTGTTGGCAGTCGCCTGCTGTTCGACGGTCAGGAAGTTCTTGTTGGACGCCGATGAGAGGTTCTCGACCGAGGATGACTTGCCGCGCATAATGCGCGCGAGCAGTTTGTTCTTGGGCGGGCCAAGCGAGTTCTTCAGCACGAAGTTGGCCGGGCGCTTCTCGGGCATTTTTTTCTTGCCGAACAGACGCTGTTTGATCTTAGCCGACCACATTTCCGACGACTCTTCCCGCAGCCGGAATGCTTCTGTCAGTGCGTTGTGCACCTAAACAAAAACATAAAGTACTTTTAGTAGTAGACGAAGTCACACGGAATATTATCACGAAAGAAAGAAGCCATGTAACAAGAAATATCTATCTATTTATTCTGTAATGTACAAAAATGATACAGTGGTCTCTAACTAAGGGGAGACGGTGGTAGTCTCCACCTGGCTTATATGTAGGTATATTATTATATTGAAGAATCATAAACACACTATAGTAATAGACAAGTATAAAACTAGGCCTGAATAGGCCTATATAGAATATAACAAGAATTATAACTGTTTAGTAAAAGTTATAAATGATAAATGTCGGATAGATTATTAATTGAAGCGCAAACAGGAATTTGCTAATAGGTACTAGAAATATGTTTGTAAGTATGCAGCCGCACAGTAATTATGATTAATTGTAAGTACCGTATGTTACTTAACACGGTACACGGTATGTCAGATTCATAAAAAAGGATCAAAAAGAGAGATTTACGTTAATAGGCCTATTAGACTACAGTAATTCACGCATTCATTTTTTTCATGAACTGCGGAGTTAAATTTTTCGTCTATACTATTGTAAAAATGAGATGGTGTCTGCCTGTAGCTAGGTATATCATGCCTAGAATATTTGACTGATATGAAGCTGAAATTTTGCACAAAGATTGTCAGTTTACCAAGGAGTGACATAGGTATATATTTACATATTTCAAGGATAGTTTCAAGGATTTAGAATTCAGCTCTAAGCATTGATACATGGTAATGTTGAGATCAGAGTCATTTATGATTATTTTTCAAACTTATTAAAGGCTTTGTGATATTAATACCATTTGTTGAAAGAATGCGATCTAGGATGATAAAACATAGAGACGCCACAATCAAGCCTACACTAGATGAACATCCAGTGTAGCCTTGCCCCAATCCATCAACAATGTATCTCAAATTTTCTAACAGGAACCTCATTTAACTTGAACGAAAATTTCCATATCGAATAGGCCTAATCACATACATTTTTCGGGTTCTATATGTCAAAGTTAACATGCAAAACTAATAGGCCTATAGCAGGTGGAAGCATTGGAGCAGACGCCATTTTGGATCTCTGTCCACTTTTTCCAACTTTGTTCTCTCTTTGTGGAAGCAATATACTATATAGCACGATCCTTTCAACTTGTCAGAAATCAGCTGTTTTGGTAATAATAAATAGTGATTTCGACACAATAATCAAAAGGCTTAAAAGTCTTAAAGACCTTTTTAAAGAAGACCTTTCAAAGAATAACTTTTTAAAAGACCTTTTTAATAATCTGCGAGATTCAGGATTTCTTCTTCTTCTTCTTCTTCTTCTTCTTCTTCTTCTTCTTCTTCTTCTTCTTCTTCTTCATCTTCTTCTCTTCTTCTTCTTCTTCTTCTTCTTCTTCTTCTTCTTCTTCTTCTTCTTCTTCTTCTTCTTCTTCTTCTTCTTCTTCTTCTTCTCTTCTTCTTCTTCTTCTCTTCTTCTTCTTCTTCTTCTTCTTCTTCTTCTTCTTCTTCTTCTTCTTCTTCTTCTTCTTCTTCTTCTTCTTCTTCTTCTTCTTCTTCTTCTTCTTCTCTCTTCTCTTCTTCTTCTTCTTCTTCTTCTTCTTCTTCTTCTTCTTCTTCTTCTTCTTCTTCTTCTTCTTCTTCTTCTTTCTTCTTCTTCTTCTTCTTCTTCTTCTTCTTCTTCTTCTTCTTCTTCTCTTCTTCTTCTTCTCCTTCCTCCTCCTCCTCTCCTCTCTCTTCTTCTTCTTCTTCTTCTTCTTCTTCTTCTTCTTCTTCTTCTTCTTCTTCTTCTTCTTCTTCTTCTTCTTCTTCTTCTTCTTCTTCTTCTTCTTCTTCTTCTTCTTCTTCTTCTTCTTTTTCTTCTTCAGGTTAAGTATTGTGATATCGCTCCAAAAATCATATGTTTTCTGACAAGTTAAAAGGATCCTGCTATACCTGATCAGCCAGCAGACAGCGGCCGCGCGAGAACCGCAGCCGACAGACGGGACAGCGTTCGGTGAGCAGGCGACAGCGGGAGCAGATGAGGTGGCCGTTGCCGCACTGGTGCGTGGGTGGGCCGATGGTGTCCAGGCAGACGGGGCATTCGAGGCCGGCCAGGATTGTGCCCATGCATGCGGCCAGTCGCTGCAGGCTGCTAGGCATTGGGCCGCAGCATAGAGACTGGAATGAGAATGAAAGTCATAAATGAAAATTCATGATTTAAAAATAACAATAACAGATTTAAAAATAAACTTAAGAAGTACCTGACAGAATTAGTTTGTTATAATTATGATGAATTTTATAATGCTAGACGATGATTCATTATATTGATGATATTGATGATATCATTATATTGGCCTATGCCTATATGTTATATATTTTTTATATGTTCAATGACGCATTCATGTACATAAATTGTATGTGTTGAATAAAGAGTTTGATTGATTGATTGATTGATTGAAAATGGACAGGCACAATCAGTAGCTATGTCCACAATTCTTCGATTTTCGTTTCATCATGTTTTCTTGCTGCTCGTCTTGCGCATCACGCATATATCCTATTGAAATTAGGCGGAAAAACGAATGCTGCACCGCATACGTCATATATATGTTTGAGCTGCACTGCATGTTGCTGTGCAGCATGCACTATATGACAAAAATCGAAAAAGACAAAATTCGACTAAGATAGTGCGTGGAAAAAAGATTTTTTAAAGATAACAACACAAAAATCTTCAATTTATAAATCATGAATGTATAAATATTGAATTTATAAGAGAAGAAGTGAAAAACCGATGAATCTATAGCAGTTGAAGTACGGTACGCACATAATTATTTAGACCGTGGTTCGTATGCGACTTGATAACATTGTGAAGCTATAAACATAACTCGTCAATAGATTAGTCTATCTTATGTAATGTATTCTATCTTTCAAATGTATTACTGTTATGTTATTTTTTGGAGAATAAAGAATTTCAATTTCAATTTATTCAATTTTGTAATTTAAGTTGATGAGATAATGGATCAGAAAATCGTGTAAATGTGTGGACCTAATTCATTCTATAGTAAATTTGTGTTATAATTATTATATTACATAAAATGAATATTCGATTAAATTAGAACTGCATCAGATTAGTAACATGTGTGTAGCTTAAGAGTTAATACTTTTGTATGCAGTCTATTATAATGCTAAGTTACTTTATTTGATATTTTTTGACAAAAAATTGGTTATTATATCCGAACAATATTGGTTCCAGAGTCAGTGAGCCAATATAATATATCAAGCCGTTTGATTCCGCTGTTTGAAATAATATTGAAACAAGGAACTGCTGTTGGTGACCTCTGAAGTGCTCATATTCCATAGAAGTGCTGGAGAATGAAGTAATGCAAACCGGATGTAGGAAGTTGTTTCCCACGTGATCTGAAGGCGAGTGTGGAGTCTGGGCGAAACATATAATTTACAATGTCAATGATGCCATAAAGTGGTAATCTACTGTATGCATGTTTAATTCATGACAACATCGATCCTCTCAGTAATCGATGCCCACGAGAAGATCACCTTGAAAGTTCATCATCTGAATCAACAGGGAAACCCAGTACTATTTTTGTGAACATCATTTAAACCGGCAGGAGATCGAGGATACGATTTGTATTGGAAAAAATATTTAATTTTTTTAATGCTTTCTCCTAATTTTTTTAATATCAAATGAATGAACAAATTTTTTCAAGAACTCAGCGGGTTACACTGAATCAGTGCTGCATTTGATTGATTCTGTAATTTATGCCAAAAATCAGTGATAGGCTATCAATAAATAATATCGATTGATAAAATTCAAAATGTACAATAATTGGAACTTTTTCTGTTTTTAGTATTCACCCTTCTTCTTCCACAGAAAATCTTTGGCTATCATGTAACAAAGAGGGTGACTAATTGACTATATCATGTGAAGTGGTTTGGCAACTTTGCTATGATTGGGCCGTTTCTTCATTGCGGTATTTCCTGTTTAAAATGAGAACGTTACTCATATGAATGTAATGATGTACTCATATAGTGTAAATGATGTTGAACAAATAAATAACTGACCGCTAAAGTCAGTAACTTACCTACCTATGAATATAGTAGCAACCTTGCCTGAGAGTAAAACAACTGAGACCATGCTATTCAGATGATAATTATCTCTCTGCTCAGTGCTTACTTCCTAAAGAAGAGTTTTTAGGATTCATTTCCTTAATATGGGACACGGTCTTGCACTTCAAAATGCCGCTTTGTTCTATTTCTAGCCTGAATTTCAAGCATAATAGCAAGGCGACTTTCTTTTTATCTCTGAATAGTACCTATATACCACTTATTCTTGGGGACAGGTTCCACTATTATGTAACACGTACTTCTTTGATACAAAAAGGTCTGACCCGTTGAATATTTATTAAATACTCTTCTGAAAGACTTTCGTATACTTGCAATTTATGTATAGCCTACTGAGCTATTTTTAATTTTGTTATGTGTAGTATTCAAATATAAGGAAGAAATTTATTTTAATCTCGTTTTTTCTGCGCCAGTTATTCATGGTACTTTACCTAGGTAACACTAAAATTTAAAGAAATTCGTAGTACTTTTAATACGATAGGTATATCTTTAATGAATTGTGGATATTCAAGACAATTTTGTATGTTCCTGTGTATGCGACACTATAAAAAATATGAGATCGAATTATTATCAGAACAATAACATGTAATCTCTTCTTTTCTTTGAAAATCATTTTTTATGATATTTATTTACCTAACATTAATCACACCTAAAATATGGAAAAAACTGATCTTTTTATCTATGAGATCATCCACTTTTCTTCCAAGACAAGTGCTCCAAGAAACTGCACCCATCAACACCTAGAAACGTGACTTTAGATCTAGGATGCCTTCTTATTGCAATGGTGACCTTAAATAGATCGTGTGAAGGCTGAAAGTGATTGCAGCTCTAATTTAATGCAAGGTTTGATAAACATGGACCAGTCCTTCAACCCGAGCAAATGCTAATTAGGTTACAATCAATTTTACACAAACGACCGAAACAAATTTCGCAAAACCAAGACTGAACCTGAGAGTGAATAATAATTTTCAGTCTATTCGATAATCATTATTATCGAATGCTTTTATGAAGACATTAACATAATCCTACCTCTTTTGATGAATCATCATTTCAATAATTCATTTGTACCGTATGCAAGTGTACTACCCGTGCAAGTTTGTACCGTGTGCTATGTCTACGGTATAAAAATAAGTATAGGATTTGATAAAGGAATTTCTAAAGTAGAAGAGCTTCTCGTGATTTTTCATTCTATAGGCTATTCTATTCAAATCCAATTTTTAAATTTGACATGTTTTCAAGCTTTGGTATTTTTAGCTTGAGAAGTGTTAAGAATGTGTGTTCTACTCATGAACACACATAAACTGAAGAATAATTTTCCAATTGTTAAAAATGGAACAAATTAATAATGATAATACAAAACTAAACAAGGGACCAGCTTATCATGAAAAATTGATAATATTAGGATATATTGATAAATCAAACATGAATATTGACTATAAAAATTGTTCGATATTAAAAACTTCCGTGTTAACAGGAAATTCCATTTTTTATCATAATAAAGCGGTTAAATCTAATCTGCTTTTACTGGTCGATAAACCAATAACTGTTCGATATTTATCAGCACAGCAAGAAAATCTTACTGCCATAATCTGTGGCTGGGTACCAATAAACTAATAATTAATTGGAAAATTGTCTCGTACAATTGAGTATCAATCAATCAATCAAACAAACTCTTTATTGAACACATACAATTTGTGTACATGAATGCGTCATTGAATATAGTATGGTTTTGATTTATAAACCCTATTTGAATTTGAATGAATTTTATCATACACACCTCAGGATCACAGTTGGCATCAGCACCGGAGTTCCATAGCAAGAGCGTCAGCAGTTCAACATCGACCCTGACCCGGGCGGCGATGTCAGCCACCCGCAGCCCTAGGACATCCTCGCCGTTAACCTCGAGCACACAGTCACCGACCCGCAGTCCGGCCAGACTGGCGGCCGAGCCCGGATCGACGCCGCTCACCCACGGGTACGGGTCCCACTTGGTGCGTGTCAGGTGGAAGCCGCACGAACCGCCTCCGTCCACCGCACGCGCTATCTCGCACACGCGCACGGCCGGCGACTGGTGCTCTTCCGCCGCCCCCGGCTCAGCACCCGATTCTGGCGATACCATCGCTGCACAAAATAGAAATAACATTCATTTCTCCAGAAACATTTCATTTCCATTCTCATTTCATTAATTTTTATTATCAATTCCTTATTTATTAAGGACCCGATAAGGCCTTATTGCGATCATCCTCGTGTCGAGAGGCAGCCCTATATGAAGGCGAAAAAGGGGCCCCGCACAGCCGTGAACCACGGCTTGGAAAATTATAACGCCAGTTTAGCAATAGGAAAAAATGTACATAATATAATAAATAATTGAGGTAGGTTTATTTCTGGTATTAAGTGAGCCCCGTGTCCCGCTATATTGAACTTTGCCTTGTGCCCCGCAATTTCTAGGGCTGCCACTGCTCGTGTCCATCTGTAAGCACGATATCTAACGAACGGAAAATAGTACACTTTTCAAATTTGAATACTCGTATAATATATCTTTCAAAAAAGTTTTCATTATTTTGGTTACGGTCATTTTAGAGATTACGCTAGCTATTTATAGACTTATATAATTATTTATCTTAGACTTGTCTCAATAATATGAGTGATCTTCCAAGAAGTTTTTCAAACTTTTGAATGGGACCACATAACATAAACTAGATTCTGACTTATTTTCCACACATATATATAGATACAGTTTAGGCTACCGTACCTATAATTTCTTATCGTTCTATTTTACGGGGATTGTCAATAGGCCTACGGTAGGCTAAAATGGCTAAGCATTTTTTTTTCTGAGGATGATGCCCACATAAGCTCTAGGCTTGTGCTTGGGTGATGATGACGAATACTTTTAAGGCAGTCTGATAAAAACGTCAAAATCCATTCTGTCAACTGGGATTTATCGGACCGGCGCTATTATGACACGCATTGATTAGAAACATGACTTATAGAATAGCCTACTGGCTTATTGCAGCATGATAATAGTTTTATTATTATTGTGAGCGAAATGTTTTGTTCAATTGAACAGCGAGCAACAATGAGTTGTCTGTCAATGGATCAATGAGCCACATCAACAACAGCACGTGATCGACCGTGAGCTAGGCCACCCGCCCTCTTAATCAACTCTAATCAACTCATTATTGCTCAATTAACAGACAAAAATAATAGGTTAGCAGGTCCTTTGAAGTTCACTCTTTAGTGTGCCTAATGTTATAGCATTATGAACACTCGCCCTTGGTATCATCTTGGATAGAAAATGATACAATAATGAAAGTTATTTTTCACAAGGTTGAAATGAGTCATCAATATTCCTAATAAAGCTTGGATCAATTTGAAATTTGACAGCGAATATTATCAAATTATTACAGCAGTACTGGTAGGCTTATTTTTTATTATGAATTCATAAAGTATTCATGAATAGTTAAGAATGTGATGACTATTTGACAAAGTAACTTTATAGTGAAGTGTAAATTTGAATTATATTACAAACAAATAAAATTTTATTTCTATTACACCGTAACTGTAATCGTACTGTACCGCATGATAAAAATTGAGAGTTGCATGTATGTTAGTAACGTGGAATTTTGGTAAGAATCTCTCGAAAATCTTTTCATTTTAATCCAATTTCATCATGTAAAATGTGAAGCTTATCAAAATAATTTTCATTTAACATGCAAATAACCCACTGTTTCATGCCTATAGTACTGATGTGACCCTTCCTTTTTAAAAGATCTAATATATTTTTAGAACAGGGGAATTTCACCCTGTATAATTATAATAGGTGTTGATAGTATAATTTATAGCTCGCGTGTTAAATATTAACATCCCTACACATGCAGCACGTGACAAAACCGTCTCTAATTTGTTTGACTTGTTTTTCGGTCATGATAATGAATGTGAGTAAAACTTCAAAGAAAATTAAGATATCGCTGCTCTATAATCTGAAATCTGTATATGAAAGTATAAAGGTTTTTTGCGGTAGGCAGCCTATGCTTTTAACACACGTTACTAGTTGAGACTACTGATAAAGATTAGTTATAGCTAAAGTATCATAGTTATTATCAGAGGTGGAAAGCTATTAGAATATTAAATTAATTTAAAAATCATACTTTCATAATATCATCAAATATCTCTATAAGAATTTTTTTCCAGAGTATGAAATGCTCAGCATTATCGTACTAAATTCAGCAGCTCAACCAAATGAAGAATAGCTTAATAAATAAAGGTATTAATTTTTTTTCAAAATGGTAGTCAAGAGATAATGTATAAAAAAATAATTATGAAATGAAATATCTAGTTGGAATAATATCCTGATTGAAATACGGCAATGAGTTTGTATAATGATACTGAATTTCTAGTACCGGTACATATTAATTTTATTTCAGTTACTGCAATTTAGGAAGGCGGTTTTTGATTTATTGAAACACTAAAAATGTGATAATAATATCCAATAGCACTGCTTAGCTTAATGATTGAATTTGAAATAATAATAACTATACGGTAGACCTTGGATATATTCACTGAATATGTGTACCGTACACTGTATATATTCAAACAATATTTAAAGTTCTAATTTTATTTGTCCAATTATTCAAAAGTGAATAGCAGGGAATGCAAAAGTATCTCCTGTGAGCGCATATCAATATCCAATCTCTCTAGTCTACGATTTTTTATTACCATTCAAATCATTATTGTCTTCCAATAAAAATAATTATTCTAGGTTTTATCCAAATTTTCTATTATTAAAAAAAATCTGTTATTGGTAATTTTGAAATCTACATATAATTATATTGTAGTACTTTTTATTATTTAATCATCAGAAATGTGGAACCAATATATAGAAACTGCATCCAAAACCATCAACTTAAGGACTTCTGGTACCGTAAGAAACAGCTTGAGTGCGGTACCTACTTAGAGGACAACTTCAACCTCACTGTGCACAGCAGAAGGTCAACAAACATGTTTGATAAAAACAAAGACTGTTTTAATCAGCTGAAATCTCCAGAATAAAAACTAGGCCGATTTCTTTCTTATCTTGACAACAATATTGTTTCCGTTGCTAAGACGGAAGTCGCCTTTGTCTTGTAATGATCTGTTTGTTTCCCTAGCATTAGATGGAAATAATACCGCTTATGTATTGTGAACCACATCGCTACATGTAATTTAGTTATTCACATTGCTGCCCACGCTTAGGCCTAATTATTGTTTAGGAATACAGTATAAACAATGAATTTTGGATAAGGAAGTTACCATATTCTATTGTATAACGCAGTAGCCTACATAAGCTTCAACGTTGAATTAAGAAATCAAGTTCTTTAATTTCTCACCCCACTCTGGTAAAATGAAGCAATTTTCAATAGGGAATAACCCTCTTCTGTTTTTCTGTTTTAGAACAGAAGGCGAGTAGCACATTTCTATTTTAAACTTGAATAACAGTAACTTCAATTTCCAGCGATGGTGAAAAATTATAACTAAAAAATAAAACTCCTCATTGATTGTTTTGAATGACCCATAACAATATTTGATTTTGTTGAGGTACGGTAACCAATTTCCTTTTAAGCAAACAACAGTAGAACAATATACTTAAAATTTATCAAGTTATTACTGAAAAAAAGATACTGTAGTACTAAACCACTATTAAAAGAGACTGTGGATGAATTGATAAATAATAATAAGTTGATTCATGTAATAATCTGAAATTAACTTATATTGTTTTATTTTTCAACATACGATTAGAATCAAAGAATGCTATATATATTGCGAAATATCAACCTCCAGATTAGTTAACTCATTTATTACAAAACATTTTAAAGCTCTGGTGATAAAGCTGAATTGATTCTGTAGATCCTCTATTTACAATGTGAGATATTCTACAAAATAAATTACCTAAAATAAAATCAAAGTCAGTTTAAAAATTCGGATCAGCTTAAAAATTAAAAGCCCCAAATCGTGCATAATAGAACAATAAGAAATTTAAGAATTGTGTTGAAAATACAAAATGAATTTGTTTTGATCAGTCGACTACTTTATTACTAGTTTAATAATGCATAATAGAACAATAATATATCAAATGTATAAAAATACAAAATAAATACTTTTTAATCAATCGACTCCTTTATTAATAGTTAAATTATTTTTCCTATCAAATAGTAGTATTCCTTAATACCAAAAACCTACTAGATAAAATATGCAATAATACCAGTTACTGCAGATTCAATTCCCTAAAGGAAGGGGTCTGTCCTGCTTATCCTAAATATTTTAATACTGATCTGAAAAATTTCATCACGTCGTCAAAATAACATGGGGATCTTTATAGAAAGCTTTCACAATTTTGCAATTCATTTCTGTATTCGCGCATGGTCTCCTAGAGGGCACGATTTTTTTCAAAATCAAGAACGTTTCCGGTAATAAGTTACTTAATTTTTCAAAAATAGTATAAAAAAAAACAAATTCATCACTGTATCATTTTACTCAACGGATCTGTATATAGGATCGATAACATACATGTTTTAATAATTTAAGTCAAATCAGATAAGAATATTAATTTGTTTTTTGACAGATATACAATTTTTTGATGGGAATTTCAACTGACTCACCTTATTCAGTGATATCCGTCAGAGACAGAGGAGAAGTAGAGGCGATGCACAGTAACTATAGCGTAGAGGCATCAATGGACTTCGGTTTGAGACTGGATCGGAACAGGTAAATGCATATTGAACGTCGCGGCGCGACACCACTCGTCAACAAGGTTTCCAATTCACCTTAACCTCGATTTGCAGATTAAGCTCCAGGCAAAGCCTTACATCATGTAAGCCAACTACGAGATCAAACCGGCTTTCAATTCTACTTCCTTTCTTTCAACTGCCGTTTCTCATGTAGCATATATTATTTTGCATTCAATTGATTGCTGTTCTATAAGGTATACAGAATGATAGCTTTATAGTCTATTCAATAAAGAATTGTTGGGACATTGGTTGATTCTTCCTAATAATTTATGATGAATGAAAACTTCTTTGATATTGTCAAATCACATACATCCTTTGATAGCCACCTATCAAATAACCACCCTATGTGTTGAAAACTATGTGTGTTATTTGATAACCACCCTATGTTATAAAAACGCTACATATAAAACCACAGATAATATTTTATCAATAGAATTATAATCTATCAAAGGAGTAGGAATTGTGTCTGATAAAACAAATTTTTTTAAGTACAATACAAATTTCCAAGTACAAATTTTGTATAAATTTTTTAATTCTCTAAAATTTATAAAATGAAACTGTTCCACTTATTGTTGAGGAAACATTCTTGCATTCAATTTTCCACTAAAATGAGTTGAATATTACACATAGTAACTATGTGTAATATTCAACTACTGTATGTCATCGAGGGATAATCAAACTTTTTCCATATTAGTTTTAAAAATAAATGCTTTTTTTATCGTATGGCTTTTTTATCGGTGGGGAGACCCTTACGGGTAGGTTCCACCTCGCCTTATTTTTTGTGTCGGTCACCCATCCAAGAGCAGTCTTGAATGTTTGTTACAATAAATGCTAGATTTCAGCTAATCTGATTTAGCTATTTTAATACTATTATTATCAGTGAATATATAACAATAATAACTGTTGAATTAATGAAATGAATAATAAATTGAGCAAATTTTTAGAAACAATAATAAATTAAGTATATTTTTATGACTTTACTTCTAATAATATAATTTTTCCTAGATGATTCTAATGATTTCAAATTTCACTTGCTACACATAAGTGAACGGGCAAGCATAATACTGTAATAGGAATAATGAAAAGCATAATAATAGAATTAAAACAAATTCACTAAGAAGATTTCCATCTTCTCACTTGAAATATATATATTTTTTTAATAACTTGTTTTTAAAACAAATAATAATAATAATTGATACTTCATATATAAAAAAAACCTTTTCTCTTGTAAAATTTCATCTGACCAATTTATTATTGGTATTCAACTCGGATAAAAATCAATGATCATACCCTATCTGAGGTGAGACCATCAGCGCTAAAAATTAATTTCTCTAACTTTGTGTTCCACAACAGTTTTGTTGATTTAAATCGTGGAAGCTCACTTGTAGCATGATTAACAAGTGTAATATTTGCTGATACTGTAATAGTAAAATGTAATTTAGTAATTAATTGAACGGAAATTCAAATAGTGCTATATCAAGTAGTCTGAGAACTTTTGCAAATGCGAAACTTCTGCAATCAATTACAAATGAAGAGTGAAATTTTCATTCATTTGTGATCTAAACGTCATTATGATTCTCGCATCTAAGTAAAAAGCCTTGAGACAATAAAATTTTGAATACTTACTCTTGCTTCCATTAGAAGTCTATTATCAGGTGGTCCGGCCTCTACCTTCGATTTGTTGTTGCAAGAATAGAACTGGTTGCTTCTAGTAAAAGTTGGTGTTTTTACGATTTTTCAGAAGCATATACGGGTTAACTCCAACTATAAGCAATGGGCTTTACTTCTACGACAGAGATAAATCGTGCGACTAAAAATCGAAAGTGAAGGCGCGCCTTCACACAAGTTATTCTGCGTCATGAATCCAACAATATTATTCTTGCAATGAATTAATACATTCAAAACAAATATATAGCCTAACTTTGAAAATATTTCAACTCATGATATGAGCAGAGATTAATAATTGCTGAGACGTTCTGACGGTGTGAAACTTGCTCAAACCTAGAATTGAAATATTTTCACTTTAAAGATGAAGTTATATATTTGTGTTGAATTCGATGCAGTTCAATATGTGTAGGTGGTATTACATGGTAATATGTGTGGTAGGTACCAATTTTGTAGTATTGGAGGTGATACTGTTGTAGACATCCATATTTTAGAAAAAATGTACGGTATACATAATAAAAAGACTCAAAGTTATCACATCCGAAAACCAGAAATCTCAAAGCAACTTATATATCATCTTCTGTATCCGTATACTATTTTTATCTAGTATCCGTGGTAACTGTATTTTAGTAGTACACCCCATGACTTTTCTGCATGATTTTTTCTGCATGATTTTCTGCATGATTACGAAAATTCACAATGAGGTACATGATTACAAAAATTCAAATAATGCGGTAACAGTATTTAAGTCCATCAATATTTCTATACCATTAATGTTTTTAATCCATGAATTTCACGCAACTCAAAGAGGCTACTAAATTTCTTACACAACCAACCAATGCTAAAATTTTTGGTAAATCAAACATGTCTAGTCATTTTCTTCAGAATGTGAATTAATCAAGATTTGAAAATTTCTCTGAACAAATCCTTATAGGGAAGCCAATGCGTAAAATTTCTATGACATTGAATTAAGGTGCGAATGCACGTTGCATATTGCATGCATGCATAGTCGACTGGGGCGAGTTGGCTGACTATTGCCACTTGCAAAGTGGTCGACATTTGCCGTGGCGCCAGTCGCCTATGCATGCCGTTTGCAGCATGTACTCGAACCTTCAACTGCACTAAAGTTCTATTCCTGAAATACCATCAATTCCTTGATATCATTCAGAGTATTGCTTAAGGTACGTTTACATTTGGATACATGTATGAGCTACAACAATTGCTCATAAATTTTGAACAACTATTTTTCAGATTTTGACTTGTGTGAGATACACGTACTCATGAATCCAAATGTATCGTAAATGTACATTTAAACAAATCAGCTTCAAAAACTGATTAGAACGTTTCCAGCAGCTCAATATTCAGTTAGTTGACTTGGTGAAACCAAACCCGATTCTATAAAATTCTAAGGGCCGGTTCATGAGCTCGGGATTTAGCCAAGTCCTAGACTAAAACGGGTGGCTATCGTAGCATCGACAAACGTTTGTCTCGACAGGTTAGTGGGTTAGCAGCATAGAGCCCTTAGTACATAGTTTCGAGGCTAACGTTTGTCGATGCTACGGTGGCCACCCGTTTTAGTCTAGGACTTAGCTAAATCCCGAGCTCATGAACCGGCCCTAAATCTTATTTCAATTAGAGATTGTTTGACATTACTTCGTGCTAAAAAGGTGAGGCGCACGATCAGCTGTAACAAACAATGGATCAAGAGAAGAGCTATGAGTAATATTAAATTTCCTAATCAATTAAAGTAATAATAGCCTTAACAAATCTAGCTCGTCTGCAATTGCGCATTACTGGGCAAGCCTGGAACTTTAATGTGGGTTGTCGTAATCATGCTTTTCCATATGGAATACACTTCTCTGCTCATGCTGAAAAAAAAATAATCTCCTTTATGGTGCGGTTATACGATTCCAATGTCATGCTAAATGACTTGTGCCTGCAGAAATTTGATACTGACTAACTGAGCAGATGTCAAATCACGCAATAACTAGAAACTTGAACAAATATTTTAGTTATCCAGTTAGTTGGCGGCAAATTTTCATTGTCAATTGGCATGTCCACTGGCAACGTGTAAACGCACCGATAGGAAAACAATCAGCTGAGTATGCATGTACTGGCGCAATGATCTCTGAAATATGAACACTGTTCAGCTGGTTCAGCATAGCATGGGAGTCCTAAAATGACTCACAATAAAGTGATCTTCAAAAATGCATCATGATAATTATGAAAATTAATATTTCTCTATTCTCTTCAAACTTGTCAATACTTTGAAAATATGTTATTTACAAAGAAAACTAATTGTCATAAACTGAGTCAACTTCCAGTCATTTAGAATTCGAAGATGAAGGTGAGCTGAAGTTGGAGAAATGATAACTCGAGTTGTTACAAAAACATAACTTATTCAGAATTTTTAATAAATAACCAGTCAAAATCATGGAAAATATGATTTTCAATGTTCATTAAATGTTCAAAAGGTATTCAATTCAACTTAAAACTTTAGATTTTGCTGTGAATGCCAAGTACCAAACCAGAATGGACAAGACTAGAGCCATGAATTCTGAGTTCACCCAGGGTCCTTGGTAAGCTCCAGGATGGCTGAGTATGATGGTCACCAAGGGTTTCACAGTTGAAATGTCCTCACCATTGCGAATAGCTTTACGTAGCAGGCCGTATCCTTCTTCGTCGTAGAGATTGACTTTGTAATCACCGCTCCTCGACTTCTTCACCTCTTCAACCCAGCTGACTTGGTATTCGTTGTCTACAGTAGGTCCACTGAATTTCTGTACCGCTGGAAGAGTTTTTCCATTTACTTCAGCATACAGAGGAATGTTCTTTGCCTTATTCTCACATTTCAAACTAAATTCAGCAACAAATGCGATTTTTGTCAAAACTGTAGCGTCTTGTGTAGTGTAGGAAATAGCACTTACTTCGGGTTTCGTACAAGAACTACTTAGTACGGTCGATGCACAGAAAGCCAAAATTGATGTTACAAAAACGAGGTAACCCATGATTTTTAGTAGAAGCTAATTTTTGTAAAACACAAATATGTATTCAAAATACCTCACCCTGAAACACTGAGCACGTGGAACTATGAAACTATAATTTAGAACATACAAGAAGATAATGAACGTCGACAAATTTCAGGTTGAGTTTCGGCTTCAGCATCACAACTTCAGCAGACTATTTAGGACAGCTGTTGACGTTGTGACAACAAACCGATTTCATGTGACGCGTGGCGCTTTCAGTTCTACGTGTTTGGTAACTTTTATTGTGAATGGAGGAATGTCAAACAAATAATATATCAACTCTATTAATTGTTTGATTTTATGCTAATTTTTAGTTTTAAGAGCTATATTTCAAAAATTTATCAATCATAAAATCAAGGGATGCTTTTATTAGCCATGTTGGTCACACTGTTGGGTCTGTTCATTTCGAATTGTTTGCTTCTCGTTCGCTCGTTACGAAAACGAAAGTAAGAAAGTTGTATTTTGTTTGTATGATGTATTTGAATTGGAGGGAAAATGGAATAGTTGATTTTGTCAGAAATTTTCTGTTCTCGTGCATTTCTATGTGATATATTATATTGGACTGCTCTTAATTGTGAATTTGAAAGTAAGTTGCCGTTCAATAGCGTGAAACAGTAATTTTTATTCCGTTCAGTTTACTTCTGTTGAAAGATAACCTACAAATACTTCTTGAACTTGGTTGGATGTAAACACGTCTGAAGTGTTGAAATAAATCAATATTTCTCTTCATGTTGAATTAAAACATAAGTTTACAATCAAAATTTATAATGTTTTTCATAAATAGATTTAGATTAGAGCTATCTGGAAATAAAGATCGAGCAGTTGATCTATCACTGAACTTATATTGTCAAGAATCAAGATCTACGTTTAATCGACTTAGTTTGTTTTTGATCTGTACAATATTCAAAATAATGTCCTAATATAACATCAAATAAGTCTTGAAATAATGTCATCTAACGGAAGAACGGAACCAATGCAACTAGAATCAACGGCATTTAGCGGCGGTTGCATTGTGCATTCAATTGGATTCCCGTACAACTGGCCGTTAGTGATTTAAATGTGCTAATCCTAATATTTTTTCTTGTATCTTCTTGACTTTAACGTTAGTTTCTCACTGACTAAATTCATTACCGTATGCTTTTATTTAATGCTCAAATTCAACATTTCTTTCAGATGGCTGAGAATAAAAAGCAAAGCGATTGTATCGCTTTACTTCTAGAAAACGATGATCTCCCTTCATATGCCAAAAATTTGCTATCTGAAAAGGTAAATTTGATAATATTATATAACTTACTAGTATCAAAAACTTCATTTTTTTCAAATTGTATATTTAATTTGAATCTGTTGTCAACTTAGTGACATCGATATGATGTTTCAAAAACGTAGGTAGATTTGATGTCCACAGGAAATAGAAGAATGAGATGAGTCTTACTATCTAAGTTTAGTAATAATAAGATTTTATTAGATTTTCAGTGATATGTGTACTGCTTTTTGTATATGTTTGAAAAGATTAATTTAACATAATTTCTCGTATTTTTCATGTCTGTCAGTTGTCATACTAAATGCAGTTTATGTGTTAGTTTCTTGGTGTGTGTGTGTTTTTATCATCAATTAATACTGGTTATTTATCTGCATTAAACTGAAAATTTTTGTCTTTATGAATTGTTTCAGAAAGAAGAACTTGGAGAGAATGGCAAAGTCACCGACCTTTCATTTGAAGTTGATGAAATTTCAAAACTATCATCCTCCATTTATCCCTTGTTGAAAAGTATTTTAGTGAAAGTACAGGAGGACCAAGAAACTTCCAGTAAAACTTCCTTGATTTATTTGGATGCAACCGTTTCACTGATTGATTTATTGATGGTCAAGGTGCCGGAAGATTCAACTCCTCCTGAAACACTTATGAATAATGTGGGGTTCCTAAATAAACTGCTGGGCATGGATTTAAACATCAAGGTAACGAATTCTGCTTTCAATTTTTATCTTTCTCAATTCTTCGCCATTCCAAATTTGTCATGAACTCATTATGTTTTTTTTTTTTTTTAACAACTTAGTTGCAATGTTTTTGCTGTGGTGAAGCCCACATAAGCTCTCAGCTTGTGCGTGGATTATGAGAGATGAGAGGACGTGAACCTAGATCTTTAGGTGGGTTCCGAACCACCGGGAAGCGATTTTGATTCTCATGAATGAATTACATTCAGCGGAAAAAGGCCTGAAGTGGTCACCCTTACTATGGGAATAACAGGTGCAAATCTCTTATCTAATCTTGAGATTAGACACTGGCACGACCACGAAGCCAATCGCTTCCCCATCAACTCTGATATCTCATAATGTGTGCGGCAACTCATGCATGAGTTACACTTTGTTCTAAAATTTCTCTCAATTATATCACAAATTCTTCCATGTAAGAAGAACAAAAAGGCAAATTCTACAGGGATCTTTCCTGATGGCCGATTATAAATTGAGGCCCATGTAATATATTTCTTCCTTGTGTAAGAAATACTAGAAACATTGATTAGCCTATGTTTTTAATATAAATTAAACTTTTGCTTGTTGCGTCTATCTAACTCAAGTCTTAAAACTAGTAAGAAATGAAAAATATAATTTAATTTTTCCTTTACAGATCAAGAATAAAATTTCCAGAGTTTGTGAGGTATGCTGCTTCAAGAGGTTTCGTCTGAGCACAGATTTCATCAAGGATACACTGACTTTCCTTTTGAAATATACACTGGATAGCAGCAGACAAGCTCCTGTAAGAATTCAATTGTTTTTATGCAATCAAAACTGTTTGAAAGAATAATCTCCATGTGTCAGAATTGCATATTCTGTACACTACTTAGAATTAAATCAATCCAAGTTCTAGGTATAGCCTACTTGAAATGACTTTCAATGAACAAAGAATAAGAAGTAAAATAATTTTATTTCGAAAGATTAGCATTAACACTCGGCTGAAAATACATTCACTTGAATAATAAAATTTAATAGTTTCTTATTCGATGAGTCGAAATTCTATAAATTTGCAAATATTAAATCTGATTTCTCGTATGTAATATACAGTACTCATATACCAGTTTCCAAGCGACATTTCGGTGTAAGCGCTTCATATTTCTATAACATTGATGATATATTTGCAGGTTCAAGACGTGAAAAGAGTGTGGAAAATTCACGAGTCAATTAAAAGTGTAAATTATAGAAATCCGGACTTCGAAAAACTTCTCTTGCAGACTGTGAGATCGAATGACTTTGTCTCATGTAAAGAAGGCCAACAATTCATTGCATATCTATTCAACCTGGACTCTGATATGACGAAGGTTGGTACACATTCAACATTTTACATACATTCATTGTACATACATGTATTTTGTGTACATGTAATAGTCTATAGAAACCTATTCTAATAAAAGTTATCCATCTTTGTATATTTTCTTAAAAGAACGGGAAGTGTGAAACAACTCCTCCCGTGATAAATTTTTCTCTATTTAGTAACTATACTTTTGAATTTATTGAATAGGTCGTTACAATGGGTGGAGTGGTCCGTAGCCGAGGGCGATAAGCGCCGGTCTGATAATCCAAAGGTTCCAAGATCGAATACAGTTGACGGAACGGATTTTGACAAAAACGGCCACTCCCGTCTTTCGGAGGAGACGAAAAGCCGACAGTCCCGACTGCCTGAAAACAGTCATCACCCCTCTCATTACCCACGCACAAGCCTAGAGCTCATGTGGGTATCACCCTCAGAGATCAGTATTTAATTGCAAAGCTCAAAGAATAATGCTCATCTATTTTTCAAATCATAATATAAAATTAATTGAATTTTTAATTGAGTTTAATGTGTCTGTCATTTAGTGATATCATTACGGTACAGTATTTTATTTGTAATCATGATAAAAAACTAATTTTACAATTATTTTTAACCCAGCAAATTTACTCATCAGTACTTTCTTTTCCACGTTCGTTTCAAGTAATGCATTTTTTCGATACATATAAAATTCCTTACAGAAAATTTATATTACTACCTTCAAAAGAGTTGCAGTCATTTATTGTATAGGGATAAATCTTTGGAAAATGTGCTATCAAATATAGAATAAAATTAGAGAAACGAACATCCATTTATAATAATTTATTCCAAATATTGAAATCCTTCATTTTAGTTCATTCTATTTGTTTGATTCATAGGATTCATGGTATTTAAAAATATTGTATTTTAATTATTTTCAGTCAGTGCATGATGCCATCAAAGATTACCTTCCGTTTGTGAAGAAAGCGCAAGCAACGTCCTTCGGTAAAATATATCACCTCGCTTGGACAAATTCTGAAGAACAAAGGCCGGTTAGTATTATTATTATTTATCTTAGTGTTTTCAACTGGTTTTGTAGTGCTTCAAACAATCTTTCATTTTTGTAAATAAGACTACTTATTCTAATATATGTCAATATTTTAAGTATGTAAGAATAGGTAATATACTATGCAGCTCATGTTAGCCTGAAATATTTCAAGTTGCTCATAAATTTGAAATTAATAGTACGCTTGTTTCTATTTCGTATTAAAATTTTAGAATGAATTTGAGTTCATATATACTTACCATAAGCTTTGCTTCTTTTTTAGATTAGTGGCTTCAATGTTTAACGATTGCAACAAGTAATGATTTTAAAAGTTTGTAAGAAACAGTACGATCAACAATTGTAATTTGTTTTCAATCACGATATTATTTCCTTATGGAATATCTATTTCAATTTGAACATCTTCAAATTCAGCAAGTTTTCTACTCTGTATGATAATGTAATAGATTGTATATAATACATATTTCATTATGTGTATGATTGTTATCGTAAATTATTTATGTTTTCTTTATTCATCATAAAATACAAAATTTTTCCAGAACAGTCTAATGCTCATTTAAGTTGGAGAAAATAACTTTAAAAACCCCAGAATACATGGAAAATGGAAGAAAAGGCTTTCAATATTGTATGATACTGTGAATAATGTAGTGTGTTTATCATTTGTAACAAATTTTGATACTTGTTTTACTCTGTTTCAGTTGTTTGAAAAATATTGCATTCAAGATTTGATGTCTCGTATATTTGAACTTCCTCGAGCTACTAGCTTCATGGAGATGTCCATTCTTGGTAAAAACGTACTAGCCATATTATCGGTTTTGCATTCGAGTCGTAGACTGATTCATCTCAGTAAAATAATCACTGAACTCTACACACCTCTTATTTGGAGGCATTTAAGGGTGAGTTTACTTTTTTATTCTATTTATCTTTACTTTCTTATTTATCTTTACATAATATACTTATGAAAGTATATAGGGTGTTTCAGTAGGAATCTTCCAAACGTCTCATACTGATTCCTGACATCAAAATAATGATATAGTTGATACAATTAGAGATATAGCTCTGTGACAGGTTTTTATTAAAGATTTTTCAGCTCATTTTACCTAAAACTTATCTCATAAACAAACTCAATTAACGCCCTAAAATTTCCAGTGTGAGTTCATTTCACAGAGGGACCTGAATTTCAGGAGAAATCTTTCACCCTAGAACGAAGCATTTCCGGAACCTTGTTTATAAGAACTTTTTTCATTATTTTGGTGTCGGGAATCAGTATGAGAAGTTTTGCAGATTCCTCCTGAAACACCCTGTATAAGTCAAATATGTTCCATCATCACTACAATTTATTCATATATATTTATAATATTTATCATACACAATATCACAATACAATAATCTGCTATCAAATTTTTAGATTATGTGAAATGTACACTTCTAGTGGTGATACAAATTTATTGCACTTTATATTAAATGATGATTAGCCTGAGATTCGCGCGTGTATTATAAAGCAAAATTATTAAGTGAGGCCTAATCTGGAATAGAACACAACGCATCAACGTTATAGTTCCAAGCTATCGCAATGCAGATTTTTTAAATTACTAATCTCAATATGTAGAATATGTTCTCCTCTCTCATTGAATTTCAAGACATTGAAAACTGAAGAAACTTTAATATGAATTTTCTTTTCCATTTGAATTGGAGTGATTATTGAATAAACTTGAAAACTGTTTCTCGAAAGCTGGCTCCTCACTTGTTATTTGATCAATGTAATGCTATTTAGTCCTTAATGAGTCCATTCAGCCACTTATTGCTAATATTGGGTTATAGAATTAACACTAGTGTTGTTTCTTCTAGAGTGGCAACAACATAATCAGATGCAATGCAACCGAAGTCTTTTTGGATGTTTATCCTTTGGAAAAGCCCGGTTTACTGCGATCCGAACAGAAAGCGTTCTTGGAAAGGCAGCACGATGAAATGGCTGATTTGCTGGTTGATAACTGTCACGTGGTGCGCATCCTTGCTGTCAAGGTAACTAGCATATTCATATCCCGTAAACCTAGTTGTATATTAGTAATCGTAGTTATATATTATTTAATTCACTATTGATAATGGTGAATTATTGACTATTTATTTATATAATAGTAATTCATGTTTCACTATTATGAAATCTTACTAGCTCATTGAAAGAACCATAAGATTTATTGATGATTTATTTATATTGTAGTAATTCATGTTTTACTATTAATAAATCTTACTAGGTATATTGTTTAATTCTATCAACGTATCATTTAAATATTTTTGTCGTAATGGAACTTGGATTTTGATTTTGTAAAGATCCACTTTAAAGTAACAGTAACCATATACTTAAGAGTGCAAACTGAATACTTCAGCTTTAGTATTCGGTAATTCAGAAATAATTTTCTGCAGTATCAAACTAAAATATTAGTTCATTGCTCTTTTTCGATTTTGTTGAAACTTATTCAGAAATTTTTGAATGAAGGAATATTTTTTATGGGAAATTTTGAGTTGAAATTTGATTTCCAGGGAATCTGCGCCTGCTTGAGGAATCTATGGGATACTTTCAGCGATGAGAGTATACAGAAAATCATGACCATTATTGTCAATGACTTGATCAATGATGGTTCATCGCCAGATGTGCGCAAAGCTGTATACAAAGGATTCACTAGAATGCTGAGTAATCCGCCGAAAAAAGGCGAGCCCTTTCCAAGTGCTGACTACCTAGCCAAAGTGCTTCCCCGCTTGAAAGTCTACATCCACGATGAGAGTGAAAAAGTGAGAAAAGCTTTTGTTGAAATGCTAATACAAGTCAAGGAGCTCGATTTGTCCTCTTTCAAGTACTGGGAAGTGGCCCCCGCTGAACATCTATTAGCGAGATTGGAGGTAATTTCAATTCATTATTTTCATTCATTATTTTATGTATATTCTCCTGTCTGGATGTAATCATGTTTCAAGTTTAAATTGTTGCTCTAATAATATTATCCATTCTATTATTTATATATTTCTATTATTTTATACTATTCTAGTTTTAAGGTTATTGTAAACAAAGATTGTTTTTTAATACTTTGGGTTAAGTGAAAAACGGGCCTCAACTTCGCCCACAGTACTTAGTTGATGTACAAAGTGGAAAATAATCATTTATCTATCTATCTTTCTCTATCTCATGCATGTAACTGGTTCATTGTGCTAAGGCGCTTTAGACTTACAATTAATAATCAAGTGAATAAATAATCCAGTTTTACAATGTATAAATTGTATGAGAATTCATTTACTATTACGCATGCATCTACCATATTTATATTGTAAAGTGAATAAATTCTTATACATCACGAACATTCGAAAAGTTTGTAATGAGGTGTAGTAATAGCAAAAATTTGTAATCCAGGTGCCATAGCAAAATTAACCAACAGCGCCTATCAGGGATTTTTAATTCTTCATTTTTAATTTCTTGGGTTGGAATTGGAATGAATCTGTTCGTCAAGAAATATTTTACTGGAGAAATAAATTTGATGTCTGTGCTATTTTTGTGGAAGGTAGCATAAATGTTTGTATAGGTCTATAGGAAGATATCATTAAAAAGTAAATAAATAAAACTAAAATGAAGTAAATAAAATATCATGGAAAATGAATGAATAATAACTAACTAAAAACAGTAAAACTAATCAATATGGAAATTATTGACTGCTGGAGAAAATCGGAAATCGATTGATGGAGCTGGTGTAATAATTTTTTTGCAAAACAATTGCACTGTTATTAAAGTAATGAGAGAGCTTAGATATTAGAGCTGTTGCAAAGATTTTACCTGTGAAATCCAGTTCCATATTCAAAAATTTGAAATAAGGTAGCCTACTTTATTTCGTATGGAATAGAATAGAACTGGGAATCAATGTTTTCAACTATGAAGTTGGTGATTTGTTGAAGAGAGTTTGTAATTGAAGCTTGTAGCCTATAGCAGGATCCTTTTAACTTGTCAGAAATCAGCTGTTTCGGTAATAATTGAACAGTGATCTCGACACAATAATCAAAAGTCTTAAAGACCTTCTATATCTTTAAAAGACCTTTTTAAAGAAGACCTTTCAAAGAATAACTTTTTAAAAGACCTTTTCAATAATCTGCGAGATTCAGCATTTGTAGGTTAAGTATTGTACTGGTGGCCGAGTGAAACATATGTTTTCTGACAAGTTGAAAGGATCCTGCTATATATGTTTTTTATACTCACTCTCTTATGAAGAAAATTGGCAGGATTCGAGTCAATCTTTGTATTAATGTCTCTAGGTTTCAATATAGTCTTCTTATACTTAGGCTTTATTTTTCAGTTGGAGAAGGAAGAAGTTAGTAAACCTCTGGTCCATTTAATAATGAGCGAATTCTACACCCGTGACAAACCAATAACGTCGGTCCTGAAAAGAATCTGCAAAATTATCACAATGAATAAAGTAGCTGCTAGAAAATTATTCATGTATTCTAAGAAATCTATGCCACTGGATTTGGCAGTTGAACTGATTCTCAGCATCCTCACTGTTTTGAGAAATCGTCTGAAAGAAATCGAAGAGAACCATGCGAAAACGATTGCATTGAATAAGGAGAGGAAAAAAAGGAGGAGGCTTGGATCAGTTTTGTCAGAAAGAAATTCGAATGGTAAGCATGAAACAAACCTATTTTATCAAATTATTGAGTATTTGTTGTTACTATTATTGAAACATTGCATTTCTCTTCTAGCTCTATAGTATTAGGGCCTGGTCACATACGATTGTGGTTTGCTTTACTTTACTTCACTTCACTAGAAGAGCTACTTTGATTGTGGTTTGCTTTACTTCACTTCACTTACAATATACCATACGATTTATATAGATTTACTATGCGAGTAAGTGAAGTGAAGTAAACCAAAGTAGCTTTGTTAGTGAAGTGAAGTAAAGTAAAGCAAACCACAATCGTATGTAACCATGCCCTAAATGAACACCTTTTGCAGCATACAATCGTGAAGCGATGACTTTTTTATGTATCAAATCAATAAATCAACCACATTTTGCAGCCGAGAATTCGAGCAGCAACGACTCAATGAGCAGCCTGAGCAGCAAAGACAGTGGCAGCTCGTCGGAGCGGGAGTCGATGGCGCCGCCGCAGCAGCCGCCGCACCATCTGGACAACGTCGAGGTCAGCCATGCCTTCATCGACATTGTCACCATTCTGTGGAGCTCCTACGGCGAGGAGCTGTGTAAGCCCGAGAACGAGCAGCACAACAGCAACATACAGGACATGACTGCGCTCTGTGTGCCGCAGTTCTTGAAACATTTCAAGGTAAACTTTGAATGTAGTCTGTTTCACCCACTCTAGTACATGGATGTCATCCATAGTTGAGTGGGTTAATGTCCATAAATTTTCTTTTCTTGATGTTTATATAGTTTTTCTACATTTTTGTAATCAATTTTTAATATTTTATTAATGTATTCTTAGTTTTTAGTTTTGAAGGAAATAAATTTATTATTTATTATAATTCTGTTTTGTACCAACCTTTATAGGCACCGTGGGCCATTGCAGTAGGGTAGATGGTGGATGGATGACACGGTGTATCAAGAAGGCCGTGATAATTTTCTAAAACGTTCTATTATTATGGATGTTGTATGAGCTATAGATAAACCACCTACCATCCAGGTAACAACCGAACAGTGCGGCCTCAGCTTAAAATCTGCTCGGAACCATTTTTTAATGTGGTTTTCATGAAATTAAATGATCGATTGGTTAATTTATTGAGCAATAACGATTAAATAACACCAAATAAAATGCATTAATTAACGTTTTCATGTATGCGGCTTAATGAACGCAATGTAATTTGTCAACTTGTTGTTCGGTAATGGTATATTGACTATTTTCAGTGACGGATCTACTGCAGGTGACTATCTTGATTCGAAGCTATGTTACCCAATTGAGCAATATCAGATAAAGTGCATTAATTTAAAACTTTTTCTTGTGCGCATCTTAATGAACGCACTGTAATTTGTTTTTTTTATCGTTTGGTAATGGTGACCATATTCAGTGCCTGGTATACTGCTGGTATCTACCTAATTCGAAGCAATGTCACCCAGTATCATTGGATTGATTTTTAATTATTTTTTGAATGCAACCTAGATAGATAGTTCAGCTGCATGTGGGGTCTACAGTGGACATGTATCAAAATACAAAAAATACTTTAGAATAAACAGTAGAGGTCACGGTTAGAATATCAAGTTAATGTGTCCTATCAATTGTTTAATTAGAAATTGATTATTACAGTTAAGTGTAAGAGAGGACCTGCGAGTTCTCCTTTGTAAAGTCAATAAATAAATTATTAATGTGCGAATACACGTTGTTATTAGCATGTACAGTCTAGTGGGATCCAGTAGACTATATATGCCATTTGCAACAACATGCGAACGACATTTGTTGTGCCATTTGCATGCATAGTCTACTAGGTCCCAAACGATTGTGCATGCTATTTGCAGCATATATTCACACCTTTACTGCCTGAGGTATTTAAGGCATTCATATACTTTTGTAAAGTGTTAATTCAACGATTATTTATTTAACGATTTTCGCGTATGTTATCTTTATTTTAATAAAATTAGTAGTTGGATAGCAATAACTTATTGAATAGTTAACTTGATTTCTGCTCTTGTTTGTTTTTCTTACTTTTATCACTCTTATCTTCGTCTATTTTTCTTTATTGTATATAGTTGTTCAGGTTAGCTATACTTACCTTTTTTCGTCTTATATACTACTTTTACTTATTTAACGAGTTTGCTCTTACTCTTGTTATCTTAATGCATGGTGTTATAGTGCCATTTCAATTTATCTATATTATGTACTGTTTTATTATTGTTTGATATGTAAAAATGGTGTACCTTTAGATAGTAATAAATAGTCTCTTCATTGTTTTGTCTTGAATTTACGTCTTTTGTTTTCACTTTTCAGGGCACAGATTCTTTTTATGCGACAATCCACCTGGCCAGCAATGTGTCATTATCAAAGCTGACCGGTCTGACGACAATCTCCAGCATGTGCATGTCGCAGTTGAAAAGCATGTCGGACGAGTCGCGCGATGCCGAAACTGAAGTGTACATCAATGCATTGTGCGCATGGAACAGAGGTCCCGACATTCTCGAACTGGCCACCGATTGGCTTGACCAGGCTTTCCGGCTGCAGTCTCTCAATCAGTCAGCTGCTGTGGTCAGTCAGTCTGTTGAGACAGAAATAGTATAGCAGGATCCTTTTAACTTGACAGAAATCAGCTGTTTCGGTAGTAATTAAACAGTGATTTCGACATAATAATCAAAAGGCTTAGAAGTCTTAAAGACCTTTTTAAAGAAGACCTTTCAAAGAATAACTTTTTAAAAGACCTTTTCAATAATCTGCGAGATTCAGCATTTGTAGGTTAAGTATTGTGATATTTCTCTTTGAAACAGCTGATTTCTGACAAGTTGAAAGGATCCTGCTATAGATAGGATAATTTGGACACCATATTCTCATTCAAACAACTTCATACAACTTGAATACAAGAAGTAGAAAGATGGAAGGAATTATATGGCATTAATTAGGAATTTCGTCCAATTAATTATTACAAGAAGTATAGCAGGATCCTTTTAACTTGTCAGAAATCAGCTGTTTCGGTAGTAATTAAACAGTGATTTCGACACAATAATCAAAGGCAAAGTCTTAAAGACTTTTAAAGAAGACCTTTCAAAGAATAACTTTTTAAAAGACCTTTCCAATAATCTGCGAGATTCAGCATTTGTAGGTTAAGTATTGTGATCATATGCTCGTCGATCATATGTTTTATGACAAGTTAAAAGGATCCTGCTATAGAATAGGATAATTTGGACACCATATTCTTATTCAAACAACTCACCTGCTTCATACAACTTGGATACAAGAAGTAGACATAGATTTAGATATACGATACACAATACAGCTATACCAAATCTCAGAGAAACTGGCGCTTCAGGCTTCAGTAGTCAATATTAGGCTAGGCGTACACCGGTTAGTTAAGACAAGACAAGATTAGTCACAATTAGTCAGCCATAGCAAATCTCAGAGAAACTTGTCTTCATAGTGACAACAATACGCCTGTACTCAAATTGACTACAACTACAATTACTAAAATACTTATATTGACTCAATTTAAGAATGAAATCAAATTTGCATTAATTGAAAAATTCTTGTACCGAGTGGAGCATATATAATGAAACGATTTAAGATGGCCAAAAAGTATTAAATTTTATTTTTAACATAATTGAACATACATGACTGGAAAACCCATTTAAAAGCATTATTTGTTAATCTAATAATTTTTCATGAATAAATCCCTCATAAGTGCTCCATTCTCCTGAATTTGAAGTTCTACGCGAAGCTTAAAAAAGTAAAAAGTAATCAGCATTTGCAATGGAATCAATCAAATTGCAGTCGTAATTGATTCATTTAATTCTTTAATGCTTCGAGATTTTGTCTCGTACAATTTAGGTTTCGAGTGTATTTCATCAGCATTTACTATTGAATCTGTCGAATTGTCATTTCATTGTATATGTCTCACCCGTAAAGGACTTTCTGTAAATGAGACTTTCATTGGTAGTATCTTAGTATGCTTTATAGGCTATAGCAAACATTATGTCACCTATGTGACTCTTGAAAAAGAAAATCAGAGTCTTGCATATAAAAACACCTTTAGCATAAACCTTTTTCAAGAAGAATATGATCTTATTCTGCAACTTGATAAAGCTTAGCTCTTTTGAGGTTTTTAAATAATACTTCTTGTTGTTCTCAACATAGGTACTACTTTTATAAATATGTCACTTTCGATTTTTATATTTTCAGAGGAGTAGTGCAAAGAGAAGGAAGGTGAAGTTTCAAAATGGCGACGCCAATCCAATGCAAGCTTTAAAGGTGTTGGATATGGTCTTCTCATCCCTCACCAACAGTACGAGGATCATGAAGAAGTATGCCGTAGTCCATGAACTGTACACATTTCTAGAAAGGATCAAGGTAAGAGAACTGGTGGTGTGTGGAGGTTAAAAAAGAGATTCGAATAAATTTATTCAATGAATTCTATATTAATTTATCAGTTTCAACTTGAAAAATTTCATTTATGATAAAATGTATGTTGATATTATTTTTGCCGAACCTGTGCTGGTTTAACCCAAGGTTAGTGGATAGATCCTTATACCTTTTCCACATACCTTGGGTTCAACCGTCCTTCACGATTCAAAATCATCCTAAAATATATTCCTAATAATCAGTTTTTAATTAACCGCTTGGATTTAGGATCATCTATTCTCATTGTTCTATTTCACAAGTATTCCACGTATAACTTGTATTTTGATTTTTAAAACTTGATCAGTTTATTGGATGTTTCATGTTTAGGTTCGTGTTGATTTTATTTTGTTTTGCTTGTCTACAATTTATTATACGCATTCCATTACTACTAGATTGGACCGTTTCTAACCCTTCAAATAACATACCATTCAATTATTGAACAGCTCTAGATAATTTTACAAAATGAAAGTACGATTATAAACCTGTTCGAATCTATGAACTTGTTAAACAATAACTTAATAGAAAAAACTTTTAGAAATTGTCAAATTCCACTTTTAAAAGTAGAATTTGACAATTTCTAAAAGTTTTTTTCTATTATGGAAAGATTCCACAACATCAATATTTGGTGTACAAATTTTATAAACAATAACTTGTTACCCTAGTCCCCGATTGCTCTTCTCTTGAAATTCAGCAGCAATTCTATAATAATCTATCATTGTATTTTTCATTTTGAAACTCGTCAAATTTAATGCCACCAAGCTTTGCTCGATTTTGTAATGATATCTTTTGACGCAAATTGAATTTGAGTTAATTTGATGCTAGAATATCCAGTAAGTTATTTGTTGAAAAGTATTTTGATAAAAATTATTTTATCTGCACAGAATTTTTTCCTCTGTACAGAACTAATCTAATCAATTATTTTCTAGACTCTTATTGAAAAGCGCATCGAGCTTCAGTGTCCGTATCCTGACGAAGCATTGACCGACAACTTCATGGAACTGTGCCTTTACCGCTATGCAAAACTGATTCTTGCTCTTCATAAGGAGAGCCACCATGATGATTTGACCAGGGATACCGATAACAGATTCAGCACCGCTAGCAGAGATACCGATAACCGGTTCAGCACTGCTAGTAGAGATACTGATAACAGATTAAGTTCCTCTACCAGAAATTCCGATAACAGATTCAGCAAGGATAACAGGGCCAGTACTGATGTCAGATACAGTTCTCAGATGTCGCTGAATGATCATATCAGTCCGGTAGAAGGTCCACGTGCATTCATCGATCTCCTGGAATGGGCGAACAGGTAAATATAGCTTCTGCACATTTTCGTCAATTTCTAATGCTTGATCAAATTGCTACTTAAGAGTGGGCAGTAGTAGTCGGCCATATTGGAAATGGTCCCATAAGATTCAATGTAATCTCATGTCACATTCAGCTATCAATTCCCTATAAGCTTTTGATTTTCAAACCAAGTAGAAAGATGAAGTTAATGATTATTGTTCACAAAAATAGTTCATGACATCCTTTTTCGCTTTGAACTTGAGTGTTCTCTAGTAAAATATTAATTGTTAATTTTCTGAAAAATATCTTCAACATTTTCAGAATCCTTATTCCTGCAGTGCAAGATGCGAAGTCCAGTGTAAGTCAAATAGCAGTGAAGCTGGTGCAAGTGCTTTTGAAAGCATGCTGTGTTGCAGTGTCAATCAACTATGTAAATGAAGATTTACTTCACGCCCTGATCACCTTTTCAGATACAGTTCTTAATACAGGTAATTTTAATAATAAAATTGAAAATCAATACAATTTTTTTTTTCTAAAATAATTTTTTCTCTTAGTTTTTCCATCAGTCTATTATGTTGATGGTGTCAAACATTTCAGTTTCAATCACGTGATGAATGAGCTTTAAAAAACAATTCTATTATTATTTACACTCGAATTGAAAATATTTGTACGATTTACATACTTATTATAAAGAAATAAATTGCGATCTTCGATCTTATATCATTATAACGTTTTTGAGAGTAATATTCATAAAATGTATATTTTTGTATGGCTTTTTATGGGTGGGGAGACCCTTACGGGTAGGTTCCACCTCGCCTTACTTTTGAGAGTAATAAAAATCAGGTAATAACTTGAAAATGGAAAATTATGTTATGTTATGCCTAATGTCAACAAATTCTATAAATACATATCGAACTTATTGATGTATGCCTAGTTCCTCAAAGAAATAAATACCACTCTTTACGCTATTATTAGTTTGAATATATATAACTCTGAATTGAGTGTTATAATATTCCATTCTTGTGATGCATGTATTGAATCTCTGATTTTTTCCATCCTTTAATTAATTTTATCGTTTGCCTCAGTAATTTTCTCTATCTTATCTCTCAGTATCGATTCAAGTAGCCTACATTGAGTATCTCATGATTCAATCTCATCAACATTATCTTACCACCTTCAATTACCATAAATTGTGTCTCAGTAAAAATTGAAAGCCAGCTTTTTCAAATATAATGTAGTATGTAGGTAATATGAATGCAAAGAAATGCTTTTTGATAAAACATAATTTTTTAATCAACTTACAGATTGTAAAACAGCTTTCATCAAACCTGTTCTGAAACTACTGCAATTGATGAGTGAAAACTGTATGGTTCACCATGAGAAGGACGAAGAGAAATTTCTCAGAGTATCACTGCCTTCATTGTTCGATAAAATTATCCTGACAATATCTGAGAGGCGAACCGGCGGAGACAACATATTGGAGCACTTACCAGTAAGGACATACATTCAAATATTCCTAAATTTCAACTTTTCATCATTGAAAGGGGTTTGTTTTTGCATTGAAATTGAATTTTATCATGAGAATGTTAAAGAACTTGTATTTTTCTAGTCTGCAGAAAATTTCACCCATTACAATGTTAGCCATTCTTGTGATAGTTTGTTCCCGACTGACAATGAATAATCTCATGGTTTTTTTTACAGTGTTCAACGTGAGTAAGAATTCATTCACTATGGTGCAGACATGTTAATGTTTTAAAGTGATAATTTGCATTAAAAAATGTATTGCCAGGTCTTATAAGACCCATTGCATACAGAGCATACATTATTCATTCAACTGTACAAATATAAGTATGAGAGTAGTGATAATACATAGAAAAGTACAGATAATAAACATATAAAAACAGAACTTTTAAACTAGTAAAAAGAAGAACTTATTCAGCTGGAAATAGAAAGAAATAGAAGTGATATTTAACTTAGATGACGATAATACTTCACATAATCTACAAAGCATCCACACGCACAAACTCAAGACCAATCTGAGCCTGCAAGAAAAAAATGTATGAAGTCTCCTCTTGAATTTTTGACTCACTCAAGGAAACTGAAAATACTACATTTTCATATCGTGGATGAATTCTTTAGCTCTTGGAACTTTGTGGAAAATTGTGATGACATCAATTCATTTTTAATTTTTAAAAAGTACCTTTGTTTTATTAGCAAATGAACCAGCTATAATGCTGGTTATCGTTACCAGCTAATGCTTTGTCTTTCATCGAGATGAATCAAAACTTGAGAGTTGGAATGCCTATCCCATCTTCCGCAATCTTTTTCAAGCAGGAAACATTTATGAATTAATTTTGTTTTCAATACTATTAATAAATTAATAACATTTCATTTGTATGTTCATCTGATACATGATTAATTGACAATGATATCATTTCAGCCAATATCCGAAGTGAGGCGATGTCTAGTGAGTCTTCCACACTCACTAATACTATTGTTCGGTGCAAAATCCATAACCCTACAAAATGTATTGAACTCACTCATCATGGCTACGATTGAGGCGATTTCCTACGAAATGGAACAGGTAACAATAACTGAAACACTGTAGTTTCTTAAGATTACCAACTTTATAACAAATTAAATTGATTCTTTGTGGGTCAAAAGAACTCTGACGTAAAATTGGAAAATTGAACGAAATTAGGCATGTACTTTATTTATTTCATTAATTGACAATACATACACCATGGGTGGTAAGAAACAACAGGCATTCGCCCAAAACTGTTTCAATCCCTAATTTTAACTAAAGAGGTTATGTCTTTAATCAGTTCATCAAAAATTATTGGGCACAGTGACTGAATCATTATTATTTACACTATTTGTCACACACCTCGTTTGATTGTGGATCTCAATAACCACCTATTCTTCATTTACACCATTATTTTTATTGATAGATCGATGTGTTGATAGTTTTTTCAATTTGTTAGCTATCTTGTTCACCATCATTCTGATCATTTGTACTGAAATGTTGAATTTCTCTCGTTATAATATTTCGTTTTACATTTCCAGATGAACTCATTGTGTCCTGTTGAAAAAATCAAGAGCCTTCCTAGCGTTTCATCGTATATTGTTGACATTATGCTATGTAAAGATAACTTGTTTGCTGTGGCTTTGAATACGCTTTCTCTCTTGATCACAACCAAGTTTTACGATGTAAGTAGGAATAAAACTCATTTATAAGCGTGTTAATGAGTAGTACGTGATTTCAAATAGATCTACTGATTTATTCTAATTGAATAGTATAGATACAGAGAGTCTATAGTAACTATACACTCTCTGTAGTATAGATAAGTGACATAAAGAATGGTTTCATCATGTTCAGGTTATTTGATATCAATCAGTTATCAAGTCAAGGAGGCAGTTGATTTTTGATCCTACGTAAACGCTACTTTTTAGAAAACTCCAAATAATGCTTCAATTTTCCAAAGTTTATATCATTTGATAGATATAAATTGCGCATTTTTCTTTTACATTACTTGTTTTTACTTGGCCGCTGGAGCTTGTATGTTGTCATAGTTGTAAAGTTCATTTTTCTCAGAAACTTTGCATCAAATCAATGGTCTGTTTCATAAACCTTTCGGGAACCTCATCAAACCTTCATTGTCTAGCAGCTGGATTGCTTCAACGTTGTTGTGTAATCTGTTTCTTGAACTTTGTTGAAATGAAAATTCAAATTCAAGTTGTATACAGAAATTTGATGATAGTTTTTGTATTGAAAGTGTACTTTACTAACATGTATTCTTCATATAATATGCTGTCAACGCTTTATTATTAAAGTCTAAATACAAAATTCACTGTTTTAGGACTCAATCCATCTATTAGCGGCAACCAGCCTCCTTTATACGCTATCCTTCATAAGTAAGCAAAAAATCAGACAACTTCTTATCAGTCCGGTGAAGAGTTGTTATCAGTGTATCAAGAAGTTCAAAACGGAAGATGAAGATAAAGAAGAAAAAACTGAGAAAAAGGAGGAAGCTGCATTAGCTGAACAAACAATGGATACAGCTCAACTCAACATTTCACTGTAAGCGTTTTATTGTCCTATTAATTTCAATTTGAGTTTCATTTTTATAGTATCCATTTCCTAGCTATTTGAATTTCAATGTTTGCCCTTTCCTGATAGTTTTGTAAAAGTTGAGCAGCTTTTATACGACTTCTTTTATGAATAATGAATTTTATTTCATACCTAAAAAAACAATGTTCACTTATTCAACTTATTCACTTACACAATGATCACACCAGGTCACACACTCTTGTTTGTGTTAACATAATTTAAGCGAGGCATCTTGTTCTAGTGATTTATCACCTTTATAATTTATTATAATTGGTAATTTGCAAATTAAATAATCCAATGTGATTATTTTCTTGTTTTGATCATCGGTCATGAATAATGTTTAATGTTCAAATTAAATAATCCAATGTGATTATTTGCTTCAGTTAAATAGTGATTTTCCATCGGTCATCTAATAATGTTTAATAGACTTTTTATATCTATATCAAATATTATTATTTTCAGAGATGTCAAAAAGCCGGAGTTTCGCTTCTTAAGGATATTTCCAAACGTCTGGAGTGCTCATTGGAATAGATTGGAATAATAGTTTCATTATTGTAAGGTATTTTAAAACAAACGTATTACCCAAGAGAACTCAATGGAGATTCTATCTTTTTTAAAAATAATTGAATGCCTTCGATTGGAGCTGATTTGAAAGCTTTATTTACGTTTCCAATGTTTATTTAATTTTTGTATTTGTAACTCATAGTACTCAGATATTTTAATATAAATTATTAGCCTTGCTTTGATATTGTACAGCCACATTTTGTGGATCTTGTCTGTTTCATAATTATAAGTAGTGTTCTTGAAATTTTTGTAAATTACTTCTAGTTTCTTAAATTCATTAAAAATATTTTCAATATATTTTTCGCTATTGATTAATACTCTAGCTGCCCAGGCCATATAGGCTACAATTGAATTGGTATTGAACAAATAATCAACTTTTCTCCAAGATAAAATTGATTCAATTTATTGCATTGTCATTTTCAGTAGTTGAAATTGAGTGAGAAAATGAGTCATAACACTTAGGCTATCGTCTCAACTTAGATTCGAATTTATACTCGTAGAACATTGTGAAAAGTTATAATGAGCTTTGATGACAACGATAACTCATTTCAATCCAGCTGCTTCAGCCTGGGAAAAATGAACTGAATGTACCTGAATATTGCTGAACATCATTTGGTTTTGAATTACTTTATTTAGAGAATAATACTCCAGTCAATCTAATAGAACAGTAGAATAACCCTACTATTTTTTTACAAGAAAATCAGTTTTGTAGATTGAGATTGTTATGCCGTTAGTGCCAGGTTGAGGTGTTCCAAGTCAGCTTTCAGACCAAGTAAGGGTAGTTGTAGGCGTAGCCTGAAACAGAAAATTTCATCGTTCAATTAACTGTTGGAGAGTTGCACGTTGAAAACTTCAATTATTTTATTATTCAATACAGTATCAACTTGTAGCTATTAGTACTTTTACTCAGCTAATTATAGCCTTATATTAAGGTTATTAATAATAATTATTATTCAATACAGTATCACCCTGTAGCTATTAGTACTATTATTATTGTGGTTATTAGGAGGCTACTATTATTTTTCAAATATTCAAACATTAATTATTGTAAACATTATTTAATACATGAGTGCACTCATCTTTAATTAAATCAATTGTTTGATCATGTCCTCATAACATGGTCTTTAGGTAGAACCACGGTATCTAGGATAATATCTTTTCAATATATCGTGGGTATTTCTAGTACCTACCTTGATATTTTCATAAATAAATCGACTGGATTTTTATTATTATACCATAACTTTACTTATTACCATTCATATGAATAAATGAGCGTTCTCGTGCCTAAATTTTAGAAATCAAACATTGGCAACTTGTCGACTGGACCAAAACATTCTATTACATTCTGTTTACATTCATACTCCTGTTACATGTTAGGCTATCAACTACTATTACATAAAATAGTAGGTATTGACTGGACAGTCCACTGTCAACGTTTTGTCGAGGCATAAAGAGACATTGATATCGAAGTAGAGATATACTGAAATTTACTGCCAAAGAAATTCGTATTAACAGTACAAAGGTAATACAAGCTTAGACAGTACAGTACAAAGGTAATACAAGTTTAGACAGTACAGTACAAAATATAGGTACATTTGATTATGAAGTAAGCACAAGTGTAGTTGAACAGTGCAAAGAGTATACAAGCAATAGAAAGTAAGATAATAACATTTGATAGTAGTTGTATAAAGAGTACAAAACTGTAAATGAATTGTCTTTGGCCCTGTCACTAATTTATCGTTGTTATTAATTCAATTTCTTCCTAATTCCTATCAAAATAATTTGTAAATGTATGTTACAATAGGCGAAACCCCAAAAGCTATCTATCTAATTCTCCCTAAGAAGAATAGAAGAATTCTATGAAAATAGTAGTAATACCCAAAGAAAAATCTATAATGCAGGAGTAATAGAGTACAAATAATTTTCGAATTGTACGAACTTACCGTATGGATAGTAGTAGTAATAGGGCACAGTTTTCAATGAGGGGTAACTTGTGTATGAGCTGTAGCTGTAGGAGAGAGGCGCCGTGTAAACAACAGCTAGGCTTGGATTGGGAGCCGGAGCTGGTGCTGGAGCAGGCGAAGTTAGGACAACTCCCAACATGGCTGCTAGAATCACCACTGCCTGCGCAACAAACATTCAACTCTAACTTTAGCCCAGGCAAATTAGACCAAAAAGAGGGCCTAGGTCCTAAAAAATAACAATAGGCTGGAAATGATCTTAAACCACTTTGGGCATCCCAAAGAAGGCTCATTTATTTATTGTCTTTCAAAATATAATATAAATATAATGAGTTTGCGACGGTTTCTGAGTGCCGCGTAATATAGGGTGCCCAAAAAACCTCGAAATTTTGGTTCCGTTTCTAGTTTTCTGCAATTACGTCTAAACTAAGCACCTGACAGGATAAATCACTTCACCTTTTTTTTAGTAAATAAAATTTCCAAGAGATTGGTGACTAACTCATTCCTCTTAGTTCAATAACTACTGAGTTATGATTTTTCAAAAAAGGGGTAATTTTTCGATGAAAAATAAAATTCAAGTATTCTCAGTTTTTGATTGATCATATCTTCCGTAAGATGCATTATAAATGTGTGAATCAAAATCCCTCTAGGGATAATTTTCTTCTCTACAATTTGAGACCAAGTAGGCCTTTTTATCTTGTCTACTTTTTGAGCTAGAGCTGTTAACAATATTCCTTGCATTTCAAAAAAGACCATATTTTTGGTGGTGAAGTCTAACAAAAGTTTCTACGTACTTCTATTGAAGTTTCCCATAAGAATATTGTTTCTGAGATCATTCTCCCTCAGAATACCTACTTTGCGGCTCCAAAACCAAGTTTTTTAAGAAGTGGGAGGTAAGAAAGGACCCTTCAAGGATGATAAACTGAGGACGCCCCTAACTTTTGTATAAGTGAACGGATCTTATCAAACTATAGCTCATTCTTTTCAGCTCATCTAGGCGGTTCAAATTCATATATCATATGTTAAATTCGGTCAAAATTGAAAAATTTCGTTTCCAAAGGGTCCTTTGACTTTATTCCCATATACCGAGAATAAGGCTATTTTCTGTTTTCAAATACATCTACCTTGAATGCCATTGATGATAAAAAATTGTATTTGGTCTCAAATTGTAGAACAGAATCTCCTCTTTCATTTGCAAAATTGAATTAGTAACTATGGCATATTATGTCAATGGCAAGGAGTGAATAAATAAATAAATAATTTTATTATTGGAGGCAACAGGTAGAAACCCATTTTGCCTCCACACAGTACAATTTACAATACAATATTTAATATGAAAAGACAAGAGAAATTCAATGAATAACGATTCAGTGAACAATGCATAAGAAAACTTTTTTACTCTCTTGAAAAATTTCTCAATATTAATAAATTTGATACTTCAATACTCACGAGCTGCATGACGGCAGAATGTGCTATCTAGTGAAGCGACGGCAGACGGCAGCTAACCACGAAATTGCACTGTCGTCTGCATCTGACAAGCCGCAACACTTTATAGCGCGCTGAATCCCCACCCTCCACTAACGCTCGCTCATCCTTCTGTTGCTAGCTGTAGCAGTCTAAAAAGAGAAGAAAAAAACAGGATGATTCATTCAACAGGTGGGGAGCGAGTACTAACCATACAAAATGTACAGTGGCCATACAAAATCTGAATCTGATTAGTGGGCTTGAAAGGAATAGGTTCTAATTAGGCCACTGTATTACCGTGTATGCCTACTAGGTATTCAACCTAGAGTATTCTTCAATTCAGATAAAGGACAGTCATAGTTGATTATTTTAACCTACTAAGCTAGAATGGGTTACAATTCAGATGCTTAGTCATAGAGGATCATTCGGCCAATTGGTGATAATTACCGAATTTGTTTTGAAAGTAGATTTTATTGAAGTTTCCATGTTTACTACTTTGTATTGAATTTAAATTTATTATAGGAAGAATAATTTGTTTTTAAAATTATCTCTAGCTTCAATAGGCCTACCAGTATATTTTCTACTCTTATTCTTACTTTATACATACCTAAGTTCATTATTTTTAGATTATTACTGTCTTGAACGTTATTAAGGAGTAATGATTAAAATCCTGCCACAATATATGAATCAGTTTATAGCTTACAGTATTGTTTCAGTTTCCATAACAGAAACCACAATCACAACTCTGGAAATAGGAACCTTCTCATCACGAACGTTGCTAGTAAGGCACTGTATCAGAGACAGTTCAACCACTTAGCACCCAAACTCTGTAATTTTGCTTCCCGTAAATATTATGGACATACCACACCAAAGAAAATTCAAAAATGGATAATACATACAGTATTGCTGCATGTAATAATGCATACAGCATGAATATAATTAGATAATACAAAGGCTACATACAGTACAGATGACTTATAGAACAAATCATTTCGAATAATAGTATGTGAGCTCACCAAGTATATTTGCACCCCCAGCCCCTCCCGAATACTATTCCAATCACCCACTCTAGTACATGGATCTCCATAGTTCAGTGGGTTAATTTCCATTGATTTTATTTTTTCTTAATGTATGTAGTTTTCTAAATTTTCTAGTCAATATTTTATGAATGTATTCTTCCATTTTAGTTTTTGAAGGAAATAAATTTATTTATTTATTGAGTTACGTTAGAACGGTATTAATTTATTACTCAATATAAAACCCTTTGTTTTTCTGGTCACCAGTTTTTAGAATATTTTGTATTTTCTTAATAACCAGCATTGCAGTTTATTTCATTGAAATTTATTTCTGGATTATAGATTTCTGAGAAAATTTCACATAACACCTAACCATTTCCATAATAAAACAAGAATTTATAAAAATTTTTAAAATGTAACAAATCTGCTATCATTTGCCATATTTATTATGGTAACAAAGCATTTCCGACAATTTTTGTAGACGCTTCTTTCAAGTTTTATAAATTCAACATCTAGAAGTACCCTACAGCCTATTATCATAGAGTTCTGGGAAGTTCTGTAATGAGGGACTATTACCTAAATAAATATATTATCACTTGCCAATAATTGAGTAGTGGCACATAATTGAGTTTTGTATTGATAGCAGGCACCAGGCAGTTACATGCTTTGGCTTTATTTAAAATCACTTCCTCAGGCGTGCTTGACCTTGTATTTATTAGTCTTTTTGTTGAATACGGTACGGAATGTAAAGCCCATTATCATTGTGAAGAGTGAATAAAGAGCATCGATTTGTCACACTAGACATGAACTTTTTCGTTAACTAGACATCCCTCTCTTGGCTAGGTAACTTCAAAGGCAAGGCTTATTTTTCGCATTAATACCAACAAATAATCTTTTGTTCGAACGTTTTCTTATACTAAACGCATGTTGGCTCATCAATTCATACCATTGAAAATCATCAGTCGAATTTAGCATCTGAAGAGCGAAGAAAAGATGACCATGGCAATTTCAACTTGTTCCATTTGCTTCATTTTTCATGATTTATTCATTGATAGATTTTAAAGTAGATTAGTGATTGAAGAAAATAGTATAGAATTTAAACGGATGTAAATGTTTTAACGAAATTCAAAAATAATGGCATGTAATGGAAGAATAAAATAATAGCCTATGTTTGTGTTTGTTTTTTAATCAAGAGAAGAGAAATTCTTTATATTGTATAGGTAGTATTTGATTATTAATTTTATCAATGTCATTTATTGTTTAAGATGTGATTTGTAAAAATTTTTGTCATATATTTTCGGTAGCCTATTGAAAAGTACCTATTGTGACAGTTTATTTACCTGTGTTACTGTACAAAACTAATACTTTTTATGGTATCTAGTTTTTTCTAATTTATGGAAATAAGATCAAATTAAATCTATATCTCAAAGACTTCAGTTAACAATCTTCTTCAAATTAATTAAATTGATTGTTAGATTTTAGAATTATTAGTTGAAATTATTCACAATAATATAATATGAGCTAATTTTATAATATTTTAATCTAATCTATACGTAGGGCTACTAGTTCTAATTTCTCACAAGAGGGAAGAGGTTATTTCAAGCAAGTATTCTATTTTTTTTTATTCAATTAATATACTGTAAATCGAATAAGCATTTAAGACTTAACTTGAACTGTTCTTATTAGTTTCTTGCACTTTGCATCTCAGTTATTTCGAACGTCAATTTCATTTTAATCCATTATAACACGATCAATTCTTGATCTATTCTACTTCTGAAGAATACTCTTGGTTCAGGCCAAGTTTACTTAGCAGTAAGAACCAGATCAGGCTGATGCAAGATGCAAGTCTATCATTACCAGCATAGTACGGGAGACACCGCATCACCAAGGCCAATCTCACTTTTTCATCACATTAGATCGTTTGTTGTATGGTAATTGTATAGGAGGCTCATGTTGGTGAAGCTAGGCCTTCGCCTTTATAGTTTTCAATGTCTTGCGAAGAAGTGATGTGTTTTTTTCCAACTACAAAAAGTCTGGACCCGGCGTGGAATGATGGACAGTTTAATCCTAGTAGTTGAAGAAGCAGCTGCAACAAAGGATACTTTCTTAATGACTTGGGATGCGTTTTTATAGTTGTTACTCGATCTATAAGATGGAGAGACGTAAATAGGCCTTCAAGTGGGAAAAAGCCCTTGAGGGACCGTCATTGGGATGCTTCCGATGGCTGAGGAATGCTGTTTCACAATAGTTATGATGCTTTTGGGTGTCATTGAACCGGCCTTGAATGTTCCGGGTGTATGTTTTGGATCGAGTGCATCATGCATAGTCATCATCTGGCCCAATTATCGCCATTATTATCGTCATCGACATCATCCTGCCTTCTACAACCACATCTCGTGCTCCATTCCTTCGATTCTTACAACCCACAACCCATCCTCAGAGCCGCATCTTTGTGCATCGCATAGTAGGGTACGATTCTACACGTGTTCTCAGTCAGCAAAGAAGAAAGATACATTTTTTTAGATTAACGTGATGTGTGCTTCCATAATATTTTTAATTTAAGGTTTTCTATTTGCCTATAATCTAAAAAAATAATAATTTGAATGAATACACACCTATAAGAAGTATTTGACTCGTTTGGGATTGTTAGGGATGCTACTGACACAGAAACTACAGAATTTAATTTGCCTAATTTAATTGTAATTTACAGTAAATAATGATTTATTTAAATAGATAATTTGTTCAACAACCAAATATATACATACATTATTAATAGTCGTTTCAAATAAACGCTATGTCATTGTGACATTTTTCTCAATTTTCTGGCATAAATTCTTTCTTTGAATTAAATTGAAATTTAAATTGAAATTAGTTTCTTATGTAAAATATTCTATTTTTTTATTACATGTCATTATTTCACACTCTTTCCCCAAGGTACCTGTCTTGGGGTAATTCATGACCCTCAGTATAAAGGTACGAATACACTTTGCATATTTGCCGTTTATTGGCATATTATGCCATTAGCATGCGCATGCATGTCAACGATGTCGTCCACACGAAGTATATAGGCTATATATGTAGAAAATATGCAACATGTATTCGCACCTCAATGTACTTGTTTGCTGTAGCAGTTGGTGAGTTTTTCATTTTGAGCTCGTAATAACAATTCGCATTTTCAACAGCGCATACTGAGTACCGTAGTAGTGTGTGCAAGGCTAAAATCGAGACAATAGCTAAACGAGGTCTGGTAAACGACTGAGCAACAATCAACAGTTTATGTACTCGATTTCAAGTTATGGGTCTTTTAGCTATAGGTGGGTTGTGAGGACTCTGCAACCGGGCATTACACAATGCCCTAATACAGTGCTGCCAGATTGCACAGTAGCCGATACAGTAATCAGCTGGTCGCGTTTTAACCGCAAAACAACAATGCACATATAGCAGGATTCAATTCAACTTGTCATAAATCAGCTGATCCAGTAATAATTAAAGAGTTAGGTAACACAATAATCATACAGTCTTAATGACCTTTCAAAGAATAACTTTTTAGCTATATTTTGTGGACTCTGCATTGCACATTGCTCTAATGATATTGTGATCATATTGCACAGCAGCCGATACAGTAGTCAGCTGATCGCGTTTCAACGCAACACAACAATGTACATATAATCAGATTCATTTAATTTTACGCTTGGCATTAGATAAATAGAGAGATTTCTTGGCGTTGCTGATGACTGTTGAGTACGATGGCAAAGAATAATTAATACCTCTCTATCTATCTAATGCCAAGCGTCAAATTAAATAATATTACTGTATTAATGAATGAAACAGCATTTCCATAAGACTGCCTATTTCATTCCAATGTTCTTACAAAGGAGTTAATATCAAAATATTTTCTACAATATTCAAGAATATCACATACTTTATTAACTTTTTCATATTTTTACTAAAAATAATTATCACCATGCAAACCTTGAAATGTCAGAGTAAAAATCAGTATATTGATTCAAGGGGGGAAGACTGGTCTGGGTTTACTCGAGGATAGGTCATTCAATAAATATAAAATGACACGTTTGCGTAATAGTTTTCATCATAACATCCAACAAATCAACAGTAAAATTTCAAAACATTTTCTTTATAAATTATATTGTATATTTTCATGATTTCTTCATAAAATTTGTATTTAATATGTTTGATAAAATCTTATAAAAAATATTTCAATGATATTCATGAGTATCATCAATGTTACTAGTCATCTAATACAGATTCTTCCATTCCATTATGAGTTTTCGAATTCAGCTTAGTTCTTAGTTCAGCTCTCATGAGACCTTCCAATCTGAAATCGAAATTCAAACCCAAATAAATTAAAACATAAATTCAACTCTTATTTAAATCATATTTAGGTCATAAGTCGTATTT
Organism: Laodelphax striatellus; assembly: GCA_017141395.1. NCBI lineage: Eukaryota > Metazoa > Arthropoda > Insecta > Hemiptera > Delphacidae > Laodelphax > Laodelphax striatellus. The sequence continues at coordinate 35,257,479 of CM029534.1, read as the reverse complement.
GGAGAGAAGATAGGTAGGCTATTATTTGTCCATATTAAAAAAATTGTTTATACTAAAAAGGAGTTTACATGCTTGGAACTTATGAAACAATAGTGATAGAGAATGAAAAAATGAAATTTATTCTTCCAATACAACATACGAAACATTTGAGTTTTAAACAGTTGAGTATCATGGAAAAATATTTTATTATACAACCTCTAAGTTGAAACAGTGTTGGGGTCGATCATGTTCCATTCATATAATTGGTCATGAATACTGTAATCTCTTGATACAGTAAGGAAAATTTGGTAAGGTACCTATAGCCTATAGTGCTTTTCATTCTTGAAGACAACTGAGCACAGAGACAGCCCACCACAACTTTCTGAGCTAGCAAATCACATGCCTGCAGTATTGTAAATAGTTGGTTTCAGACCGCCGTAGCGTAACGAGATGCGCGTATTATTTTCATCGAAAGCCCGGACACACTTATCCACAAAACGGCCGTTTATCTATACCACTATACCAGCTGAGCTATTCAGACATAGGAATTCAATGCATTTAGATTCCACACAGCGGATATACTGTATGAGCAAAATATTGTAGTAGGCTATATGTGTCCCGGGCGGGCTTTCAATGAAAAACACACTTATTCCAAGCTTAACGCGAAACCACCTTAACTGAGACTTTACTCCTGTTTATGGTACGTAGAACTTGAGAATTCCAAATCAGTTTCACTATTCTATGACTTGTTTATCAAAATCGACTGGGATGGAAAAATATCAATATTGTACTAAGTATTTTTCTTTCAGTAATTCATTGCGAAAGAGAAAAGTTGGAAAAAACTCTTGGTACACGCACACGAATAAACAGAAGTTCAGTATAGCAGTGGTATATTATAAATTAACAAGCTATACAGAAAAAATCATAAAAACCTGATAAGCTGTATCAAAATTATATACTCTATCGCAACAAAAGTCTACGGTCAGACAAACCTGCATACTCTGAGAGTTCAAGCCGAATTGATTAAGGTATCGTACCGGTATCCTAATAACGTAATAACTCTCAAGAAGTATTACAGATAAAAAACTTCCAAAAGGATGGAAAATTAATAATGTAAATAACACTGAATAATTACCATTTTATCAGGTCGCAGGAATTCATACATCACTCGAAGATCATCATTGGTCGGTCGTATCTCGTTCAACTCACATCAGAAGTTTGGTCCATTGAAGGTGAATCCCATTTCATCCTTTCCCAAACGCTTATTACAGTTTCAACTGTAAATGAAAAAAAACGATTAAGAACAAAACTTTCTAATGAATTTGTTAGAGAGGTGTTTTAGTTTCAAGGTACTGTATCAAGGAGTTAGTATATAACTCATTTTATTGTAGCCGATTCATTTTGCCAAGTTACTTGAATTGATAATGAATTACCAAATTAAAACTCTTTATTGCTTCATGTATATGAAAATTCATCCACTTGGATGCAGCCATGTTATTATTATACATTATTGTAATAAATATTTAATGTTATAACGGTAATAATAAAATGAGGGAATTCATCAATAATCCAGGTGCCTTACCAAAATGAGCCAGCTAAACAATAACATCCAATTACAATGAGTCCTCTAATGCAATATTTTTGAATTATAACTCGACCAAACGTAATTTGAGATAGTGATAGTAAACTTAAGCCAAACTGTATTTATACTGCAACCGTATTCTCTACCTGCAAAATTTTGTGTCACTATCTTAACATGTACTTGGTAAAATTATGCAGAACAACTTATAGCCCAGTAAAATTGTCATTAAAAGTAAGGCCCACCTGACATGAAATGGTAAAGTCGTTTTCTTTTCCAAAAAGTTGTATATGGTAGTCCTGGGATGTTAACTTGAATTGAAGATCGATATTTTGAAAACTGTTGGACATACAATAAGCATCTTAGTCTTATATTGTAGGTAATTTATTTCACTTTGAAAATTATTGATTCATCATGAAAATATTATGCTTCAGGGTCAAAATTGAAACATAAAAATAGTGTAAAATTTCGCCATTTTTACGGTTTTTGGTAGTGATCCGAAGCTTGCCGAAGTCGAAAACGTTAATTTATCATCCCAGGACTATATGTATAGAACATGAGAAAAGAAACCGACTACTCTATTTCATGCAAGGTTACATGTACGTACTACTTTACTGGGCTATTAGTGTATAGTGGAATACGAAATAAAGAGTCAAATAATTATAATTTGACCAATCAGAAGCCTTAAAACTCACCTGAATATGTAAAGCTCATCCAATTTGGTAACTAGTTGCAGACCTGAAACAAATTTTTATAATCAACAATAAACTCATTTACAATTTCAGCTTATTCTACAATTCAACTTTCAGTTCTATTTAAGCAATTCATCTAATTTCCAGCGAAAATGGTTCTGTAAAAATATTTTCAATGAAGTCCAAACCAGATCAACCACTGCAGCATTTACCATAAATAGAAGAAAGTATAGGCTACTGTTTAGCAAACAGAAACAACTAATGTTGAAAGCTGAATTCAGTGCGCTATCTATCATCAGGCTGATCAAACTCAAGTCTGCGTACAAATTAAAAAAGTACCTGTTGAATATATATTTATTCTCCCACCCAATAATTGAGACAACCAATGTTTATACAGAAAATGACAACCAACAGGTCTGTTCGGTGGTTGGTTGTCAATTCTGTATCAAATTTTAGAATAACGTTTCATATACATACATGAATTTATAGTAAGTGGTAGGCTAGTTTCAAAATTTCAAATGTTAGATTTACTGCTCAAAATAATGTTTCCTGTTCATCGTAAAATAACTCATGATGCTAAAGTAAAATCACTACTGCTATATTGCTGATAAGTATCAATTCAGAACTATACTTTGATAAATGCCATTATTTATACAAAATCAAATCCAATAAATACATCTAACCTACTGATAAGAACATAATATTGTAGTTCACACCTACCTACCTATACCAGAGCAAACTGAACAACCATCCTTGGACTGACTATCTGTACAACTTCTATCATTCTGTTAAGTTCTCTTCTGACATTACCTTTCTTCGAGTCAGTAACTATATCCCTACAAAAACTTCAACAACCATCACAATAAAACACAGCATCAATGACAAAATCTGTAAACATAATCATTTTAAAATAATCTATCTGAAATAAGCAAAACCAACTACACAAGAATGATGATAAAAAATGTTTGGCAATCATTTTCAATAATTTCATGTCATATTCTGACACAATTTCTGTGTAATTTCTATGTGTGCACGACACAATGGAAAATTATAAAAGATTATGTGTATTTTGTTTTATACGAATTCAAAAATGGATTTAATAAAATTAGGTGGACATTATTACAACTATTGTTGAAATTAAAACTACATTCATACATAGAATTAATAAACTCTATCATATTCCCACATTTACTAAATTCTCAATATTTCAACTGCAAAGATTTTCAGATAAATCTCAGTCATTTCAATTTTTCTCAGAGTATATCACTAAAATACCACCATTCAAATATTTTTAAAATGTTGATGGAATGGATAAAGTAGAATTCAATTATAATGATTCATGTAATTGAGACAGGAGCAATTCAAGTTTGTTTGAAGCAGAAATTATATTAATATTCAACAAGATTCCTTCACCTTTTCTAGAGCACATTTATTATCTCAGAAACTGAAATGTTTTAAAATTGAAACTCACCAATATCTTTACTCACAACGCCTCTATATGACTAAACCCAACAGGACTAAACTGCAATAACTGAACAACAAACCATAACATCTTTAGGACAGAGGAACTATCACTAAATTGAAAAACCATCTCTTAAATTCCAAACTTCTTCTTGAATGTTACTAGCTATCAATTAATAATAGTTTATCCTCTTTAAAAAGCAAATAGATTTTTGATTATGCAATACAGTAAACTCAAGTATATAAATTCAAGCTAAACAAAACGTGTTAAGTTGACTAATATCACAAAACAAAATGCATCAGGTAAACTAATTATTATTTCAGTTATCATGGATTCGGTAAATAATCCTCTTCACTCATTTAAGAGGAAATTTTTCAGGAAAATCTTCTACGGCTAGACTATAATGAAGAGTTTGAAACATTGAATATGGGTGCACTAAAAGCTAAAATTGAAATTCATAATTGCAATCAATAAATTCCATCAACTTGGAACTGTTGATTAGAGTTAATTTCTGAAATGGACAGATGATGAGATACTCAACTGAGTTATTCTAAAAGCAATTATTGAAACTCAATAAAAATAGTGTAAAATTTATTAATAAACTATCTCTCCTTACTCAACTATTCTAAACTACTCGAAATTCTGCACAACTTCCAGCGTGGAAAATATTTTGGAATATGGGATCTCGCAACAATTAGCAGGAATTAATAATTTCTAAAAAATAAGATTCAATAGTAAATTAACTTAATTTCAGACACAGTGCTTCCTACATTGCATAAGGATGCCTAGAAGTCCGCAGTGAAATTTATCTGAAGTCTGCAAGGTGTGGAGAACATTAACACTAACAGCATGCACTAAACAAAAATGCAATTTAGTATAAAATGTTATCTATGATAAGTAAAATAATATCTATTTTTGCGTAAATTTACGTAATTTACTGATGTATTAATCATGACAAATCAGAATAAGACGCGAAAAAACAGACATTATCAGAGATAGAACTTGGAACTAGAATTATTAAAATAACTGAAATATATTAGTAATACTTATATCGTTGAGTGGAAAACTTCTCTTTTCTAAATGTTACTGAATGTGAAATGTATTCTATCTGAAGTAGAAAATATTCAGATTAGAGATTTTGTACTTCTGATACTAGTTCCATCAATAAACTGCTACAAATCAATAATATCAACAAAACTCGCACGACAAAAAATCAACAAAACAAAAAATCCCTCTGAACAGCCGTTCAGACGTCCAATTCTAAATTAAATTTTAAAAATTGTACCGATAAAAAAGCACAAATCGAAATGTTCAGAGCAATCTTTACCGTTGATGATTTTGTATCGGCTCAGATTGTAAGAGGAGTAAGCCTATGACATAACTCATGGAATGAAAAGACTACATTGTCAAACTTGAGTCCTAACTTCAAGACAAGGAACAAAATCATAACAAAAGGCGAATCATGCTGATCAATGTTCATGACAACATTAGCTGACTTTGACAAATGATTCATCAGATCAAACATAGCCATTCCTGAATTAGCCCTAACAGATTTTACTTAGATTAAGTATACTCTACTTTTTGACTAATCGGTAGTTAGCCTTTGTTGAAGTGGACTATCAATAAAAGTAGACAAGTACCATATGGCAACCCTGTATAAATTGAATTAATAGTTAAAAAATTGTATGGTTTAGTAATAAAAAAGAAGAATAATTCAATCACTATTATGCAAACGCAAACCTATAGCGAGCACAAATTCTACTTGAATTCATCAGAAAATAATAATTTATGGGAGGTATGAAATAAAAGGGAGTATATTTTTAGTAAGACAAAAAATATTATTTATTCTAGGAGACAAATATAAACATAATTGACTTTTGAAATGCATGAATAATGAAACTCAAAATAATTATTTTGTAATTGAATATTTCAACAAAAAATAATCATGTTATTGTTTATCAAGGGAACATACAATACAAATACTCCTATTATCACTTTTTAATTCAGTCACAAATAAAATCAAACCTAAAACAGAATCCACCAATGTCAAGTACATGAGATTTTCATAATCAATACAATAAAAAAGGCTCAACAGAATATTTCAGTTCAAGGCTAATAGATAAGTACAAATAACCTAGATGCGAGATGCTATTATAAAATGAAGTTATTAACATTAAATTGAAATTCAAACATATTGAAAATTTGACTGTTATATAGTATGCAAAATGATTGACTGGTTTGTCGAGAACTGTTCAAACGGTGATTTTCTCTTGCTAACACTGTGTGGCTTCAATACGATTATACTGATTCACTTGTGAGGAAACAAAAACGCAATGAAACTGTCTGAAGATGGATGGTCTGTACATGTAGAATAACTAATGCGTTCATAGTCCTTGTACAATCACGACACCTATTCGATTAACAAAGGTCAAAGTTTTAAGCCGGCAGGATTTGAGAGTGCAACTGTTAACTGAATTCATCAGGAGACATGAACTGAGTTTCACACTAGGAGCCGCCTAAACCCGCCTGCCTGCCTGAGTCCCTGCCTGTCACTCACTTCTTCATTGCTCGACACCTGAATAGCAGTAAACAAACAATTAGTTGTCATACCAAATCTGCAAACTAAATATCGCTATAAAAACTATAATGATATGCTAGTAAGTGAGTTCAGTCGGTATCGACCCACGACATGAAGAGCTGTTAGCGTGGTCCTAGAGCAACCTATCAACCTAGTTGTGTGTGAGAGTGTGTGTGGGTGGGCGAGCCTCACTTATCAGTTTGCAATGCCTGTCTTACCTAGTAACGCCTTGTGTAGCCGCCTCCGCCGCCCCCTGAACCACTGCCGTAGCTGCCTCCGCCACCACTACCACCTACAACAATCAATCACAATAAATTATTTATTCATCAGTTATATTATTCCACCTCCCTCTTCATGGGAAACAATAAGGTAAGGATGGTAATTAATAAGGTTTATCAACAGTTTACATAAGTTGATTAATATACATACAGTGTGTTTCTGAAATAGACCGACAAACTTCGTGAGTGGTTTCCTGACATTGAAATTAAGAAAAAAGTTTCAGTAAGCATGGGTCCTAAAATGCTTTGTTTTCCCATTAGTCGGCATTTTGTTTATGAGATAAGTTAATGAAAGAGTAGAATGTTTTAGAAGTTGAACGTAAATGAGAAATTAGATCGTCTTGGGACCGTGAGCACCACTAAGTCTAAGAAAAATCTTCAATTTTAACTTACTTTAGACTTTACATCCAAGTTTTGAAAACTAAAAATACACATTTCATAGTTTAAACTTCGACTTGTAAAACTTGTTTTAAACGGGCATTAGCAACCAATTGAGACAAGAATCAGAAGACGTTTGACTGAGCTAATTACAATACTTTCAACTGATCGGGACACAAATAGCTCTTTTTACAAGGAATTATCATAGTGAAGGCTAAGTAATTTTGATATGAATAAAACAAGACATAATTATTGAGATAATTGATTGCAGTTACCATAGGGTGTGCTTCGAGCGTTGCCACCATAGCTGCTCCTCATGGGACCACCGCCACCACCTCCGTATCCTTGCTGATAATCGTTCTGGCCTCCCCAGCCACCTGTTTACCACCAAAACAAATAATTAATTGCTATCTACACCAAGAAATGATTGAACCCAATTCAATCCTTTGTTTAAACAATTCGTTTTTTTCTCTTTAGATTTATAAATCTCTTTAGATTCAAGATAGATCAGGGTAAGGTAGCATCAACATCGCAGAAACTATTTCAACTTAATTAATGCTTCTCAATTGAATTGAAAACAAAACATAGTTTGTGAGGTTGAGCATAGTTAGAGATTTGGTCGCATTGATTTCGTTACATGACTCAACTTATTTTTGAATACGATAGGATAGGCTGTCATGCAACTGGGCGGAAATGTTAAGAAATGTAATACTATAGAGAAAGCAAGACGCAAGTAGGTTGCTCAACGGATAGGAAATGCTGTGGCAATTTTCGCTAGGCCATAAGGTTCTGTAAGATCAAGCTAGGGGCGCTAGAGGTCTCGCCATTCAATCACCCATCACCCGTAGCGCAACCACACGATGACAGTCGCCTGGCGACAGTCAACTACTTTTTAGGGTTATTACTAAAATTTCAAGTAAGGAAACATTAATTTCCCATTAAAAATGACATTATAAGTGATGATATAGATTAGAGATTATGATTAGATTAGTAAATGATTTAGATTTTTTATTTATATGAGTAGAGCATTATATGACTTTAGAGTAATTCTTACAAATTCACTTAATTAGGCTTGCCAGTCGACTGGCATTAGGCGTTTCCTTGCCTGAAATTTCAGAAATAACACAAAAACTAGCTGTCACCGTACATTAAGTCCTCACAGATATCGCCACCATCTACCGATCAAAAACCGGCCTTCATTCTTCAACATGGGCATGACTTACCAACTTTTGTAATGCTTAAGAAGTTATGAAAAGACTTTTCAATAAAAAAATCAAACAAAATGAATCTTGATAGAGCATTAGAAATGATGAGGTACCTCCGCCGGCGCCACCGCCATATCCACCACCACCGCCTCCGTATCCGCCGCCGCCAACAGAGCTGCCGCTCCATCCACCGCCCCCGGCGTTCTGGTTGTCCCAAGGACTGCCTCCGTAGCCATTGCCACCGCCTCCCTTCGACCACGAGTTGCCGCCGCCTCCGCTGCGTCCGCCCCACGAGTCACCGCCTCCTCTGTCCCAGCTGCGGCCGCCTCCGCCTCCTCTTCCGCCGCCTCCACCACCTCTTCCGCCGCCGCCTCCTCCTGGGCCCATGTCGCTCTTGCTAACCGCCTTCTTGACATCCACCGACTTGCCGCCCACGTTGTGATGTTTCTTCACTACAACAAACAAACATCGACATGAGAAAGCTTGATAACTAACGAGTGTTTCAAAAAGAACGCACTGAATGCCTTGGTCACACGTTGCCAATGGCATTTGCTATAATATTGTGTATGTGCATGTGTAATAATATTGTAATATGTAATATTGTGGCATAATATGCCACTTTGACTCGAAGAACACGTGATGCATTACCTAACCTTAGTTTTGTTTATTCTGTCCAGAAGGAAACGTGTAATGTGAAATTCGAACACCAAACATTGTTGCAGCACGTGAAGAACGTTCTTCTCAGTACATTAATCTCCTATCATGCACTTTAGTTACAGAAAAGGCTATTTCGCTAAACCTGATAAATGAATTTCTTGGATAACTGTTGGACAGACTAGAAAATCATACATTTGGGTTTGAAACCCATTGCTTTTCTTTCAAAGAATGCTGTGTAGAAAGCAAGCTGTGTTAATAGCAAGTATGAATAAGTAATAAAAATGATCCCTATATTATTACCTATATAATGCTAGCTCCATACATGCGGCATTTGGCAAATACCGAATGTTTACCTTATGGTCATATGATATTCCACTCTATACAAATAAATAGGGAATATCATATGACCATAAAGAAACATTCGGTATTTTTCAATACCGCATGTAAACTGGCATAATTAGGAGTTCAAAAGGGCATCTTCTTTCAATATGTCAATAAATTAGTCTAATTATTCAGGTGTGTAGGTAAACTAAGAATATTTAATCATATAGGTAGGCCTAGGTAAACCAAGAATTTTTATTCAACTGAGCAGTTAATAAAAAAATTAAAATCGTTCACTAAATAATTTCAAGAATAAATTAACAGATTACAGGAAAAACGAGTGAATCTCTACTTACACACAGCTTTGTCAACAGCGTCATGATCATCAAACTCGATGAATGCAAAGCCTCTCTTGGCATTTGTTTCTTTGTTGATTACAATATTCACACTAACAATATTGCCAAACTGACTGAAGTAATCCCTGAGGTCGGATTCTTCTTGCTCCTTCAAACCACCAACAAACATTTTCTTCACTGTTAAGCCAGCCTCTGGCCTTCCAATTTCCTGAAAAAAACGCATTCATTACTCAACATTAATCATGATAGAATAATAATATTTTAGACTAGATGATTCATTACAATACAGTATCATTGGATATACTAATAGTAGAGGTAAGCGAAATATGAGAATAAATTAAGCCTGGTCGTCCACAAGAACAGTTCATCAGAAATGACAGTTAGATCAGAAATGCTAAAATTGATTGAGAATCAAATGGCCAGCTGTTCGGAAATCGGACGCTTTCTGACAAAAACGGTTCCAGTGAACGACTAGGCTAGTTTATAATTCAGACCTGAAACTGCTGCACATGAACATGATTAATAAACTGGTTATTATGTTATTAATTATTTACAATATCATCATTAGCCAATATTCTTCAGTATTTCATCATGGATCTCTGTGCTATGAAGACACTTCGATACTATATTCCAAAAAGGGAATTTCCAAATGGAAAATTACTATAGCAACTATCTGAAGTTCAACTATCAAAGACTGATAGCCTAGTTCAAAAATGAATTTCAACTTACGTCACGAGGCACAGCTCTCTTGGACTCGACTTCTCTCCCATCAACTTTATGTGGCCTGTTCTTCATAGCATCATCAACCATCTTTGACTGAGCGTATGTAATGAAGCCGAACCCTCTTGATCTAAAAAAGATGAATATACCTTCAAAGTTTTAATATTTTCTAACAACTTTTTATGCAAGTCAATTAATCCAAATCTATTTGCTGACATCGTAATTAGTATTGAAGGCTTCATTTTAAATGAACAATCTCAATTCTCAACGTTAACAGGCTGCTTTGTTAAATCAGATTCGAAAAAGTGATATAAGATTAATACTGTAACTAACACTTTATAGCCTACATTTGTCAAGTTATTCTTTAATAGCGCTTTGTTATTCAGTGTTAACAAGGACGAATAATTAAAGAATATTATCTTCGGGGTTCGAGCTCTCCTACAATAAAAAACCGTTAATGGAATTCATGGATTGATCAAGACAATAAACAAGATGCGCGCATAAATCTTGAGTTTCTGGGAAAACTGTGCGACTGTAATAATATATGAGAAAATAACCGAATACACCAAAACTTGAACACAGTTAAAAATACATCTCATCGTGTGTGTTGTTTCACATTCTGCAAAACAAATGAACAATTTCCTGTATTTGGACACGTCTACTCATCTAGAGATTCAGTAAACGTAAGCTAGTCTAAAAGTTAATCGACTTCAATAATTCTCCAGTGTATTGGTTATTATAGTTACGTTATCAACTATCGATGGATTTAGATTAATCAACACAATGCCAAGAGTGCTCGTTATATATTCAGTAAACGTAAAGCTAGTCTACCAGTTAATCGACATAATTCTTAAATACCGTAGGCTAATGCCCTTAGTTTGACTCAAAACAGAATTTTAACCAAAGATTGAAAAATTTTCAATCAAACTATAGATGTGTTTGGCAGAAGTTGTAAGTAAATTATAAGGCTTAACTCATCATTTCAAGTTAGATACTGAGCAAACAATTTGTTTTGAAAATACAAATTTAAACAGTTTGATAGAGTGAATGAAGGAAAAATAATGTTATTTTTACCTCTTGGTGTGAGGATCCTTCATGACGACAACATCTACAATCTCGCCCCATTGCTCGAAGAATGCCTTGAGTGAATCATCGGTAGTCCCAGTCCAGTCCACCAATGAACAATTTCCTGAGCTGCTCAGGTTCGTGCTTTCCATCCTGCAAAATCAAATTTTACAAATAAAAATATCTACCTAGATTCAAAGTATACAACACATTGCTACATGAAAAATAAAGTGGTTTACATCTATTTTAAAGCCTGGAATATATTTCTCTTATTTCTACACTTGAACTGAGTTATTAATAGGGGTCTAAATGTTCAAGTTTGAGATTAGAAAGTATGCGTAACTTACCTAACCAATATCAATAGCCTATAACTCATCTACCTAGCCTATCCAAAATCAAAAGAAAAGATGAATCAATCCAATTTTCTGCAATGAGAATTAACTTTAAGACTAGAATACAGTAAGTTACATCAGCAAAAATTAAGAATATTTATCAGTCTGGCTACAAAGAAAATGGAAACGCTACAAGCTAATATAGTGAGAATAAAGAATAGTGGAATTGATACAAAAAATAAAAATAAATGGAAATGCTACAAGTTTATATAGTGTGAAATGCACATTACGAATGATACATAATAAGAAAATTATGGAATAGGCTAATTTGAGGTTTTCAATCTTAGCATCACTTCACAAAGGTTAACAGTCACGGGTCACGCAAACCGTTAGGCCTATAATAATGAACATACTTGTAGGGTTTCAACTTTTATTTTGGTTATCCAGAAATATACTTTAGGTTTATAAGTTTTGATTGACCTGTTCAACAAAAATAAGTAACAAAGCATTTTACTAATAATATTGAGGCCTCAAAGACAGTAGTATTGCCGAAGGCCCAAGACATCATCGGTTGTTGACTTAGTTTTCAATTGTAATACTTGGTTTCTAAAAAATGTTTATCCAGTGTGCAGAATAACAATTTAGATTTAACAAATTACAAATGAGTTTGAATATAGTAAATACTACATCGGTAGCACCCATTTTGATAACACGAAGGACGCCACAGAAAACCGACGACCAACAAAATGGCAGAAGGATGAAATTAGAAATTTTTTGAATTGTAACGTCGAAAGCAGGCTGGATCAAGTTGATTTTAATTTATGTAAATCATCAATTGGGAGAAGTATATTTAATTTATACCGTCGAATCGTGTATATTTTATAGTTATCCCTTGAATCATGAAAAATCAAACAGTTCCCTGTAAAAATAAAGTTCAAAGTGATTTTCATGATTATGTAGGCGTTGAACTTGAATGATACGAAAGTGGGTCGACGAGTGATCTTAGTTGATAAATTTAGACGATTTTTTTAGCCGTTCCATGTCTGATATTATTTTTGCTTATGTTATCCTAGAAGATCATTATTTTCAATCGAATCCCGTTTATGACAAGTTTCTATCATTCATGGTGACCGTTCTAGGAACGTTTATATAGAAAGTGACATTCGCCATTAGTCGACTCAGACGCGACCCTCATCAGATTATATAAGGATCATGGGCTTTGATATCCCGCCCCTAGAATCCCTCCTGAAAAGAATATTGGGGTATGCTGTTTTCACGGAAAACAAACATAAACAGTGTTGGATTGTTTTTTGCGTTTTAGAGGAACCCTCAATCATCTATCTAGTACATGAGGAACCCTATCACTAACTATTCCATTCAGTCTTATACCGCGTTTTATTCACAATTTTATACCGTGTACTTATCTAAGTTCTTAAGTTGGAGTTGGATTATCATGAAATACATAGAAAAGCAGTGCGATTGTCTCACCCTTATTGCTCCAAACTGGTATTCAAAATGTGATATCGAGTCTGGCAAAACTAGACTGACAAATTAATATTGTTCAGAGTATGGCTTTGGTAGAAAATAATGATGATTGAATTGGCTTGAGACCATTACAAAAATTGTATTGTATTATAGAAGCATCAGGGGAGTCGAAAAGTACAAAAGCCAAGGTCAAAGAAGGCATAAAATTTGAAAAACCTTGGTTTGATTGAGAGTGCTGGAATATGAGGAACGAGGAGTTACGTTTTTAAGCTTACAAGCGGAATCACTTAGAAAGAAGCAATAGGGAAGAATTATGTAAAGTTTAAAGGAGAAAGTGGGTAAGGTTAATAAAGTACTGATAATTTAAATTCAGTTAGAGGCAATTAAAGTTTGGAGAGCTCCGAAAGACAAAAGTAAAAAGCAGTCAACTGTTAGAGCGGTGATTGCTAATTACTTTCTCAAACTATAAATCATCAATAACAATTCAATGCAATATATGTCTTATTCAACTGTCCTGGTGGTGAGAAGAAGAAATACAAAAGTTTCTATCAGTTTTCTACATCACCAAGCTGAGTTTGATTCTATTGATAGAGCGCTCTTTTTACAATTTCATCTTAATCTGGGCTTATCCAATGGAAAAAATGATTAACATTCTAAAATCATTAAAATAAGTAAAACAATTGGTGACTCATGCGGTGTAAGGAAGGATGTGTCCGACAAGTAACAACGTTTGCTACAGAAAAGAAATTTGAGGCAAGGCTGCTTTTCAGTTTTATTGTACACATTAAGTTTAGATGTAAGAGGAACTTTTAATTATGTTAGATAAAAAGCGTATACGATTACTAAAATATGAGATAAATCAAAGTTTTAAAGATGATTAATAATTTGATATTGCAACAGTATTAGATTCTAAAAAAAAAGAGAAGAATTTACAATATTGTATGTAATTATTATTATTTCTTTAAGAGTATGATTTCAAGTATGATTAAATTTGAAGAAAGGATTTAAAAAATATTATCATAAATAATGACTAAAGTATTTTATGAAGCGAGAAAACTAAAGATGATTAAAATTAAAATAAATTTTTTCAGAAATAGCTAATAAGTGGAAAGAATTGTATTAAAGACTATAAAGAACAAATAAATGTAGAGGAATAGATTTTTGTTATTAAGTTTGATAAAATAATCTTAATTAAAAATTCTAAGAAAAGTTTGCACTTTTCATAATTTTAATAATAAAGCTATTGTTGAATCGAAATTTGATTGCAGTAGAACAATAATTTTCAGTTGTGAATGATTCATTGATTCTATTGTAGGAAGTAAAAAATGATGCTTGAAAATTGTTTGGTATGGTAAGATTTGATACAAGAAATGTTGAATACAGATTATTTTCCATCTTTTAAACGATTTAGGTGAGAGCTAGGAATTGGTGTAATAAACGAATACGAGTTCTGTTGTAGCCGATGATATTGTATTATCAGACGTCATACAAAGCATGATTATAATTTGAAACAGTATTGTGAACAGGGAATCTAATTGTAATACTGTTTCAGGATGTTTAGTAAGTAATTGTTATGACACACATCGATTAGTCATTGCATCGGTGTGTGCTGCTTCATAAGCAAGTATGGGAATGACTGTGACTAAACGTGACTAAACTCGCCTTATCTTGTCTTCACTAACCGGTGTACGTCTAGCCTTACAGTGAATCTAGATAAATCTAAAATTTTAGTTTTCAGAAACGGTGGAAGAATGAGTAGAAACGTGAAAGATACAAAACATATGATTATGGCTTTGATATGTGATCTATTATCTGCTATTGATAATTATTTAAATATTTAGCTTAGTGAATTTATCGGTGCAACCACCGAACCACGTGAACCACGCCAGCTTTATAAACTTTTCGTGACAACTTTATAGCCAACCGTAACGACAGATCGCAGCGATCTCTCGTCCAAACACTTTAGGCCTAATCACCGACACAATTTGGTTGATTCGATCAGATTGATTCAATTTATCGAAGCGTTTGGACTTGATTTTAGTAAAATGACAGTCAAACGTAACTCCTAATGCTTTAATTGTTTACTGAAATACAGAATGTGCATAATAAATTGACATGGGCCTAAGCAAAATTAATTGTATAAGTGCACTAGCACGCAGAGGATTTCCATCCACTGTTGTACTAGCTTCAGTAGATATTAGCTCACATTGAAACACGTTTTCCCTTGACATATGCCCTAATTGCATACGTCTTTGTAATGTTAAATTGCTAGGCTACATTATTATCCTCGACTCAATAGTATTTTCATGAGAGATGGTACAAACTTTAACCACATTCCTTTTTTCTCATCTCACAAATCTTCACTTATGACATAATTATTACCTAATTTTTTTCAATTTGTAAAATACAGTAATACTGTTTGAATTCAACGATTTCGATCCCTTGAGAAATTAGCTCACATTAGAACAAGTTCTCCCTTCACTGTGAGAAATCAATAGCTTGTTGCTTTGTGAAGCAACCAGTGGTGTAGCCTATCCGAGAGTGACCAAGTTCTCTGAGCAACTAATCTGTCGACAGGATGTCCTGGTCTCCGGTTGCAAGCTGCAATCACTGAAACAGAGGCTTTCCTGAATGAAGCGATCACACTTCTCGGATAAAAGAGAACGAGTTTAAGAGAAAGAGTAAGAGAGAGAATCTCTTAATAAGTGCAGGCCACACAATGCGACATCGCATCCGGCTCAGTTCAAATCTCATTCTATTCTCAAACCGCTATTAACAATCTAAATAGAAGCGAACTCAATCTGAATAATGGCATCAAATGTCACCAAGCAGACAGGCGATCTACTTGGCTGGACACCCCTCAGCCTCAGCCACCACCAACTCACTGGTGTCGTTATCAACAAGTTCGCTCTTTTGTTCACCTAAACAGCTACACGCCACTTGTTGAAGCTGCAAATATTTAATTCTGCTTTGAATTGTACAGACAACTCTTTTGTCGAGTTCAAAGGAATGAAATATTATCAGAGTAAATGAAATAGTAGTTTATGCAATGTTTTTATTATGAGAGCCTATGTTTTTATACGAGTGAAATACCGAGGTTGAAAAACGAGCGGCAACGCCGCGAGTTATTTAAAGGTATCTCAAGAGTTGTTTAGAGGCTAAAATACAACTATTGCATACACCATTTTATCTATGAACAAAAAAAAACAATAATATCCACATTATCAATCTAAACTAACCTTGATTCAAACGACCATTGCTCTATTTCAATGTTTACCTTACAGGTTAACCCCTGCGCCCACTAAGCAACTGCTATCTGATTTCAGTCAGCAACCCAGCGTTGCCAGATGACTTTGGCTGATAGGTTAAATTACCCGAAAAACAGACAAATGTCATCTGGCAACATTGGGTTGCTGACTGAAATCAGATAGCAGTTGCGAAGTGGGCGCAGGGGCTTAGGAAGCTGCTGCGATTGTGTTTTGTTCCGTTCCAGTGTTTTAAAACTGGAACAGATTGAACTAGAAACGTTTCATAATATAGCATCCGTTTTATAAAGTCGTCATTACGATACAAGTTTCAAATTCCATTTCGAAAAAGCAACTGTTTCGATTTCAATTATGAAACTGTAATGATTGCATTATAACACGGTCGAAGATAAATGTATTGAATGAATGATTTTATTCTGATAAATATTATCAGAGTTAAAGTATACCTCCAATAATCCAATATTTTTATTTGGTCACTCAATGATATTATATTACAAGATAGAAGAAAGACGTTAAATGTTGTACAAACCAACTTGTGAAAAAGAAAGGAGATCTCAAAAAAGGAAATAAATAAGTGAAATTTGAAAGAAAATGAAGGAAATATTGTGCTATAAGGAAAGATGTGAATTGAGTAACAAGAATTGGGTTTCCCGATTAAAAGTTTGTACACTTAGGCTATTTGACAATACTATTGAGTGGAGGGAGAAGATAAACTTAGCATTGAAAGACCCATAACATTTCATATCACATAAGTGATTTTGAAGATGAAATTATGATTTTAAGCTTTGAAGTGTTTCAAAACAAATGGAACTGTGTAACTATTTCATTATAAAAACAATTCAAACATATTTCAGAAACGGTGATTCAATCATTTATTGTGTTTTCCAAGACGAATGTTTTATTTATTTATTCAGCAATGAAAATACTTTAACAATTCTTGAACTGTGTCTAAAATTCTTCCATGAATCGTAGCCTAATTTGTAAATCATGTAGCCTCCAAACTCCGCCTACTATCTCGTGTTAGGCCAGCAATGAATGACTCGGCTAGTTCTGAATTCGACCGGTAGATGGCTGCAGTTACTGGGTGATTTACAGCTTCAATCTTTACAGACACGCCTCCAAGCTCCGCCTCTCTCCCCTGATTGGTTGGCAATGCACAACGCAGCTAGTTCTGAATTGTGTCAAGATGGCAGCAGTTACTGGGTCATTCAAGTTACAACTTCATTATTCCGCCGTCTAGATGTCAGAGGTGTTCTACACTCATTCTTATCCAATGGGAAAGAACAGATTCTTTCTATTGAACATGGACATTCGATATTAATAATAAATGAAATAGTGCATCATATTGTGAAATATTTGTTTCAATAGTTTACTCAAATTTTCAATTCAATTTTGATAAAAGCGATTAGTTTGACAACCATCAATTTTTATGACACTTGTAGATTATTCATTCAATCATGGGAAATTGTACCACAGATTTTTCGAGAACGACTGGTCCAAAAAAAATGAATTTGGTATACAAAAATAGTTGAGGACTTAAAGGATGTGATCATGGGGTTTAAGATTTTCCCTCAAAATTATATACAATTACAAGAAACTTATTATAAGCAGTTTTGAGTCAAAGAGAAGGATGTGAACAGGAAGCCTATTTTTGCATCACTATAATATGAACTAAGTGATTGTGAATTGAATTCGTGCATGTGAAGAAACTTTGTTGAAAAATTTTTATGGTTTCATCTATAAGTATAAAAGAGGATGTTGGTATATATATGTTTATGTATATGTATGTCCAATTGATCTCAAAAACGGCTCTATAACGATTTTGACGAAATTTGGAATATAAAAGGTTTATGATACAAAATTTAGTTTGCGCCGGGTCTAATCCCTCGGATAACTCGCTAAAGGACCTTAAAAGAAGCAAATTGATCCTACTGAAGCTAATTGAACCAACTGACAGAAGAAATGGGAAAGGTGTTTCATAATGTACCATATGTTTAAAGCAGCCTATGATCTTGGATAAATTATATCCTATATTTTATATCTATTTTGTAATGTAAATATTTATTCATTTCAATTTTTATCCTTTGACAAAGAACTTATTCTGCTGCTTCCATGTTTTTTTCTTGACTCAAACTTATGTAATTCGTGGTTTGTCATTTATTTTTAACCTTTTTCTGTGATATTTAATAAAAACTGTTATTCTGTAAAACTCAAATTCTAGGTATGGCCAATGAAGCATATATGCATATATCTTGGATTAAAAAAAACATAGAGATATGGATACCCAATCCATCAAAAATGTATCCCAACTTTTCTATCAGTTACCTCATTAAATTTTACATGGTAAATATCGTTAGCCTCAACGGGATTTCTCAGATCCCGTTGCGAAGCACGGGTGACCCTCTAGTACAATTATAAAATTTCAATTTCGACCACACCCATTAACAATATATATATACTATATCAATATATAAAACTATTAGACTGATTTTTATAAATTACAAGAAGATGGATAAAGTTTGATGTTGAAAATTGGTCGAAAGTTGCACCAGTTTACCGGTACACAGAATTTATCATTCCCCGTTATTTGGTCTAAATTATTTCATTTTAAAATTCTTGTATTTGCAAGATCTTTGTTGGAAGTATATTTTTTACATGATACTTTATCAAGATAACTATTTCGGTTGTTACATCGTTATCAATCTCTCAGGCTTTTACGACCAGTTGCACGAAAATCCAACAGAATTTAGACATCGTAAAATGACGTCAAATTTATTCATTGGTTGGTTATTTGATATCACAACATCACCTGCACTACTTCACAGTTCACAAAAATATATTCACTTAACGTGAAGTTTCATTTGATGATAAATGGTAACAATAATAATTAATATTTGTAATTAATGACTGAAAACTTTCAAAAATATAATTTACAAAATGAGAAATCTAGACTTTTATGTTGATTTGGTGATCCTCTGACACATTTCTTTCCATCGAATTCATAAGTAGCCTACGTATTTAACTCGATCCCAATCACTAGGCTACTATGAAGTAAACATAAGTAGCCTATATGAACAATTCATTTTTGATGAGTAGAGCAACATATATTTCTCCAGTTAATTATGCCGCAGCCTATGTTTTCTAGACTGTCATTCCCAAGCCAATAAAAACACGGATTACAAGGTTTGTGTTGGTGTGTTTTGATAGAGGGAGCAGCTGTGTTTATGCTTTGATGCACAATCTCTTATATTTTGTGTGTTGGTGTTGTGGATGTTAAGTCTGATCTGATCCTCCCTACAGCATGCAGGATTGGCCTTTCAGAGTCGGTAAACTGTATCATTGTGAGCGACCGAGGACCCTCTTGACTGTTGGTCGAAACTCATTGTGGCCGAAATTGAATTCCAGGATTAACTCTGCAATCATTCCAGCGTAAAATCTAAACGCGAAACTTCATTTTACGCTTCTTTTCACATGCGATCGAATAAACCCAACTTGAAACCCCTCGCACCTCTCAATAGGTTAAACATTACAAAACCTAGATTTCGATCTTGATCGTAGGCAAAATTAAACGGAGTTGGCCACGCGGCTAAAATCAAATTTAATGGGTATGTGGTTTCACAGAACACACCCCTATAATATCTTCTCGCCTTTGCAGCCATTATCTGACAACCACTACCGATTTCAATATCGCCCGCGTTGATCTGTACCACCTCCGCACAAAATAGTCAGTATATTTCGCGACTCAAGTCACCAATTTGAACACAAAGCCTCCCTCACGAATCGAGAACACCCCACAAACAGATTCACAATGTCCCACTTCTAGGTATTTATTCGCCTCACTTAACAAACACCCACTCCTTATTGTCACTGTAATTGATATGAACCGTCCAAATGTGTTGCAAGCATGAAATGCAAGTAAGTTAAATAAATTCTCTATTCATCGATTTCTCTGGTCTGCTTTTCATGATGATAATATATACTGAGGCAGCTGCAACGAGAGATCAATTTCCGCATTTCTAAAATTCGTCTTTGTTCGAATCTCTGAGAATCGAAAGTGTGGTGACTTTTATAAATTCTGTGACTCAGTTTATTCATTAAAGTGATTTATTTATTCATCCCAATCTGATCTATTTTCAATAGTAACCTTTTTCTTACATACCTGTAAGTTCAAAAGGATCGTCTCTGCTCATCATATTTTCCATTGTTAAGCTATTATATTACTCGTATTTTACATGAAACTGCATTTGAATAAGGATAACTTCAACCGTGAACCTCAAACATGGAAGTATTGAAAATTTGGATCTCAATGTAAATTCCAGGCATTGATTTGTATCCAACTATTTTCAGATTTTGTCTTTATTTCCCAGTGATATTTTCAATAATACAAACAGACTAATACTGTACAAACAAATTTCAAAGTTTAGCACCAATGGATGAAAACTCTGGCCATTCCTTCTCCAGATGTTTTTTGAGTGATCAGAGGAAAAACTACGTTCCTTGAAATGCTTTATGTATAATTTTTATGGAACAATTTGAAAGCTAACAATGAAATTTGCCAATATAATCAGCTTTATCAGAAGCGAAATAATGATACGCTGATCTGCTCGTTTTCCAGTTCGTTTAACGAAGTCATCAATTCATGAATGGCCGTTATTTAATCCTTCAAAGGCCAAATCCATGGATGGACTCATTGCCGGCCCTTAAAAACGGTATGCGCCATCACAATGTACTTTCATACGAATGCCCAGTTCAGATAATGGTCACAGCAGATTTTAAAGTACACTCTAAATAATTCGCTTCATCCCCAAACACGGTTTTCAATTAAAATAGATTGAATTTATCAATATGAAAGCTCCGGGCACTCATTAAATTCTCGATAATGAGCGCTGATGCCGATTTTAGTACCCATTTTAATTAATATTGACTGCGATATTTAATTGAACGTTTTGTGACTGATTTTTTCAATCATTAAATTTGGATCGGCATGATTAAAGTTGATGGGCCTATTGCACTTCGTTAGTTAATTCGCTTTGTGAATAACGTATAACGTATTATTATGCAACATATTTGATGACTAACAACAAAATTTGATAGAATGGAATTTACGAATTTGATTAGGCCTATCTATCCAAGCGGAATATTATGTTTCAAAAATGTGAACTGCATGAGCGCTTCTAATTACGAATTCACTAATGAGAGAATTGAATTCTTCTCTAGTGATTAATTCTCAGAATTCTCATTTTGTAAAATGTTACGAATTAAAACATTGCCGATAGATGAGTTATCATGATTTTCAATAGTCAAATATATTCTATTGATTCGATAGCTTCAAAAATAACTCCTAAGATAGAAAATAACTCCTATTCAACCAGAAATGCTTATGCTGATGTTTATGTGAAATAAATAGAATAATATATATTGAAGTTTTTAATTTTGTTGAGATTACACTGATGTGTTCTAGTATGAGAGAAGATTCAGAAAAACAAGTTATATTTTCCTAATCTAAATTAGAAAAGTCCATGATACGATTGATAAAAAAATTTAGTTTTAATGCTACGAAGTAACGTAACAAAATGGTAATGTAACAAGATATAGTCGCTCTCACAAGCCTCTTATTTTCTATATACTGTAGTAGCTCTTGTCTTTGACTCTCTTTGTTCTATCAGACGGCTCATGCACGTCAATATCGTAATAAATGTGATCTGCCTTTAACTAGATTTCCACCTTGAGAAGAGGTTCCTTACATGAAATGGAAACTGAACTATTTGTTATCGGGAGTAGCCTTTTGAACCAAAGATTCTCAATTCAAGTAGCTCGCATCGCATTGAATGACTTCTCTAGACCACCTTCCCTGCGTGTGGTTTGGGTTCCTTGGATAAAGTCAGCTGTTGGAAACAAAGGAGTCCCGATATTGAACGAACAAGCGAAGGCGTACTTAAACAAGACTCATAGTTTGTTTAAGGAACAAACTAAATTAGTCCAAAGTTGCGCTTGTTCTTTCCCTTGCAAAGCCCGCAAACAAAGGCAGTCTCGGCGGGTACAATGGTGCCAATCAACCCAGAAAAGACGATTTTCTTGCTCACTTGCAAAGCTTTGACCTTCTGCAAGCGCTTAGGCTACCTTCTAGGTAACTGAGACCGAACTGGAACTCAAGACCTATCGAACAACTTTCACAATAAACAATCGGCTGCAATCCCTTCTAATACTGAGTAGCAACTTAGTTTAGCTTCTACTTCATCCGTTCAATGTGTAATTTAATACTCAGCAACCTTGCGATGAAACTCGATCATACAGACAGTTTGTAATCTTCTAAGCTTAGACTTAGGGTTTCGGTGAGGGTGGCTATTCAAAGCAAAGGAAGAATGTGAGATGATGAATGAACTTTTGAATACTATTGAGATTGAGAGAATGAATGAGTTTTTACTGATATCAAACAATGGATTCAACTTGTGATTCATAGTCTAATAATATCACAATGGAATAGTCTACTACTACTGAATGGCTTTGGCTATGGTATGACAATCAACAATATACTCAATAATTATTCATCTTAGTTTAAGTCTTAAAAATGTAGTATTAAGTTTTAGTACGCAAGACTTCAATCACGTAATACTTACTAATTACTATCACTTAACTCTTATTTGCACGCAACAATTCAAACCTACTCCAGGACATGGCTTGCCATAGCGGAGTAGGTCAATTTTTCAAACAACCACATGTATTGTAACATTTTGCTTATTATTTTTTTCACTAACAAATCTTTGTATAATTAATTGTCAATATTTTTTAATTTGTATTTGTGATAGATATAGGTATTTTGGAAAATAAATCATTATTTATTTATTTATTTAGTATTAAGTTTAGTAATTAAGTCAAGTTACCATCTAAGGTTATAATTTTATAAAATTCGCATCAACTCATTTCTATTTGAATAAAAGAAACGAGGTCCCGTCTCAACTCATGGAAATAGAACCTGAGTAATAGATTGAATTCACAATCGCATGAAACATGATTCTCTTTACTCAATCGCGAATCAAGGGTGTGATGGTACACTTTCAGCTAGTTCTATTGTAAATTCAGTAGGATCACTTGGTTCATCGATGCCAAGTTCAATGACAGACAGGATAACGTGAATAACCTGTAATAGCTCAACCTGTTGCTACTGTTCACTCTACATAATATTATAAAAAAAAACTGTTCACTGTTCATATAAACATACGATTAGTGGCGAAGTGTGGTATAGTTATTTGGTCATCGCCGGGTATATTTCCTATAGGCGATGACCAAATAAGTATACCACGCTTTGCCACGGCATACGATGTATTAGCATAGTTTAATTTGAAAAATGTTCTAAAAAGTTTAATCTACCCTTTCTAAAAATACTCGGATAGCTTTCCAATAAATTAATTAATCAATATTCTTCAGTTAATTCAATACTTATTTTGTCTAATCTCACTTCTATCAGAAAATATTGAAAAAAATTATGCCTTTACTTTTGTAAACCTTAATTTATGTGGGATTTAGTTTTGTGCTGGAAGTTTTTCTCCATTGTAATAATTTAGGCAAATTTTGTATGAGTTAGTAGATTAATTAATAATCTCATCACTGTAGATAATGAAAATCTTTTAAAGATTCAATAATACTCAAGACACATCAGCCAATATCGTTCTTCATACAGAGATGCGAAAAGAGTAAAAAATGGAGCTTTATTGTCTTCTGCTTATCAAAACCATTAATCATCTTAAATTAGAAAGATACCTTCATGTTTACGAGCTGAATGACTTCTGCGCTAGGGAGGGGGTGGGGGGGGGAGAGGGTGAGTGTGAGCGCAACGAAGGTGATGTTATTAATTCGTGTCCTAGTGCGGCTAACAGGTGGTAATATTCTGTCACAGCCTAATTTACGTCTAGTCCAGTCAATGAGTGGTTTTTAGGGGAAAAAATTCATAACAAGCTGATTTTTTCACCATCGACTACTATCATATAGACAAGTGTCCTGGCGAAAGTCCTGACCCCTACCCCTCTTGCTTCCAGCACCCTTCAAAGTTTCAGTTTGCAAGGGTTTCGTATATCGTAAGTATCTAGACTTACAATGGAGACATCGTTTCTTATTTTTTATCATTGTTTAGTAAATTAATTTTTCTATAATTTGTTCCATTACCATTCTACTCTAACTCTACTAGTTCTGGAGTTATTTGTGAAAGAATGAAGAAGAGTTGAGATTTTTTGCTTAAAAATTGTTCACTTCTGCAAATAAAAGTTTACATAATTGTTTTACAGAAAAATGTTACATACAAAAAATGTAGAGCATTTCATTATCTTTAATTTGAATAATCACAATCTATAGTTTACTTCACATGAACGTGAGAAAACGTCCATTAAAGTTCAATACGCATGATCACGCTAGAGCACGGCGGCTATGTTAAACAGATGGCTTCATGAAAAAAGTCCATTCATTGAAGTTTGACACGGGAAATTTTTCAGTCAATGAGTTCCAAAAAACCCCCGATAGGGGAAAAAATACATATAAAGCTAATTTTTCCCCCATCGACTACTATCATATAGACAATTGTCCTGGCAAAAGTCCTGACCCCTACCCCTCTTGCTTGCCCCCCAATCCCTCCCCAAAGTTTCAGTTTGCAAGGGCTTCGTATATCGGGTATATCTCAGCCCTCGATGAAGATATTGAATCAAACTTGATCTCATATTTTCCAGGACATTATTAGCTAGAATGATGACACAAGAAACTTAAACGTATCTCATTCCATTCAAAAGTTATTACCAGACAATGTGAGGGAAAACGAAATTTCTGCCTCATAAATTTACATTTTGTTGAATAAAAGTTTATACAAGCATATTTTACGGAAGGTTTACATGTAAAAATTGTAGATCTTTTCAAGATCTTCAAAATGATGTATCATAACCCGTATTTAATCACCATCCTATAATCTTAATCCATCCATTAATGTGCGCTAAACACAATCTCGCTGCGCTTGATGGACTGATCCAGGCATAATAATTATTATTATGTGGTTAACAAAAACTATCTATGATGTTTCTAATCCGACAATTTCTTATATTACTCTGGACTATTAATCTGTAGTATTTGGAGTTGGATTTTTTAGAAAATTTATAATTCAACAGATATTTCCACATTGGACTAAGATGGCTTCATGAAAATAGTCCATTCATTGAAGTTTGACACGGGAAATTTTTCCTTACAATTGTGTATATCTTGGAAGTCCTTGATGATAGAGAATCGTGCTTGGTTTCAAATTGTAGATCGCGATTTCTACTTTCATTTCCAATCAATTTTTTTTTAAATATTCATTTTACAAGATAGAAGAAGAATTCAACTATGTATTTAAAAAGATGTATGTAAACCCCCGCAAAACTTTTAGATTTTTTAACAGAAAATGGTGTATTTTGACGTAGTTTAGTGTCCCTCATAATGTTTTCATGGATAGCTCTGTTATATTAATATGTTTGTTGTACATAGCCAAATGTAATGGTAATTTGCATTACTTAACATCGTTGTATTCTTTCTTATGAATAAAATTCTTACGTATCAAAATTTAAATGAGTTCTCATCCAATTTACTAAAAAAATGATTAAACACATTTTTTAGTTACAAAAATATCAATATGAATAAGGTAATAATTTAATAAAATATATAGCACAACCATTCTAGTGGGTGCAGTCGGAATAATATTCGGTCGAAATATTCAACACCGTCTTCAGTCTACTCCAGATGGAGCACCCACCTTCCAGCGGGTTAAATATCCCGTGTTCTTAAAAACAGTATCTAGAACAAGATATTAAAGAATGCCCTCTGCACAAGTAACATAAATGGCTTCCCACACATAACCCAAACAAGCCAAAATTTTGTTATTTATATAATTTCGTCCTAGTTTCTATTAGATTTATACCGTTTTATTGTTTTTCTCTTGGGTCTCAAGAGGGGGGGGGGGAAATGACCCCCCTTGGATCCGCCAAAGAAAAGAAGGCAATAATTCGTGTTATGTCTTGCCTATCGTCTCATTGCTGAACTCCATTATTTTTCAGATAAAAAGTGTTTCAATTGAAAAGTTTTGTTTATTTTAGAAATGCACGATAATACATAGTTGAATTCTTCTTCTATCTTGTAAAATGAATATTAAAAAAAATTTGATTGGAAATGAAAGTAGAAATCTACAATTTGAAACCAACCACGATTCTCTATCATCAAGGACTTCCAAGATATACACAATTGTAAGGAAAAATTTCCCGTGTCAAACCTCAATGAATGGACTATTTTCATGAAGCCCATCTGTTTAACATAGCCGCCGTGCTCTAGCGTGATCATGCGTATTGAACTTTAATGGACGTTTTCTCACGTTCATGTGAAGTAAACTATAGATTGTGATTATTCAAATTAAAGATAATGAAATGCTCTACATTTTTTGTATGTAACATTTTTCTGTAAAACAATTATGTAAACTTTTATTTGCAGAAGTAAACAATTTTTAAGCAAAAAATCTCAACTCTTCTTCATTCTTTCACAAATAACTCCGGAACTAGTAGAGTTAGAGTAGAATGGTAATGGAACAAATTATAGAAAAATTAATTTTCTAAACAATGAAAAAAAATTTGAATCGATATCTCCATTGTAAGTCGAGATACTTACGATATACGAAACCCTTGCAAACTGAAACTTTGAAGGGGTGCTGGGGGGGAAGCAAGAGGGGTAGGGGTCAGGACTTTCGCCAGGACACTTGTCTATATGATAGTAGTCGATGGTGAAAAAATCAGCTTGTTATGAATTTTTTCCCCTATCGGGGGGTTTTTGGAACTCATTGACTGGACTAGTCGCTAATAAAACGCATGACACCGCGGCGAATTCACTTGGAATTGAATCGTTGCCGCGTTTAATATTCCTGCGAGAACGTTAATAAGATAGCGATGGTGGTGGTAAATTTCAGACTACGATATTGGCAGGACTGGTTGCGCGGTTTAATTGGGAATAGATTGACGGCGGGAAAAGCGGAAAAGGCAGCCAACAAACGAATTAGATCGCCCAGCGCCTAATGCCTTTTCATAACATTTAATTACCAGGTGTATGTGTGTGTGCAACCTCTCTTAATTTATGCGGCGCTCGGGCAAAATAGAAGTAATAACGAGGTAGAGGCACTTGCGCGCACGTGAATGCACAAGCACACGCGCACACTTTGGCGGGAAGACGGTGGTCACAGGCGGCGGGATCGATGCTCGCTTCTGATTGGTCGACGCTGTTGTGAGGGGCGGAGCCACCGCTGGAGAGCACTCACCCTCCATTGCCACCGCACCAACTCAACTCTTGACCACGCCAGTCACACTCATTCACAAACTGGCGCTAAGAAAACAACCCTCTCACTCTTGTTTACATCACAACGTATCAATGGTCACATGAAAAGATGCTGCGTTAACATGTTGCCAGTCGACTAGCTAAAACCCTGGGCCGCACTGCAAGTAAAGGGTGGATGTCTACCCTTTGGTCTTTGGTGTGACACAGTTCATCAAGAAGACCATGATTATTTTTCTACTTGTTCTATTATTATGGATTTTGTATAAGCTATAGATAAACCATCTACCAACCCAAGTAACCCCCGGTAACCTCCCAGCAGTGCGGCCTCAGCTTCAGAGTTATTCCTAGGTCATGAGAATTTTAGGTTTGGGAACTCCTACGAACATTTACTGTATTCACATGAATAGCACAATGATATACCTCTTATGACATTTTAATTGGCATTCATTTATTTATTCATTTTTGCTGTCGCGATGCTCACCTAGTTCTTGACTTGGCGTGGGTAATGAGAAGGATAGTGATTATTTATTTATCTATTTATTGATCTTGTGGCCGCTAGTGTAATCGCTTATAACTGTATTTTTAAATAAAAAATAAAAACACATACAGGTTGGAATAATCAGAGATTCCTCCTTGTCATGACTTATGAGTATGAAATAAAATACTGTAGTAAATTACTATAGCGCGTTTCCAACCATGTCACAAAAGCGGGTGGCACTTCAACCACTTCTAAGCCATTCCCACAAAACTTCCTGTTGTCGCATTCCACTAAAATTTGCCGCATGGTTTGAATGGGCAATGACAGTCACAACTGGGGGCCTGAGAGAGTACCCACCACCAAAGCGCTGATGATAGATGGATTGAATAGCTTTAGGTGGGTTCCGAACCACCAGGAAGCGATTTTAATTATCTTAAATTATATTCAGCGGGGAAGCCTCAACGTGGTCCTTGCAACAGAAGTAGCTCTAACCTAATCTGAGCTACTATTAGGATTAGATGCAGGCACCAAAACACCACAAAGACAACCGATTCACAAATTAATATATTCCTAAACCAAATGATTGTTCATTACTCATATATTTGGTCTTTTTTTCTCTTTTCTTCCATTTGTAAGACTCCCTCCAGCGATCCGTAAGTTAATCTTACGTGCTGGATTGTATATTCTCATTCAGATTTATTTTGTTTTGTTTATTATTTTGTACAATAGTTTATGGTTGTTTTTTCTGACATGTTTGTGTATATATTTGTATTTGTATATCTGGTATTGAGAATAAAATTCAATTGGAAAAAAAAAATTTCGATTAAGAAATTGAAAGGAATTCTAAAAAAAAGAGACAGAATATCTGGGAAATTATGATTTCGCCGTTTCCATTAATAGGAGCTCAAGTTAAGTTTTGAATTCATTAATTTACAGTAATTTCAAAACATAGAAAATTAATCTTCAGCAGTATTCTTGCCCATTAATTCTTGATTATATAACTACGGTTCTGTTCAATTTATTCATGAATTCAGTTTGATCAAAACCATAATTTTTCTGCTAGCCCAGTCCAATGATGATTTTGTCGTTTTTTCAAAAGAAATTTTTTTCTCACCGTATTCATTTTTGTGTATGATCTGTCCCAAAATTAATACATAAAACGAGGGTTGTTTTACCGATGAAGAGATGGCATTTTTGTGGTGATGTTCATTATCAAAATTATAAATATTTGAATTATACATCCATTGAGGCTCATTCGATAAAGGAAAAGACGACATGAATGCTTATCCCAGCCGATTTTTGGATTTTTTATCCCAGCGCTCATTGGGAAGATATGGAATCTACAATACTTCAACTAGAATTGGCTCTGAAGGCTTTACTGATAACATGTTTTTCATAAATTTGATGAAACATGTTGCTGATTTGAACAGCAATTCAATTTATAAAAGGTAATCTATTTTAATCATTGATTGATTTTTTAAAGTAAATGATTCACGATTTAAGAGTAATAATATCAGCACAACTCAACACTATAAAAATTATAAATACGCAGAAAAGTTGGTGAATTTAAAATTCATCTCACAGTCAAATACTGGGAACATACCATCTAGACGACTAATGAATTACTTAATTAGGAATTTTACTCATATTATGCCTCATTTTATGTAGCAATTCAATAATTATTGTGGAGATAATGAAAAAATTGAAATTTTAGAATTTTTTCTGTGGTTATTATAAAAATAAATATTATTTTAGAATTATTAGATATAAATAAAGAAATAAAAATGAAATGTGTTATCCATAAATATTCACGAGGTTTTACATTATACTGGATAGAATAATATTGTACTGAACAGTACAGAATATACTTAAGAATATAAAATATATTGTACATTATACGAAATAGAGTACAGTATAGAATATATTGTACATGAGTATATAAATTTAATATATTCCACATTACACACAATAGAATACATTATACATCATAGAATATATTGTAAGTACTCAAGTACGCATTGTAAGTACTAACTCAAGACTATATATGTAAATATGTATGTATAATGTATATGTGTATCTTGGAATCATTGACATGCCATATATTACCAAGCTCTGCTTGATTTTGTAATGTTTATTTGGCGCAAATTAAACCAAACTAAACTAAGTTACTCGATATAATACTGTACCATACATTACAGTAACAAATTTTGAAGGTAACGTATGATGAGTGTATCTCGAAATGGTATATTTCGTGGGTGGGATGAAAAGAAAACCATGTCGAAATTGACACGAAGAGTGAGGAGGGGGGAGGGGTTTGATTAGGTGGATGACTGCGATGATGATAAAAAAGGGGAGTGGTTGGCGGACAGTTCGGACTGAATAAGGGTGGGGGTAAGTTTCACCGCACACGTCCGAGAGAGGCTGACTTTGAAATTTTTAATAACCAGTCGTCAGTCGACCGTCGGTGTGTTTCGGGGAAGGTCGTCGGGAATTGTTAGTATAGAGTGAGATCGTACGTGATCAGCCACCCCCACCATGGAGGGTAGACACCCCCACCCCCACTTGAGTGGAGTCGGATCGCTAGCCAGATACTGCGATGCGCTGGCTCCGTACCGAGTTCCGCCACCGCCTCCAGCCAACACCGCGACTGCCGCCTCCACGACGCCCTGGCAGAGGATGATCCAGCGGCCCCTTGTCAGCCACTTCCTTCAGCTGGTCGCCGCCGCCGGGGGCAGTTCGGGTTCCGAGTCCGACTCGCCCAGTCCGCCGCAGCCGAGGAAGTCGCGCGCCTTCACCATCGACGCCATCCTCGGACTGTCGCAGCCGCCCCCTGCTGCCTCCGCCGCCGCCGCCGCCGCCCACGCGCAAGCCGCTCTCGACTTCAGTCGCTCTACAGGTGAGACTGAATGCATTACTGGCTTTCATTTGAGCAATTAATTCTAGAAAACTGACAAATTATTTCAATTATCAAAGTTTTTTTTATGAATTATTTTCTTTTAAATCCGTTTTGGAAACTAATGTATGAGTTCTATGTCTGATTTTCAGTCGCTCAATAGACAGTTTATGGATCCAATAGCACTATTGAATCAATAACCATGTGTTTTCAAATGCAAAAAAAGTTATTGATTCAATAAGTTTATTGAACGACTGAAAAACCGGGCACTAGTGTTTCAAAAATCTTTTTAAGAATACATACCGGAAAATTACAGACATTCGAGTGTCTATGTAGTTCAAAAACAATTTAAATTTTTTTGTTCTCATCGTAGTGTCTGAATATTGTTCTTATGAAATATTTTCTTATGAATCTGTCTTAAAAATTAATATGAGTTGGAGTGTTTCAAAAATCTTATTATGAATACATACCGGCAAATTACAGACAATCGAATGTCTGTGAGCTTCAAAAACAATTCAAATTTTGTTGTTCTTTACTATTAAGATTCCATTACAATCCATGGTTTGCTAATAACAACATTAACACAAGTCATTATGGCATACATAACACATGTCGATGTGGTTCATAAACAATTTAAAAAGGTCAACAATATTTCACTGCATATCATGGTTTGCTTAAAAATACCGTAAGTAATGAAAGTAGTTTAAAAAATCTGAAAGCTTGAAAAACGTTTTTGTTTCTTTGATGTACCGGTTTGTTTATTGCACTGATGTACTGTTTGTATTCAATTTCATTTATATGCATGTTTTAACGGCAATATTTTACATAGAACCCAATGTTATTTTGTAAAGTTCGTGGAAAAGCTTTTGTCAGTTGTCATCAACATGTCTGTAGGATTTGTTTACTTATTCTGAGGGTGATGCCCTTGAGCTTGTGCGTGGATAATTATGGGAGATAAGGGTAATTATGAGAGTTGAATTTCACGACTGCTTTCTAGGCAGCCGAGATCGATGGCTTTGCGTGTCCTACGAAACATTAAATCCATTCAATGAATCTTCGATATTTGGATGACAAGCATTCAAATGTTGTTTGTAGCCTATTCATACTTCTGTGGAGCTTACATTCTTTATTTCTATGTTATTTTTGTTGAAATTATTCGTGGGACGAATATTTTACTTGACATTGCCATCATTCTCTATCTTGTAACTTCCGTATCGGGATACATTTTATTTCCTATCTTATATGTGCTTCTCTGATACGGAAGTTATATATGGATGTGGAAGTAGTCATTAGTTATACATAGTCATTATCTAATCACTAGTATATCATATGACTGGAGTTCATATCCAATCAAGCTTCTTTATAGACTATATTCGGGATTTCGGGAGAACTTCGACCATGTTTAGAATTCTATACATTCTATACATGGTCGAAGCAGGAAATAACAATTTTCGGGATTATGTTTCTTATTCTCTTTCACAATTTATATAAAAACATAAATTAAAAATATTTTCATTGATTTATTTCTATTAAAAACCATAAATTACAATGTAAACAACAATGATATTCATAATAATTAAACCAGCTCGGAATGTGTGTGATTGACATAATTTTTGCATTAATATAAAAATGTATTCATCATAATGTTCTTGGAAGTTGTTCTCCATTTAAAAAGTACATTTACTATTTCTATATTTGAAGAAACTCAGATGAGAATAACTAGAATAAGTATGAAAACAGATAAAAGCAAGCATCTTATTCAGCGATCTTCGAATTTGTAGATTACAATGAAAGTATTCATTCACAATCGGCATCGAACAACATTGTCATAATTATGTCTTGTGGTGGTAATATTAGTTTGCAGTCTAATTTTATTCAGACTTATTATGGTTCACTCATTGTTAACTACTAGTTGGGAGTGGAATGAACATGCAGGTATAGGAATACATGACTATTAATAAACATGCTGGGGAAGGAGAGAGCAAATCATCACTGTATGTACCGTACAGGAAATCCCTAAGCATTCTTTCTCCCGGGTTGTCAAAAACAGGTATTTTGACAATGACAAGAACTTGTGACATATTTATAGAATGGTTGCACACTTCTATTCTGTATGGATACAATCCTGATTGGTTTATTTATAAATGACCTGTATAAATCATTCAGGTCCACTCAAGTATTCGTTTGACAAACCTATAATTCATTTGACAATCTAGAAGAATAATATAGATAGTCATATATGAATAATAACATTAGCATCTTTCTTCAATATCGTTGAGGCCTGATTTCAAATTATATTAGTGTTAATATTGGTGTTTATATTGACATAAATAGATAGATTATTAGATTGTGTTTAGATTGCATTGGTGTTATTGCATTGGTATTTGTGTTTAGATTTGGTGAACGATAAATTGATCTGAAAGTCTAAATTTCGAAAGAGATGATAATACAATTTGCTTCGTTAAACTCCATGTTCAAGACGTTATTCAATTTTTCAATTCAATTCATACTTCATTAGCTTCACGGTTCACGTTTAGATTTAATGACAATAAAATCTAATTTGCAGTAATACCTTTCTCTTAATGATAATATTATAATTATACATCTTCTATTCAATTTTTTTTGATAGGCTGAGATGGCTACGCTGAGTTGACCCATTCTGTCCTTAAACAGTTTTGTGGAAAATTCATCAAAAAATTCCATGTCATAATGATAAAATGCATTTAATTATAAAATGCTCATAAATTCACACATTAGGATAAGGAAGCGGGGAGCTCTATCACAACTTGTGTTTTTCAATCGAAACTCTCCCGTAATGGAGTGTTCACGGTGGTTTGCGATTGTTGCAAAATATCAGAATTTATATTTTGATATTTATTTCAAATTTCGAATAGCTTATGAAAATTCTGATTGAGAAATCTTCCTGCTCGGTTCCAGGGTATTATAACCAGTCTGGTTGTTATAGATATCCATACTTCGTGTACTGCAGAGATTAATAGGATGAAAGATAACTTCTTGCTATTCAGTACTTACCTGTAAGTACTGTATAGCAAGAAGTTATCTTTCATCCTAATAACCAGTCTATATCATTTTTTGCTTTTTCAAGATATAAAATAAGACCCTGCACCTAAGCCAAAAATATTAATTAAATTTCATAATTAACTCAAATTTTAATCAAAATTCATATAGAAGATATAGAGAGTGGAACATAAGAGACTAATGATCATTAATATGTATTATTTACATAATAGCAGTGTGACAACGTTAATTACTCAATTATAAGCTCCACCAAAGAAACTCAATTATAATGTATTTATAGATATGGATTCATTATTGTTAGTGAACTACAACTTATTTGTTCCCTCAAATAAGACATTACAAGTAATTATTGATATTGTGAGTCACCTATTCCAGATCTAATGAGCCTAATGAGGCTAATTGCTCCATGTTTGACTGTGTGACAATCTAAACTATGCGTGATTATTGAGAGACTTGGTTCCTCCTAATTAACCCCCAAAACGTACACACGCTACATAATAGTACTCTAATTAGAAAGCGGTAATTTTGAGCCAAAGGCATTATGTATTTATGATTCTAGCATGAAATGTAATTGGAATAAGTATTGAATTTATCTTCTAAATTCCTCTGAATAGTAGTAATGTAATTGGTTTGAAAAGATAGTCACATGAACACCCAAATAATAATCAAGTATTAGTTTACCAAAAGATAAATAGAGAATAACAATAAAATTGGCGTAATACAGTAATAGTAGGCAATGTGGATAATTATATTTTAATAGATCATAACTTAAATGAACTGTTTTTCTGGATTTGAACTAAATATCTCTTTTTAACTAGGCTATCAATCAATCAATTTTTAGTTTTCCAAAAATTACACAACAAACATATTAGAAACTGTACAGATGAAAATTATCAAAGACCTTATGATAATAATATTATTATAATAATTTCACAAAGACCTTATGGCATAAATAAGCGAAAATAGCGACTCTAATCGATAAGCGATTCTAGTCTGTTATCTGCGCAAAGGTATTTTAGGCCGTGAGCCCACGGAGCAACTGCTATTTGACTTCAGTCAGCAACCCAGTGTGGTTCATCGATCTCTAACTAATACAAAATACAACAGTTGTATTAGTTAGAGTTAGAGATCGATGGTATGGCCAGATAACATTTGGCTGTTTTTCGGGTAATCTAACCTTCAGCCAATGGTATCTGTCAACACTGGGTTGCTGACTGAAATCAGATAGCATTATACTGTATCAGAGCAAATCATAATTGCTCCGTGAATTATGTTTTCCTCTTCATAATAATTTCATAATATACTGACCTTACCTGCAAGATAGGGTGGAAGAATGTCCATTAATTGGTTAGTGTTTGTGCTGTAATGAACGTAAATTCTTATTAAATAATAAGTTCAATGTTTCTCTACGACCATAATTGAAGTAACTCTTTAATGACTAATAGTAGCTTATAGTTAAAAATACAAGTTGTAAGTAAGCTATTGTTTTGAAAAAAACATAAATTAATGTTGAACTAGAATGTTCAAGATACTGCTACTGAATACCTATCCAAAATACAATTGAATCGATTATTTCTCAATCATAATTAGAGAAAAGAGACCAATTTTACTACTACCACCAACATAAGAGAAAGATTTCTTCCTAAACATGATGTTTATTACCCAGTAACTACTCCCATCTACCGGCCGAATTCAGAAATAACACGCTTCGAAATGTTGACCAATCAGGAGAGTAGGAGGAGCTTGAAGGTGTGTCTGTCTGAAGGCGTGGTTCTATTTCGCGTCTTGTTCGTGATTGGTTGGACATCCTCTCTCTCTCTCTCTGTCACTCTCTCTCGGTCTCTCTCTTTCTGTCTCTCTACTATTATAATCTAGAATTTAAACCGTTATATTTGTTATCTACATGAATAAAGTAATAAATCTAAATCTAATCTCTTTCTCTCTATATGTCATCTTCCAGTCTAGTCCAAGAATATTATGAATAAACTTTCTTATTCGAAGAAGTAATAGGCTAACATAAAATCTAGTTCAAAACTTCACACTAACTAACCATACTTTCATTAAAACAAAATACTTAATTATAATAATTAACAAAATATTTAATTCATGCATATAAAAATGACTGAAAGAATGGAAACCTATGATTTTAAATGTAACCGCTGTGAAATTACGTCATCTTACGAAGTCCAATTTCCTTGGCTCCGTTTAGGACGCCATTTTACGGCTGTTGAAGGTTTTTCGGCTATCGTGCATCCGACCTTCATTATTTATTCTTCAAATATCAAATTCAAACTTTCACTTTATTATCATTAAGATATACATCAAACCGTAACAAAAAATACATCAAATAAACCAAATACATTTCTTATTCTAGAAACCGTGGGCCGCACTGTAGGTGGGTGGATGGTGGATGGTTGACACGGTTTATCAAGAAGGCTGTGATAATTTTCAACATGTTCTATAATTATAGATGTTGTATGAGCTGTAGATAAACCATCTACCATCAAGGTAACAACTCAGCAGTGCGGCTTCAGCTTAAAAGCATCAACCTATAAACTATATTAAATTTAGAGTACTTGATAATTTACAATATGGCACTACCGGCAAAAGATGAACTCTTGCGTCTGATCTTTCTTTTTTTTTATTAATTTTGCTAATGATTCCTCCAGGCTCCAGTGTAATGCACTTCAAATTATTAATTTTTCTCATACATATTTATTGTTTCTTCAAACGATCCGATTCCCTATTTTTAATATGGAGCGAATAACACACACGTTCATTCGTACAAGACACCATAAATCACACTAAATCAGAGGGCGAGCCATCAATTTCGTGCCGGTAATTAATTGCTGATAGCTTTGTTATTGAGATTGCTGGGAAGGGAAGATGATCAGCGATGTATGGTGATAGTTGTTCGGCTGGCTAACAATACAATATGCGGCGGCAATGAAATCACTCGTGCGTGGTTGAATCTGAATCAGAGAAGGGGTTGCCGCGCAAACAATCATGTAAAGTTTGAATTGTATCGATGTTGCTCGGTGCTAATGTGGGGATTTCAACTGGAATAGTTAGCGGCGATGCTCAAAGTTGTGTGGGGATGTTAGCCGGACAACCCCGCGATTATATGTAGGCTTATTATATAATCACACAACCACCCTTTCCTCACCCACCCTTACGCAAACAGTAGTCGATTTCGAGTGGAGCCCTTCCCATTGCGGTCGGCTACAAGGGGTGAGGGCGGTGGTGGTAATGACTTATTCCAACCCTGTGCGCTTTATTCGAAATCATGCACTCAGCTGCTTCAAGCCTAACCTCACCCACATAGCTGTCCGAGGCCTGTTGCTTTATCACAGGTTTGTGGCGACTTGTAACATGCGCTGCTCAAACAGAGGTTCTAACAGCCTTGTTCAGCCGAATATGTGTGATAGATCTCACTCAAACTGTGTAAACCCAAACAATACGGCTGCTGAATATCGTTGAAATATTTGGCGAGCTATGTGTAAATATGACTCGGCTTGATTTTGTTTTTAATGATTTTCCTGATTTATGTTGATTAGGTAGGCCTACTCAAAACATGGGTCAGCTAGTTTCACATTTAATAACAGATTTTTTTCAATGAAATTTGACTAGCACTAAGCTATTGAGAGTAGCCTACTTGAGTTACTAACTTAAAAACATTTTTGATGAATTACAATAAGTTCTATGCTTTTCTCTGTGAAATAAGCTTTAAATCAATGTGAAAAACTATTTCTAAACATTATCAGGTAATGTTCAAGTGTTACAGTGAAATCACTCATTACAGAATAGAAAGAGGATTCTGAATTTATTCTAAATTGCGGAATCGTAAAAAAATTGTAAATTTTAGCAATTTCCAGTTTTGAAATTGGTTTTATCTCACTCCAACTAACACGTCTTATAGTCCAAATAGATCTTTAATACCAGGAAATGAATGTAGTGGGAACCAAGAGATAAGGAGTGAGTATATTTGAAACTAGATTTCCGAAAAGTTGATTTTAAGCTATTCAAAGAGTTACTATAACATACTTTCAAAATAGGCTAGACTTGAGCTTACGCAACGTTTAGCACACGAGTTACAGTTGGCGAGTAGTTCTATCCATTCAAAATGTTATTTGCTATATTAATACTGCAGTGCTTGTGAGTTTTTTTAAAGAGTTCATCAGAACTAGAAATTAGCATATCTATATTATTAGAAACTGGATCAACAATGCTAATCCTCCTTCTCTACTGAAACGAAAAATCTATAACAAACCGCCGTCTGACATGCGTATCACACTCCCTTCTCAACACACTCCATTTTAGTACAGGACACTAAAAACCTAATAACAGTCGAGTGACACTCCATAACTCATATAGCGAAAGAAAAATACAAATTGATTAATGTACTTTTATACATCCAATTGTTGTGGATATTGACAAATTACAATAATTTGCGACAAGAAGTGAGTTAGCGCGGCCACCTATTAAATACGCTACATTAACTCTTTCAAATTAGGGTACAAATGAGGAACTACTAGCTACTGCTATTCTTTATCATTTTTTCAGCAACAAAGGCGCGGCCAGTGAGGGTTCCATTTGAAAGCAATAAAACAGTTCGGCAAGCCTGAAATTCACAGTTCACTGGCTGCAACCAGAGAACAATATTTCACCAGGCATCATATGTGTAACGCACACATGAAAGCATGAATAATAATAATAGCAGGGATGAGTGTTGGAGTCTGAGCGCGCACAACTTTAGATAGGTTCTTGTTCCTTTCAGGCGACCGACCGCATTTCAACCGCTGGAACAACCCGGCGGTTTTGTTCCGGCCGATCGGATTGTACTTTGTGAGCGGCCCTAAACCCCCCCCCCTCAACCTAACCTCCACCCTTTGCTCACCTAGCACGGCCCTACACCTAACTGACCCTTTATACATATCACTTTTGCGGGCTTCCACCTTCCGACAAAGCGCGTCAATTGAACACTGACACCATCATTATTTGCTCCTTTTGTAGCCCCCTACTTTATTTCTACGCCCCGTATACCAATGCTGACAATTAATTCGATCGTTGACTACTCCTACCACTCGCAAATTGAATTCAACTGTGCTCTTTCAAAGTTCCTTGAATTGGTCCAACGTTAATTGATGAGTTTCTTCCTCGTGTGATAAATTGATCAAATGCACTGGCCACTAATGAATAGAAATAACTTCGAGAATTTTCTTGTATGTTTTTGTAACTATTGGCTTTTTTAGAAGTTCTAGAACCCCGCATATTGATGCAAATAATTTCATTCTGGATCATAGATCATGAATGAAATTAGCTTGATATTAGTGCTTCTAACCGTAGCTAGATCTTTCAGATCTCAATGCTTCTAACTATACTTTGGGCTTCAAAATTTATGTTTGGGCTTTCATTTCAATCGATATTAATAAATGAAATGATATGAATAAATAGATAGGAATATTACTTATACTTTGTGCTTCAAAATAATTGATGTTGGGGCTTCCATCAATGAGAAGTGAGGCCACTTTAACTTCAAGTCAGCCTATATTAGCTAAGAATAGAGCTAGTTTATTTTATCAAGGCTCCTGAATTGAAAATAAATTATTGCAATAACAATCCATTGCAACTTTTTACAATGTTCAAAGGGTATATTAATCCATCAACTATATACAAGAGCAATATGAACTGGATAACATTGAGCAACAATTGATAAACGAGCAACATTAATTCATTGAACTGGATAAATTCTCATACATTTTCAACAATTTAAAAACCTTCAATGAGATTATTCATTGATAAACCACGTGCTTTACCAATTTTTACCAGCTTATAATGGTTTCATTTTGCTTGAGTCACCAAGTCACCTGTGGTAGTCTGATCAACTAGCCTAATGACAAAAGCTGATAAAGATTTAGACATCAATATACCTTGCATTTCCAATTTTTGGCAATATTCATTAGAAGGCTCACTTCTTTAAGACCAGCTATAGAATCTTTACATCCTTTTTAATGTTGAATCTACTCCAAGGTTGAAAAACATCCTAGAATCAGTTGTAAGTGTTCATCGATTATCTAATAACATTGCAATAACTTGAGGATTGATACTTTATTTTAATTGTGTAATGTGAATTAATTGAAGAACTCCACAATAATCTAA
Source organism: Laodelphax striatellus (assembly GCA_017141395.1). Lineage (NCBI taxonomy): Eukaryota > Metazoa > Arthropoda > Insecta > Hemiptera > Delphacidae > Laodelphax > Laodelphax striatellus. The sequence goes on along the minus strand of CM029534.1, from coordinate 35,217,235 downwards.
TAGCATCGCATTAAGTTTGTATTGATTGTTTTTAATTGTGTTGAGTGAATTAATTGAAGAATACCACAATAATCGAGTGGAATAAATAAAAGAAGGGTTCAAATGTTGTATTCCATTGTTAGGCGGAATCAATAATGCACTTTGAAATAAAAGAAACAGGCTCTAATAAACGATCTCTCTTTTTGGCTTGATAGCATAAATTAGCATGAGGTTGATGGAATGAAGAGATTCCTGAACAACACAGAGCAGCTTTGCGTATGGGACAGCTTTGATTGTGAAAACTGTATAAAACCAGTATTATTTATTCGCGAAAGAGTTTCGCCGTAAATAGCCGACTCCATATCGCTCCATTTCAAAAGCGGAGGGGACAAAATTTCGAGATAATTTATTAATAAAACACGCCGCACCCAATCGTTGGCAAATTTCCTCCGCCATCGCTATCAACCGATAAAACAGACAAAAAACGAAATTTTGCCATTTATAACGTCGCATTCAATGGAAGTTATTCGCGAGTTTTCATTTTAGCCGGGTGAATCAGGCCGCTCTGTGTCGAAAGCCGTTGTACTGTTGCTATTGAGTTCAGCTTCTGACGAGTTATGAAAAATTATTATCGAACCCTTCTTCCTTCGTTGCATTGCCTCATAATTACCGCTCATTTCAAAGCTTTCATATTTTTAATGATCGATATTAGAGGCAGCATGCCATCATGCTCATTCATTTATTATCACTCAATAATTTTTCATTAAATATTGTCACTTTCCGAAGTATGCATACCAATATTCTGCAACTATACTGAAGGAACTCTCAATATTGTGAAAGAATAATTGGATGACGAGGGCCTACTGAAATAAGTACTACAGTATTAAGTTCATTAACTAACAGTGTCATGTAAATTATTATGAATGAAATGCACTACTATATAATCACGTTTCTTGTACTAGTTTGGCTTAGTTTATCGATCTCTGCTCCCGTGGATTTGCTTTGTATTATTTAGGCAATTTGAAAATCTGAACAACATAAAATTGGAAGTTTACTATTGATTAAATAGGAGAATGGGACCTCGGTCTCGGAATATGTTGTTACTTAGTGATTTCATCCTTGAACGTCTGTATGTAACAAATTATTATTCTATTAACATTTTCCTGAATACTTTATTTTCTAATGAGAATAAAATTATCTGGAGGAAAAAGATCATTGAAAATTATTATAAATTAAACTTATTTTTACCTAGTAACAATAATTATCTTCCAATAATGATAGCAATCGTATTCGAAATTGTTCTCTTTTGTATATGAGAACAATTTATTTATTCTAAAGAGAAGTGATTAAATTTCTGTAATACACTGTACTCTGTACTGCTGGTTTTGATTGCAGGGATGCAGGGACTTAGTCGGTGATCATTACTAATTTCTTCTTTACAAATTTCTTAATAATAAACTTGTATTGTGATAGTTTATTTCAATTCAACTAAACGCGCATGTGTACAAGCGATCAGTGTTAATGGAAGGACTGCGGCTGGAAGTTCGCGCGCTCCAATGAGCTCACCTAGTAGCTCAATAGAATATTTTAAGATTGTGTTTAAAAATTTCATTGACATTTTCTTTTAATACTTGGATCTCAGATGATTTATTCATTGAAATTTACTCAATGTTCACAGGTGACAAGAATGGAGAGAGTAAAAAAGGCGGGAAATCGAAAAGAGTGAGGACGATTTTCACACCAGAGCAACTGGAAAGGCTAGAGGCCGAGTTTGAACGACAGCAGTACATGGTTGGCCCTGAAAGGCTCTATCTAGCACACGCTCTACAACTCACTGAAGCTCAGGTAATAATATAACATAATATTATAATATTAATGTAATATATATCATTTCAATATATTATATACTCTTATTATAACTTGATTCTACAGAGTGTCCGAAACGTCATTCACCATTGCTGATTTTACTTTCATTTTATTCAAATTCTATTCACTTTATTGTCATTGAAACAACATCGTATTTCGAAAATATGTAATCACGATAGGAAAAAACTCAAATAACCGGTACTTAACTAACACTTTTTAGAATGTCTTAACAATATTCAATATATTTCACAAAATTTGCTCAATATAGTATAGCAGGATTCAATTAACTTGTCATAAATCAGCTGATCCAGTAATAATTAAACAGTGATTTCGACACAATAATCAAAAGGCTTGAAAGTCTTAAAGACCTTTGAAGTCTTTAAAATACCTTTTTAAAGAAGTCCTTTCAAAGAATAACTTTTTAAAAGACCTTTTTCAATAATCTGCGAAATTCAGCATTTGTAGGTTAAGTATTGTGATATTGCTCTTTGAAACAGCTGATTTCTGACAAGTTGAATTAGATCCTGCTATATATTGAACTTGATTCAGCTGATAAATGTAATTATTTGCATTCACAGCTGCAGTTGAGTAGTTTATTCAAAAACCATTTGAAATTGCAAAAGCCTTCAATTCTTATATCTTATGAAGATTACCATTATAAGATGATTCTTTAAATGATTCATTTGAAATTGTAAAAGCCTTCAATTCTTATATCTTATAAAGATTACTATTATAAGATCATTATTTAAATTATTCTATTTTGATGATTCTAATTCGATTAATTAAATTCTATTAGATGAATTCATTATAACATAAATTTTCAACATCATGTTTCATCGTTTTGTACGCCAACCAACTCAATTGTGAAAGAATGAAGTCTCAACCCAAAAAATTACATTGTTTCAGGTGAAGGTATGGTTTCAAAACAGAAGGATAAAGTGGAGGAAACAACACCTGGAAATCCAACAACAGAGGTTGGCAGCAATGAAACAACAACAACATCAACAACAAGCACCTCAGCAGAGGCCTCAATCCACCTCAACAGCGCCTCATTTGCAAACGAGGCCTCATTCGAGAGAGATGGAGAGTGCAGCTGAGAGTAGTTGTAGTGCAGATGACAGCAACAACCATTTCATATCGAGCTCTGCCGAGACATAAGTCAAAACTTTGATCATTATAGAACTGTTAAAAGTGATTAATGAGTCGAAAATGGCAGCTCGAAGTGATTACTGACGCTTTTATTATACACTTGTGTTATTTTTAACTGGAAAACTGTTACCCTTAGCCCTATCGAATTATTGTGTATAAAAAGGAACCATCTTGTAAATGGTATTTGTGTAAGAAAAGGTTTCAAAGACGCTTCAATTTGTACGAAAATTTGGAATGACTCATTCCCCTATAACTCAACAAACCCCTTGTGAATATAATGTTGAAAACGGTTACCTAATGTATTCAGTGTTAAGAGCATTAATCTTTCCCAAAAACCTTGTAGGCTACACATTTCCATATGTAAACCAATCAAGAAGAACCAAATTGATGGTGAGATTGTTTTTTATAATGAATATTCATCATTGAACCAATTCGGATCCTTTACTTATCATAAATTTTTTCATAGAGAGGTAGAGATCAGTGTTAAACCTTATGCGTGTAAAGAATCTACAATCTCAAAGATTCTTCAATCAATCTTAAGCAATCTTTTCTTGTTCAACGATTTTTAACTGAAGACCCGTTTTACAAAAAGGATTTAATTCTTCTTTTGTTTGTATCAAATTTCATCCAAAACAATTCTTTGATCCGCTATCTGAATTTTTAAACTAGCTATCTTGGAAATATCATTAAAAATTCTATTCTAATACTGTACTCTGATATTGATAAGCAAACATTTTTCAATCATGTCTATCAAAATCAAACAATTTTTCAAATTACGTCCATGTTACTAAATCTGTGAAAAAGGCAAAACAAAATAATTCAACTGATATGCGGTAAAAAAATGCAATGAATAATCTATTTGATCCCTACAGCTATTGAAATGTCCATGTAACATACAAAATAAATATTCCTTCTCCCAAAGTGTGTAAATAAATCATAATATTTATTATTATTGTATATTGTTTAGAAATAAGATTTTATTGTAAGATTCAGTTACATGGTTATTATTGTGTAAATAAAAAATAAACATATCAATGTATGTTCTATATGTGTAGAAATAAATTTAAGACTGTACGATGTGGTACATGATCTAGAAGGAATAATGTCGACCTGTTATTGAGTTTCTATGAGAGACTTTTTCTGAACCTATTCCAATATTGTTGATGTATTAACATGAAATAAAATCAATAAAATATGGAATGGAAAAATTTGTTAGTAGAAGTTGATATGCCATTCAAAATTTCAGAAATTAAAATGGAAGAGAACAAAGTTTTTACTGAAATAGTTAACATAGACTTTTAACTTACCTTATTTAAAGACAATGTAGTACATTACATATATTGTAGAAAGAAATTCACCGCATTCCTTCAAATACTAACTCTCTTATAATACTTGTTTGGAATGGTAGGATTTTTGCTTGATACCATTGCTCTTTTACCATGATTGATAGAGAGAATTACGCTGAGCCTGGTACCTTACATTATTTCTGAAACAGGAATAAGGCAACTGTATAACTTTATACTCTTCAAAGATAGTTTGAAATACTAGAATATGCAAGCCTGAGCCAATTCATATAAAGTATTAGGAAAAACTGAGAAAAGCAAATAGAAGAAACTTATAGAAACCTCGAGGTTTTTTGTAGGCCTACTTGTTGTCTCGAGAATACATTAAAGACTAAGCGAAATGATTTAGATTTCGATGATTTCGAAATCGATAGCATTCGGCATGTCACATGTCAATGTTGTAATAAGTATGGAATGAGAGTAATAAAAGCTGATAAAATGCATAGCTGATTAGTAGCTTGATAGTTGATGACAGCAAATGAATAGTGTCTTTTGAATTCAATAATATAAAAAATATAGAAGAAATATACTAAATGAGTGCGTTGAAAAGATGGTTTAGATGACTCAGGTATCGTAATGTAAGCGAAATTATTTAATCCATAAGCGATAATCCTAGAACCTAGTCTGAGACTAATAAGCTGTTTTATTTTGACCCATGTTGCTAAAGTTTAGGAGGTTGGAGGCAAAAGTTTATTGAAGAAAGTACAATGGGGTTTGGCGAAATAATAGTAACGAAATAATTACCTAGTTTTTTTAATTTCTCCCGCTAAAAACTCTATCCGTTTCATATTTATCTTGTATCTCACAAATTAAGCAATTCAATAGAAAACACTGAGTGGTTCAAATGCTACAGAAGAGGAAATCTAATTGAAAGAAAACGCTTCCTAGTACACACAGGGAAACATTGCGGATAATATTCCACGGTTGGGAGAAGTGAGAGAGAGCGAGCAATTTCAGTAAGTGGGGAAAAAAGACGAGAATATCGGAGGAGATTTTATTTGAATTCTGCGCTGCTGCAGCTTTGTGAACGAGTGGAAAATGGAGAGAAAGAGAGCCGAAAAGGGAACATTATTGCTTGGAGTGGAAGGGCGTTATGAAACGGTGAATGGGGTTGGTTTAGGAGGAAACGAGGGGAGCTGTTATCTCCTATCAGCGACTGGGAAAGCGCTTCTATTTGCTTGCGGTTGCCTGGCGGCTTCCATAATTTGGTTAGCTTCTTCCCCCCCCCCCTCCTTTCATTCACCCCCCACTCCACCGCAATCATCGCCATTTATTTGATATTCTACTCCAGCAACGTACCATTCCACCACCATATACATATCTACTTACCCCGTGTTTCTTTATCAAGTGGTTTTTCATTGCATTCCTTCCAAGCCCGCAGTAATTTCCAGGAAATAAATTCAGATTCAGAACGGATTTGATCCGCATTTCAGTTAATTGATTGACTGATTTTCTTATTGCTTTCAACAATTTTTTCCCCCATCAATTAAAACCTTATTACAAACCTGGACTTATCATTCCCCATTTTATTTTCAAAGAAAGCAGGAGAGTTCGGAATAAACCGATTGAATTCGTATTTTAGATAATTGATTGACTATAATTGACATTGCTATCATTCAATTATAACATTATCAACAAACAGAGCTTGAACATATCATTGCTCGAACCATTCTCAAAGGAAGCAAGCAAAAGAAAAAATTAACATTCAAAATTAAAATTAATCATTTGTTGAATGAGAGTTCTTTAGTAGAGATTATTTTCAAAAATCTCTTCAAATTTATATTAGATGGAGATTTCTCAGATTATCTGTGGGATCACTCATTGAAAATGATTATTTAATAACTTTACAAAAGTTAATTAGATTCAAATGTTTTATATTAGCTATAAAACACACACTTGAATCACTTTTTCATTTGAATCATTTTGACATCTTCAAGTCGCTTCACCTTGTAGATGACTTGATTTTCTCTGATGAAATAATGAATTAGGTAGTTGCTAGTTGCACAAACATTTAAATAAATAAACTAATCACATCCTATAAGGAGGTCAAATACCATGCTAAAACAATATTGATTTCTGATCGATATTATTGCATTCATCTTTGTCATTATCTTACGAATTTAACTCGCGTTTTTATCATAATTTGACTCCCTTCACACTCTAAGCTTACTCTTATTGTAATAAGTGAATAATTTACTCATGTAAATAACGTACAAACGATCAGTTACTCAAATGCAACAGAGCCTTGCATTTTATATGAATGTGATTATTTTTAAAAATTCGTGATAAAATTATAGGTTTTATCACAGTTATATACTGCGATATCCAATAACCTTCATTGTAATGGCATATTATATTTATGGCATACACATCTTCAATCAGTATTCCATTCATTTCATGTTGAATGTTTATAAATTAATTATAACTGCAAGTGGTCAGACCTAGACACGGAAACAAATGAATTATAATAATATCAAGCATTTAGTACCGATCATTGGGGTTTTAATGTTTTTGAGCTTGCTGATTTCCTCATTAGTAGTATTATACAAAAGACCTCAATAATTTATTGCTATCTGGTTAACTTTGTGCTGTCGCTTCTCACCCGTCGTAGCTCTTCACCCTTTTCCCTCCACCCATCTGGCTGAGCAGGCAGAGTCATATTCTTTCCCAATTTCCTCATCGCATCAAGCGTTATGAAACAATAAACGTGTAATATACCGCTACTTGAAAAATACGCCAGTCTGCGGCGACGAGCAATAATAAAAAGGCAATTTTGTATTCGGTGCTTCGCTCGTCGGTGATGCCTTAATATTAAAACAACAATAAATGCGTAATAACGTGGAGAGGCGTGCTCCACTCCAGAAAACCGGCGATCCTTGACTTCATAGCGGGGATCTCACGTGGTTAGGTTAGTATCACGAGCGGGCTTCCTTCAGACTTTCTATCTATTTAAACGTTCATTCATTCGAAGAGCGCAATATGATGATATTATGGAGCAGTTACGTCTGCGTTAAACCCCTCCTCGAAGGGGTTTCGGCGTTCCATTATTTATTTTTTAATATTCCAAACGGGCGGTAACTCAAGCGGTTGCACGATTTTCCTCAATTTATCTTCGCTAGTATTCCGGAAACGCTTTTCCATGAAGAGCGAAGAAGTTTTCCGCGTATATTCACACAATTCAATTGTGCCGCCGAAAGAAGCCACTCCTTATAACATTCGTTCTGGGGTTACTACCAACATGAAAGTTTTACACACACACATGCTGTCAGAGGAATTCTCCCTTTTATGAAGCCAACTTGTAGCATCATTCCTCTTCTGACAAAAGAAGGCCCTCTCTACGCTGCCACAATATCATTTCTGTCTATCACCTCTTTACCCTCCATATATCGGCTTCTTTTATTAGTTGCTCCAATGTATAAACCCGCACTCACTTGTACTTTCTCCCTCAATCCCTTTCACTCCACTTCACCGCAGCACAATTGCCAAATTATGACAACGGCTTCTTCATCCTTGATCGTATCAATCTTCTGATAGCTGCCTCAATATTTTCAATGTTTATTATTGGTTTTGGAAGATTTATGCGTTATGCACTCAAGATAGAGTGCTCAACAATGGGTAAATTATCAAGATGAGTTGCGTTGAAGGTTGGTCATTTTACAACATAACAGTGATCTTTCCTCCATTCAATTCGATTGATTATTTTCAGCAAAGACAATTAGAATACTTAGTTTCCTTAATACTTTCCTATCGTCTTTGTTTTCAGTCTTCGAAAAAGATAAAGTCATGTACTTCATGACTTCAGTTCGAATCTTGTACGTGGGTAATGAAGTAAGTGATATATAAACTCAGTTGTTTATTCTCAACCTCCAAAAAATGTTTGTACTCGTAGTTGACTTCGATTAAAACCTTCTGCGTCATAAATGATTACATTAATCAATACTTCTTCATCTTGATCATTGATAATTATTTTTGTAAAATTCACATTGTTGTATCTATTTGGCTCATCAAAAATGATACTTGAATTTGAAAATTGAATATTGAACACAGAGTAACACATAATACAGTAACAGCGTATTGCACATGATAGTGTGCAGTTACTTGAACTATTCTGGAGAATAAATTCATCCTGCTGATGAACCTATTATCATACAGTATAATACACAAAGCATCTACAGAAATGACGTGATTTGTGATCCACATACATTATGCTATAGTGTTTGTAGTAACCCACACTAGTGATAGTGTATAGTTACTTAGATGACTCAGTATATATACAACAGATAGGTTCGACTACTTATAGTAGATGGTAGGGGGTTGGAGGCTGATTAGCAAGACAGGATGCAGCCGATAGTATCAGGCAGTGGCAAGTATAGTAGAGGGTGCATTTCAGCAGCGTCCTCTTTTGATTCCTCGTGGGATTAATTGAAATGCCTTGCATTCCGCATCCTTGACTCGGCGCGTTCCTCAACCAACCCCCCTTCCCATCCTCCCACACCCCACCGTCACCCCGAAAACATCCTCCCTGTTAGTAAGCGAGGCCCCCTTTTTATATTATTTCACCGCACTGGGGGCATTCATCACCCTGTTATTACCTCCTTCGGCTGCTCCTCGGTCCTGAAACCTATTATCGCCCAGCCGACCTCTCAGCAGGCTCGTTATTACCAGCTCAATTGTACAAAATCATAACTGCTGCTAACCGAGCCGCCTACGCGCTTTGCTCAAGAGCATAACCCATAAGAGCCAATCGACTTTTATTATCCGTTTGACTTGTGTAATAAAATCACCCTCTATGAAACTGACAATTCATTCTCCTATCAATATTTGTTCAACCAATATCAATTGATCAATCATTTATACTGTCATTCAAACATTTTTAGAAAGAGGCGTGCTCCAACAGACTTGACTTGCACAGATTGAAAAGCTGTTCCTTTTTCAATTCACACGAACAGACTGAAAACAGGTTAATACTGTTATAATTATTGAATATGCTCGTATATTTATAATATTATAATACGTTATTTAATAATATGACTAGTCAGAAAATAGGGAAGAGATTGGCCGTGTATCACATTCAAGCTTGAAATTTTTTAATATTTTAAAAAAATATTTAAATATGCCGAACACAGAAGTGAATGAGCAAACCGCATTAGTAAATGAGGTACCGCTCCCAAATTTAATAACGAAATATCCCATTTCATCAGTTAATTGACGACTTATTGATCACATCCAACAATTCAGACCTTCCAAGAATTTGAAGGATCAGATAATTAAAATTTCTCAGACCTACCCTTGACTTAAATACCCTTGATCTTTCCATGACTTATTTATACATCTCTCAAAATGATTAAAAATCTCGGTTCATCTTTCACTTTCATGTTCCAAAAATATTTTAATACGATTCTTAATACTGACAAACTTTTCAAGTCAGGTATTATTTATCTAGTTGCAAGACTTCAGTTGATCAGTACAGCATTATAAACTATATCTGAGAAGTAGACTGTAATTTTGTACATCGTTTGAGACAAGGGTCGGGAGCCAACGAAGGAAGACTAGCGACTAATGCGTCTTTCTATTCGGGGTATCAGGGTCTTTTAGTGCAAGCCACGTTTGCACTGTCCATTAAGGATAAATAATAGTTTCAAATCCGTTCTACGCTGTCGAGGAGAGCAATTCCAAGGCAACTTTTTCTGTGTAGAGATAGGGAGGGTGGTTCTTCACTCTCTTAATCTTAATTAGCAATTCTCAGTTCGTCTTTATCGACCAGCATGAAAATAAATCTACCTCTTTAATGGCTTATTACACTAAAATCGATTAAATTTAAATGCCACAAAATGAGATCATCTGAATGATCATTGATTGCCCATATGCCCATATTGCCTTCTTCAAATTTAATTATGTTTTTCCCCCAACATTGTATATTGTAAATGTACACGGAGAAGAAATAAATCGAATTCAATTTATGTACCCAATGATCTACGTGAGACGACTTTATTCTACGGCGGTTGCTTTCAAGCAATAGGCTACAAGTGTTATTAAATTACTGGATCGTTAATTGGAACCTGTTTCTATTAAACAATGTTTATTTCATTGATATTCAATATTCTGTTAGTACTTTATTGGTCTGTAATACATTTGTGAAAAGTGCTCGTGTAATGTACACTGATGCAATAAAAGTGACCTTAGACTCTTTTAAAGTTTAGAGTATATAGTATTCCATACCGCGCAGAAGCGAAAATCTTTCAAACAGTATCACACAAAAATTATCACAGCACTTTACAGTTCAATGCAATACATTGGGCGTGATAAACTGCTCTGAATTGTGCAGAATTGTGTGTTCTAAAGAAGTATGGCGCGTTCTGGATAAATCAGATGTGTTTTGATAAGTACGCTCACTTCTTGTGCTCTTCATCCATTCTCCGAAAAAACCTAATAATTTTCGTTGAGTTGAATCGGCTAAAGTCGATAATAGTTGGTCCGTGTTATCGAGGTCCTGCTGTAAAAGTTCACAAATTTTCGCTTGAATATTATCTAGTCGCTACAAGAAGATAATATATGATAAGACTCAAGTTATAATGTTTACAGAAATATACTGGTAAAAGACTGTGTAATGCTACGTTAGCAATAACTATTGCAAGCCGTACTAAATCAAGAATTGAAGAAATAAAGTTACTGGACAATGATAATTTGAATTTAGAAACTATTGTGTTGATGTTGATCCATCTTCTTTTCATTGGTACATTAAGGTTATTGGCGAAGCGTAGTTTCTTATAGTAAATATACCCGGCGATGACCAAATAAGTATACCACGCTTCGCCACGGATTAAGGTGATAGAAATATTATACATTTTTAAGCGAAGAATGTGAATAGTTAATTTTTCACTTGAAAGTGTACAGTAGGCTATATTTCTTTCAACTTAAAATATTGTTTTGTGTAATACCTGAACACAGTCTTGTTCTCAAATGTCCTCAGGGTAAGCTCAACCCTCAACTCGAGCGTCTCCATTTTGAAGACTCACTGAGTAAGTGGCGGCCTCTGCTCACCCCGTTTCATTGTCGTTGCGTTGCAGCCACGTCTCCTTCGACCTTCTTCTTTGCCGTCTTTCTTCGTGTCGAAAGACAAAGGACGTCTTCCTTCTTCATTCCTTTCCATTCTCCTTTCGTCGTCGCGTCGCTTTGTGCTCTCGACGCCAGCCGTCGTCTTCAACATCGTCTCTTTCAAAGACGTGAAACAAAACGGAGCAACCGAATTCCTTCCTCTCTCTACTGAGAACATCCCCCACCCACCGATACTAATTAGCGTTCCGTTGTTCGCACAAGAGCCACCCCGAAGCGCTTAGATGCCAGCAGAGCGGGGGAGGGGGGAGAATAAAGGATCCCCGAAGTTAATTACAAATTACTTTAATGGAGCAAGGATTTAATGAGGCCAAGACCTCCAATTACTTACCCCCCAGCTTCTCCTCACCTACCGCCTCCGCATTCTCAGCTGCCGAAGATTCCTTCAGACGACGTCGACGTTCACAGCAGAACTTTGCACAATTAGCCCCCTCATCAACCCCCCCTTTCCCCCCACCAACCTAACCTTACTTCCTCTTTTGCTGTCTATCTTCCCCCAACCCTTTAATGTTCACTCGGGAATTGATTAGAGATGCCAATGAAGGAGCTGGCTTCTCCGTTGTAGACAAGGCTGTGAGTGAGGAAAGCGTACAAGGGCGCATTCAAATACTTGCACTTACCCTGATTTATTACTCATTTCACCTGTTTTCGCGTTGTTTTTTGTCTCATCGTATTATCGGTGAGTTATGAAAGAAGAGACTAATTGTCGTCGTTCTAGAAATAAAGATTTGGAACGATAAGGAAAACTTGAAAAGAAATCTCATTCATAATGCATTGAAAAAATAAAAGAATTGAAATGAAATGCCTCGTACATGCTTGCGGGCTCAATATTCTTGTTCCATTTTTTGTATATTCATCAATATAAAGCCCGGTTTAGACGCAACTTATACCATTATATCGTCTTCCTAGTAGTGATTGACGTCTGCTTGATGAGTTCATTGCTGAGAATTTAGAATTCATTGAATTCCTTCGAATAGAACTTTACTGAGGGCAACAAATTGGTTGGCTGAACCCTCTTTTAGCGAGTGAGGCTTGTGGTTAGTGAGGCGTTCGTTCCAAAGTCCGACAACCACTTTTGGTAGATATCTCATTGAAAATAAAATTCCTCTTAATGTTGCAGTTTCGTTCTGCTCAAACAACAGTTTCCATGAATGCTCAGACACCAGTGTCTTATTTTTATTAGTTATGATATTTATAATTCAGTTGTGTATAATACATTTTTGATCTTGAATCCATGTCATTGACAAAAATGAAGAACAAACCTCATTGAGAGAAGTGGGCTCAGACTTGGAATACATATGAATGTATAATAGGAAATAAACACATCTAAATATATGGAAATATACATCCCATTCAAATATACATTGCAAAATTTCATTCAAATGATGGGAAAATTGATCAAAAATGCTTAAAAAAGTAGTCTGTGGAGCCCATAATGTAAATTTGGATTGAATTAGTAATAATACGGTCGATAATGTATTTTTAGACTAGTTAGGCATGCTTGATGTGAAGAATTATTCGTGGACCACAAAGCCAAATAAATAAAATACTATGGTAATCTATGTCATATCTAAATAGATTTATTTGAAATACAACCTAAGAAAGTTTACTTCTAAGTTAAACACCACAGGAATAGGAAATTCATTGGTAACAGAAATTACAAAATTTTGATCAACTTATTGAATTGAACAATTCGAAAAATTCCATAAACTATTATTTGCTTCATTTGAAAAAACCATTATGCTCTATTTGGAAAAAAAAATCAAATTCAATTTGTCTTGGTTTGTTTGTTCCCATTCACAATATTATTTTTAAAGAAGGTAACTAGGAGAGAAGACTTGATAATTTATCTCGCTCTTTTGTGATTGCAAATTGAATATCTCTTTCTCTTTTTCGCAGCCTGTTTATGGATTTCCTCATTACACGGAGCAACGGATTCTTTCCATTAACAACCCTTTCAAGAAGAATAAGGCCTTCAGCTTGAAGTGTGAATGAGTTTAATGAAATTGAGAGTAAGACTTAAGAGAGAGAATCCACACCATTTAGTTCCGCTCCCTCTTGAGAGAACATTAATGTAAGTAAAGGCGAGTAAGGAGAATGGGAAAGAGAATATAACTGGAGTGAAACATTCGCTGTAATATATTTAGAGAACAATTGAAATTTAATCAAGCCTATCTTCTTCTCTGTCTTGCTCACGTTGTCGTTCGCTATTCAACACCCGTTCTCAGTTTTCATCTTTGCCCTCTCTGTTGTGAGCTTTTGTGTAATTGGGCGTTAGACTAATTATTTGAGACAAGAATCTTGGTATAATTGAAATGAACGATCCTGAATAATTAACATTGGAGCACGGTTATTGAAGATTAATTTGCGTGTCAAAATGATGAAACTGTTGACACAGATAAAATGAGAATTTCATCCGTTACCATTGTCGAGACAATCTCTTCATCTTCCATTAAATTAATGCAAATAAATACTTTCATAATTTACAACACTTTCTAACAAAAAAAACAGGGATCGAAATTGATTGAGATAATGCAACAACAAAAAACCGTGATCTTAACTAATTAATTAAGAGACGATAGAGTTTATCGTCTCTATTTACTTGAATGGATATTTTTACTTGAATGTTGATTATTAGAGAAAGATTATAATTATTTTCTCAATATTATAGAATGGATATTATCACAATATTATCGTGAAAATAGAATTTATCCAATTTTATTGAAGAAAGATGATGATTGGATGAATATTGTATGAGAACCAGATCTACCTGTAATAGTATTGGGAGGTTATTATTGTAGGCACAATTCTTCATACATTCCTACATTCTCCATTCCTACCCAGTAGTTCGGTATCAAACGATGCTTGACTCCTGTACTAAAACTCTCTCAAAAATTGAAAGCTTGATATGTGTATCCGTGATTTCTGCTTTCCCAATTAATTTCTTTCTAATTTTATAATTCCAGCGCCATACCATTTCGCTCCATTGTGAAAGCTAATTTCGTTGAGAGTTTGAAAATTATCACTGTCAGGTCAATATTGTTGAAATGGTCCTTTGTCAAATTGGCGAACAACGCTGCAAGAACGCTGAACAACAAGAAGAAGAAGAAGAAAATGACGCTGAGATTAATAGTGGGTAACCGGGTTGGTGGAACTGTGGGGGGGGGGGTGTAGGGAGGTGGGGGTTGTAGGATAAGAGCGTGGACTGTTGTATTTCTTTCTTTTAATCTAGTGAGGAGACGAGAGAGTGCCTCGTCGTTGGAAAGAACTTTGTGATGTCGGCAAGAGAGAAACAGCATCCCGGGTCGGTTATTTGGGAAGAAGGGGTGGGGGGAGTTAGGTGCAGAAGAAGGGGAAGTAATTGTGTCGAGATTGAGGCTACTTATCATGAGGGAACTCGGGGATTCCCGGCTTAGCTTCCCCTACAAGAGAGTAGCAAAGAATGCGCCGGGGTTCACCTCAATGAAAGAAGCAATATATTACTTGATACAGTAGCAGAGCTACTATAGTTGTTTTCCCCATCCCCATCCCCCCCAATTCACCCCTATCTCTATCCCCCCATTTCTCCCCCAAGGAGACTCACACCATCTTTTGTCCCTCCATCATCATCAACCCTCCAAGCTGTACCGTTCCTCGCGCTCAAAGGCTTTATTGGCTTGCACTGGGCCTGCGCACCATGCAAACAGCCGGCTGCCTCTACTCTTTTAGTCATTTTCCGTTACATCTACTCATTTATTTACCTCACTTGCTTAGCTCTTTGTATGACATCATACACAGCTATGCCCTTGTCAATTCAATTCAGTCTGTGAGTTTCTGATACTCTGGAAATAAATTACTGTGTTGAACACAAGATAATAATTTGATAAATAATAATGTGACGAAATAATTTCTTTGATAATAATTTTTTTACTTTTTAAATTAGAAAATCTGTTAGTGCAATGGTTCAATCTGAATCTGGATTGACATCTGGTGAATCTGTCATGGAAAAAGCATTTTGCAATTTTTTAATGTTCCACAATATTATACATATTCCATATATGTTTAGCCTATATGCCAACAATCAATACAAATGACTTTTTCACGAGAACTTTGGAATTAATACAATACTTTTGCATCAAGAACACGATATTGTGAGGTTATAACAAATTTCAACGAATAAATATTTGTAGAATATAACAAATAATAACACAGGACTCGTCATACAAATGAAACCATGCATCAGCAAAGCTGAGCTTTTGTGCTGATGTGCTCGATTATTGTTCATCATTCAATAAAAAAAAGAAGGGTGTTTGAAAAAGAACAGAAATACACTGTATAACAGAAATTACACTGATACACTGATACAAATGTATGCATTTAAAAAGGCAATGTAAGAGTTACTTATTTAATTATCAAAAATCAATTATTAGTAGGCCTAATAGTATTACCAATTATTATAAAGTAATGAGTAATTATAGTAATTATTACTTTCCATTGAATTGAGAAAATTCAATTGTGATTGAGAAAACTCAATAATTTTCCTATGATTTCAGAGTTAATCAAGAGCCTCTAAATGAATATTGAAGCAGGATAGAAAAATTTATTTGGGCTCAACTACTAGCAAATTTGTTTCTACTATAAGCTTAAATGTCTTAGAAACTTAGAAACGTTTTTAAATTTTCCGACAATAACAACCGCTTCTAATGTGTAAAACGAATAGCCTATTTTCAAAATTATTAATCGCTACTGAAAAAGGAAATCGTGATCTACATTCTACAATTTGACACAAACCACGATTATCTACTAATTTCTACTGATTTCCAAGATATAGGCCTAAAAATCATTTAAGCCTAAAATCAAACCATCATAAATAAATCTCTCATTTGTGAGAAAAATAGCATTCTTTTGGGCGTATGGGAAAAATCAGATGAACGGTTTGATCGAATTTGACATAATATAGCGGCTTACTGACAGAGAAAGTAGAGACGGAAAGTTACTGGCGGCCAGTACTTCCGTGAAGTGGCAAGTAAAAACAAACAGGTTTGTTTTTGTGTCAGTGCCAGTGTCACTGGCGGCCAGTAAGAACTAGCCTGTTTTCTTACTTGTCACTTCACGGGAGGCAAGTACTGGCCGCCAATAACTTTCCGTCTCCACTTTCTCTGTCAATAAGCCGCTTTAGACATATTATCTAGACCGCTATCTAAATAATGGATTATCTCCGCATAATGAATGGATGTATTTTACAACCTTTTGCTTGTAAATTTTTCAAATTCAGTCCCCAATGTTCAAAATCAATAGGCTTCTTACCACCTACGAGGAATATAGAGAGATAAACCACTCATCTATGAAGATATTATATTCCAAATTTCAAAAGAGTACGATATTCCGTTCATTGGATTGCTCAGTTCAGTATTGTGCCTCTGTTGAGGTTTGTGTAAGACAGGTGCTGTGCGGATTGCAGATACGACGCCTTAATTTGTGGGAAAGCTATTTTCTTTTCAATTGGAATGGAAAAGGTGCTGGATGATTTAGAGATGTTCAAGTTTGTTTCCTGGTTGGTAGCTTCCATTTTAAAATACAATGACCGATTCAAGAAGTAATGGGTTCACACCCCATGAATTATTTATAGAATTCTGAACTCTTACTGCTCTCTAAATTTGCTTTTGCTTTCATATTTGCCATATTATCTAAGCGACTTAAGAAGAATAGAGACAGACCAGCTTAAGAGTCTTTATTAAAAGCCATTCTGACTCTATGTAGCCTGATGAATGCCAGAAAACGTGTCAAAGCATTTGAGTTGCAAGTCAAGAAAGTTTGCTTTCAGAAAGTTGAGAAAGTCAATGGCAAGTGGTGATCGGCTTAAACGCTCATTATTTATGACTTTTAAATTACTTCTTGGTCGTTCGGAGCCCATTTAAAAGATCTTGATTCATCTTTCATCACCATCCTCCCCACTACCTACGCACTATCATCCTTATCTAAGGCTTATCATCCTTAGTCCTTAGCTAGAAAAAATTAGTATTAAACGAACGGACAGACTGCAAGTAATTATTTGCCTATCAAGCTTGACAGCGGAAACTGTTCATATAGTTTGTATGAATCAGATTGAAAATAACAGAGAACACTTAACTTTATGGGGCAGGAGTAGTTGATGAGAGAAGCAGCTGTTTCTTAATAGTCAATCTCCAGCATCAGCGCAGTTAAGCGTGCATCCATGAGCAGCATTACTCAGAACATCAAAGGAAACAAATGCCTCTTGAGTTTGCAAATGCGATTCGCAGTCACTTTTGAAATCGACTTATTGTTTTATAATTGTGTGAGCTCACATCATATTAAAGCAGCAAACAAAAACAAGGCGAGGCTGGCATTATTAAAGTCGTCCGACTTGGTCTTTGATCTCTTCATATCCGTCTCCATGGATACCAGCGGCGCTTAATGGAGAGTTGGACAGAGATGCAAGATGAGAGGAGGCTTAGAGAATTTAACAGTGTCCCTAAACAGTTCCCCCTTTTTCAAGGCTCCTTTGACAAACATATCACTATTGTTGTCATTGAGTGGGGAGAGGCCTCTTTAGGCGATCGCAAAAGGGTGTTCCGGGCTACTGTGGCGAGCTGCGACCCCCCAAGACACTCCCCCACCCCTCACCATCCACAGATTTAACGCCATGCAACAAACAGCTCACCCCTCCCCCTCCCACACACGCTAACGGGCCGGCAAATGGAATAAATTTAATAAAAGTCGCATTCATTGCAAGAGAATGAGAGGGGACACTAACAGTGTGCACGAAGGATGCATAATCGGCGATTCTTTGATAACAAAATACCTCGCGCGTCTTTCGCAACAAAGAACATTGTTAGGTCCCATGTCAAACGATTGTCGCCTGTAATCGCTTATTTGTTCCGACTGATTGCTTTGCTAACTGATTCCATTTGCAGCAGCCCATAAATTCCAACCATAATTATTGTTCTCGTGCTCTCCCATATTATCAGTCCTGTATTATCAGTGACAGCAAGCTCTAGTGAGTGGGAAACTTGAAACAAGTGTCTTCAGAAGTTAATCAGATTCAGTTCAAATGTAGTATACATTGCAATCTCTAGAGTATAGAAATTTATAAGGTTAATTCAAAGGTCGAAGTATATATTGCAATCTCAAGAGTAGGAATTTATTTTTATTTTATCAATGCAGTGACTCCTTGCAATCACTCAATGAAGCAGATCACTCAATTTAATGAAATATTACAATCTCTAATGTAGAATATTACTTCGATTTTTTAGAAGTGAGAAGTAACTATTGTGTAGTAAGCGCAGTTCAGCTACTTAAATCAATAGTAGCAGCTTTTAGGAAGTATGTCATTATATGTAAATAGTAAAATTGAATCTGAACTCGGTGCGAACACGAATGGCTCGAACAGAAAGAATTTACAATACAAACTACCAATTTTGAGTGATAAGATAAACGAAGGTTCATTCAAGATATTAAAAACCAGACACCTGAATACAATTACGAGATGTTTGATTGAATTGATGAAATGTTCATTCATTATAACTATGACATATTTGATACACGACAAATCCTATGAACCTCTCCCGAAGGCAAACAAATCTTGGAAAAATATTAACATCCTAAATGATTCATTTTGATAATTTATTATGAAAAAAGATTAAAAAAAAATAGAAGCATCCACTTCATCTGAGTAATATCATCTTCATCTTCATCTCAATAGTATGAATCTCCAACTACTAGTAAGCAGCATGGGAAATTCAGTAATGTTGAAACTGAGGCCGCACTGCTTGGTTGTTAACTGGATGGTAACAATAGCTCATACAACATCCATACTAATAGAACATGTAGAAAATTATCACGGCCTTCTTGATTTATTTATTTCCCGTGTCCAGGTCAGACTAAAATAATAATACTGTTAATAAAAATAAAAAAACATCTATAAGATTATAATAATAATAATAATAAAAGCCTTTATTGGTTCCCAACACTATACAATAATACAGAATAATATGTAGAAAGATTGAACATCTTTGCTAAACTGAAAATATTAAATAACATTACTGAATTAGCTAGCTTTTTAATAGTCCAAATTCCATTAATAGTACAAGATTAAAGAAAAAGAAAATGCAAAAATGTTCTTATCATTTTATTTGTGGAAACCAGGTCCTCTATTGGACATAGGCCTCTCCCAGGTTCTCCTCTAGTTCAATGAGTCTATCTTCTGTCTTGAGTGTGCCTATAATTAAACCTGGGAGGTTTTGGTCTTGATTCCCCTTGATGACCAGTCGTTCTGGGGAATAACTATTTCCTGAATTCCTTACTTTAGATATTGTCCTCTTGTTTTTGTTGGTTGGTAGCCTGGTTTCCGCATTTTCCTATTCATCCTGATTTTTTGTTTCTTCTGATCTTGAATCCTCCTTGCGTTTTGCTTCTGATTGCTCGTTTTGACGGTCTTCTTCTTTAGTTTTATCAATATTTTTTGTTAGGAATCTTTCAAGGCTGTTATTTTCATTGAACTTTTTCCCCTTCTTCTTTGTCTGACGATCACGGGAATCCTTGCATTCTCCTTGTTTTGGACTCGGTGATGCCTCTTCACTTCTCGCTCGCTTAGAGTTTGACTCTTGCTTTTGCAGTTCCTCCAGGGAAATAAAGGTACCATCAACCCTCAACTTATCTCCAATCATGATCACTTTCCTTCCTTCTTTTTTTAAACTCAAAAGGT
The DNA here is from genome assembly GCA_017141395.1 of Laodelphax striatellus. Classification (NCBI taxonomy): domain Eukaryota; kingdom Metazoa; phylum Arthropoda; class Insecta; order Hemiptera; family Delphacidae; genus Laodelphax; species Laodelphax striatellus. The sequence continues at coordinate 35,197,081 of CM029534.1, read as the reverse complement.
GTGGGAATAATTCCTTCCTGATAGCCCTTGTCTCAACTGAAAAGTCCTCCTTGATTTGAATATTTTTAAATTCTTGTTTTTCTTGAAGCTTACTTTTTCCTCTCAATATCGTGTTCTTCGTTATGAGTGAATTGAATTTCACAATAATAGGTGAGTTCTCCTTATTCCTGTTTGTTTTCCACAATTCTCTGATGAAATTCTCGTTGAAATCAGGAACCAGAAACCGCAAAATGTTTATTACTTCTTGATTCATAGTGAAAAGCTCTTTACTTCCAACACCGAAAAGCAACAAATTAAATTTCCTATCTCTTTCTTCATTTCGTCTGTCCTTATTCGAACTTTCTTGCTTTAGGTGGGAGATTTCAACTTTAATCTCATCTATTTCTTTTCGAAGAGAACTATTCAATTTGTCGACCTTCTCATCCAAATCATCTAGCTTCTGTAGTTTTCCTAGAATTTGATCTAATTTATCCTCAATCTGAGTCATTGCGTACAGCGGTTTGTTAGTTACGGTATTAACTTACTCTACTTGATTTATGAAAACTCCATCGACGAAATTTACGCTAATTACCGATTACACCTCAGTCCTATCTGGGGATGAGCTGCCGATCCAACGGAATTGTTGGACTAAAGATGCACAACACTCAATTACGCCGCCCTCTCCTGAGGGTCGAGCCGTTACAACCCAGACTTGGATGAAGATGAATCGATACTTGAGCAGAAATCTATTCCGATGTCAACAATCGATCCACTGCATGACACTTCGATACTAGCAGGCGAAATCGACTCGCTGTCACTGCCTAGATCGCTGTCAAGGTCACCCGCACTCGACTCCTTATCTCTGACTAATAGTTACTAAATGCTAAATAGCTGCTGTTGTAGGAATGTAATAGAATGCCGGCGTCGGGAAAATGGCGTTCCAGTAAAGAATGTTTATGCTTTCAACAAATCTACGGTAACTACTTACGATTTTTGAAACTTGGATGTTCAGGAAAGGTGTCACAATTTACACTTGAACTACGATAACACACTTTATAAATTCGTTTTTCAACTTAACATACTTAATTTCTCAAAAACTTACAGAGCAATCCGTTCACTCAACTAACCGTGTAGCGCAGTGCTACCAACCCCCCTTATCTATTAAATAATAATCTTATTATTTAATAAGATTAAATAAGGTTAATCAAGAAGGCCTTCTTGATAAACCGTGTCCACCATTCACCATCCACCTGCAGTGCAACCCACGGTTTAGACGCTACAGAAGGAGAATTTTTACTTGCGTCTATGAAAGAAAGGCAGGATGGAGATGAGAGATTTAAGAGAGAGGAAAATTGAGTCTACAACCTAAGAAAGAGAGAAAAGGAGCCTACGGTGAGGAAAAATGTACACTCATATCTATAACAGAGGGACAAGATGGGGGCAAGAGAGACAAGTAGAGAGGTAAGAGATACAAGAGATAAGAGTTGTAATGACAAGCTGAAAGCTTATATATAAGCTCATCTCGTTACAGTGACGTAGAAGCATACCTGTTGTAGCAGGTGGAAAGCTGATAATCCGATTTTCATTAGTCACGTGTTGATATGAGTAGTACTTGTGAATTCCTGTCTATTTTATGGACCAGGGGAGGTGAGTAGATCGATTGCTAATAAGCAGGAAGGGGAAGAGAGCACCCGGCCACAAATGCTTGTCGTTATAAATAAAATACATCTCTTTAATAAACGAGAGTTGTCCTTTGTAGGGGTGGAAGAGGGAGAGAGAGAGAAAAAGGAAAGGAATGAGTGGGTGAAGTGAGACAGACTTTGTCTAATCACGCACGTCAAAAGGGGCGCCCTCTTTTGCAGGGCGTTCTCAGCGTTTATGCTCCCCTTGTCCAACCTGACCGAGTGATAGGCAATGAAAATGCAGGCCAAGTGTACCGCCACCCCCCTCCCCTAACTACAGCCGATTACAAGGGATAGCCAGCCAACGACAAGCATTGTTAATCGCATTCACGGCAATGTTACACGACAGAGTTGGCTTTACGAGAGTGAGTGTCCTATCTAGTTGACACTGCTAAAAAAACGCACCCTTATAAGCTGACTATGTGTGCGTACTCACGCACACGCGCACACACCCGACCCTCCTTACTCTTCGATGACGATTAATTTATTTTCAAAGCATATTTTTCATTAAATCTCACACAGCAGTCGTTAGCTCTCGACGTCGGACGTCGTTGTCAAAGGGTTCCGCTTTTCATTTTTACACTGTTATTTTTCATCGAGACCTCCTCTGAGCCTCCGCTTCGATATTAACGAACGCGGCAGCGGTGATTGAGCCACAATGGAAAAGGTATTCCTTGAATTAAATCACCGCTCTGTCATCCGGCCCTTTGCCTCACCTAATTCGATTAGCAATCGCAACTAACTTCGGTCAACGTTGTTTCAATCAAAAGCCATGTGTTTGCAAACTCCGATCCTGATGGGAGTGATGGTTGTGTTTCATAACAGAACTGTTCAAATAAATACAACATTGTTTATTGTTTCTGTGTTTCAGGGTAATTCAACATGAACAAAATTCATAGTCCTTTTAATAGCAAATCAAATATTACTTCCTAACACCAGTCACGATCTATGATTATTATTAATTGATCGAGAGTGGTTGATCAATTATTATAATACGACAATTTTATTGTCTTAGTCCGGAAATCATAGCTGGGACCAGTTAAATTTAGTTTGGCAATTCCAATAGAAAGAAGACGGACAATGAAAACATAAGTCTAACTGGCAGTTACACGAAAATCCAATTGAATTTAAATGCTGTAGAATGATGTCTACTAACAGTACCAATGCAACGAGAACTAATTTGACGTCATTTTACGGGGGCTGAACGCAATTGGTTTTTTGTGCAATTGGCCGAAATTCTTAGTGTGGGTCTGCCTTCTTTCCGTTTCATAGAGAGTTTTAATATTACTGGACTCAAAATAAAATTGTATTTTTATTTGTAATAGTTGATCATTTAATTTTCAAGTTAACCACGTTTTCAGTTAACTGAATTGGTAGCTTTGTTTTAAGGAATAACGTTCATTATTAATTTCATTTCTTCATTTTCATGAAACAGGCCAAAAAGAGCTTGCGATCAGCTTCAGCATTATTCACTTAGGCTAGGCGTACACCGGTTAGTCAAGACAAGACGAGATTAGTCACGTTTAGTCACAGTACTTCACATAGTTGTTTATGGAGCAACACACACTGATTAGTCATTGCATTGGTGTGTGCTGCTTCATAAGCGACTATGTGAATTATTGTGACTAAACGTGACTAATCTCGTCTTGTCTTGTCTTGACTAACGGGTGTATGCCTAGCCTAATGATACCTACCATCATATTAGTTGATTCGTATTTTATCGAAATTTGTGGCTCTCCACTACACAAACTAGCCCAAACTGTGGCTATTCGAGTGTATTGTTGAGCTATTCGAGTTGCAATGAGCAAATGTGGATCAGCCTACCGTGCCACTAATGACACAACTATTGAAGAGGTGACACCAACCGCAGCCTTCGACGAGATAATACAGTTTTCAATGGAGTTGCAACGAAACGAGGCCGCACATAATTTTGCAATAGTGCATTATACGATGATACTCGATAATAAATCTCCAGCGTTCCATGTTCCACGTACCTGCTGCGGGATAACTAACAGGGGGGATGGCTGTTCAGCGGGATATTATCAACTAACACAGGGATGGTTGTTTACACAGTAATTATTTGCTCGATAGGATGAGGCTTTGTGGAGAAATTTTACGCACACAAAGTATCCATGCAATACATAAAGGAGTGGAGGGGGTACTGTACAGTATTTCAATAGATGCGGGCACTCAGGTAAACATACACAGAGGAAGAGTATAGGAATACTAGTAGCACAGGAAACCAACAGGCGAGCTGCAAACCCTGATGAAGTCCTTCCAATAGCCAAATGCTCAACATTCCTGTGCCCCGTCCTAGACGGTCGTCGCCCAGTTATTTTAGCATCCAACATTCGGTGCCTGTACACAGGACCGCCCCGGGACGGTGGCACTAGTTAATTTGTGCCTCGACATAGCTCGCCTTTATGCTCGCAAGCATGCCGACCGATAGTTTCGCTTACCCCAACCCCCCTCCCCCCCACGCCACCTAGTTCTATGGACACAATCGCTTTACCCAACAATCACTGTTATCCTACCCTTTCACAGCCTGTTTATCCTACCCCCATTCCCCTCTCACAGCCTGTGTGCATTACATTATCTGTGTGGTGTGTAGCTTAGCCGAACTGCAACTCTATTGCACATCGTCGTATTTCATGGTTATGATGGCAAGCCTGTTGTTGTCTTGTGCAAGATTGAGCAGCCAAAGCTGTACCGTACGTGCATTCCTATTGGCAAAATGTGATAATCGATGGTCAATAATCATATTAGAGGGAAATCTGTTGAATTTGTCAGGCAATCTCGAATTTATCGATCGCTGTAGTGTATATTTCAGAAAATAGAATTAGAAATTGAATAAGTCTATATAACGCTACTTTACATACAATTTCATATACATACGATACTCCTTTCATTCTAAGCTCGATTCAAGGAAAAATGTAGTTAGTAGACTTCAATAGAGTACACCTCTACTGCTCTACTTGAAAATACCATTTGGTTAGGCGATAGACAACTATAACTAAATCCTTCGTACTGTACTAAGCAAAATGAGAACTGAACATTTTTTCATGTATATTTATTCGTCTCAATTTCATACACAAAGAGATGATTAGGCTAGTCTAAAATAAACTAAGGATTTAAAAAACTAAACTAATACGGTACGAGAAAACTTTACTTACCTGATATTAAAAAATGTAATTGCTTGTTTGGACACCTCCGGCTTTGTAGTACGGTAGAAAAGTAGAAGCAGGAGCCAGGTTGTATGTAACTATTAGACAGAAAGATAGATAGATACATAGAATAATTGGGAATGGAATGTGAAAGTGGAAGAGGGATAGAAACTCTCATTATTCTAGTTTTTAGAATAATTTGATAAAGAACAAAATAATGAAGCATGGCGAAGAATGAGAAATACTGAACCATCACGGAAACGAAACGATTCTTATGGCCACGCCTACTGGCACACATCAAAGCTCCGCCCCTGATTTGCCAACCAAGCCGAAATGTGTTTACCAAGTCTGTCGGTAGATGGCAGAAGTTACTGGGTGAAGTAATACTTCTACTTCATCCATGTAGATGGCAGTAGTAGCTGGGTGATGAACTTACAGGTATTATTGTTTAATAAATCAGAAAAGATTTTCATTTTTACAAACTTACCAGTCATTAGATAATGACGGAAATTTAATGTTATTGTTGTTGGAGAAATCACTGGTGAACGGCTTTTACAACCTGCATTTGCCTTCAAACTCTATGTGTAAGTTCAAATAAAGTGTGTCATCCACTACCAAATTGCAAACAGACAAAATGCACCTGAAAAACGCACTAATTTGATATGAGATCAATCATAATCATTTTCTATAAGTGACGGTAATATGAATTGAAGAGGAAGTAAACAGGAAGAGTTTGTGAAATACAGTAATTATAAGCCTCGACTAGCAAAAGTCGAAACGTTTGTGTTAGCCATGAGCTAGCACTGTGCAATATTTTGAATTAAAAGATAATTTATTTCATCGTTGATAAGTGAACATTAATGTTCGAGAGCGGTTGAAGAATAAAAGACCATTTCTCCGTCATAAACTTATTTGAAGAGCTACCTTAGCTCTGAATACCACAGACCGGAATCCATTCTCATTCTTCAAAACGCAGTTCTTATTGCATCCAATTATTCCCCTCAAATTGCTTTCTGCTGAAATTAGAAAACTTTAAGAAATGATACTTCCAATGCGAGAAATATCAAAAGCCTCTAATAATATCAAAAGAATTCCAATAGCTTCTCGTGTTGAGAATATTTTCTTTATTCCTATACCATCAAGCTCAGAAGAAGCAACTTGATGGTATTAAGTAATATTTGAGAAAAGTATTAGGAGGAAAAAACTTTCAACAACCAAAATCTTTCTCAGCTTTGCAGGCAACTTTTTAATAGGTAACTTTTTCTCCCTTTGTTCTCCCACTGAAATTAGAAGTATAAGCGCGCTTCACCTGGGGTTTACTAATTGGGAGGTTTTATGAATAATAATTTTTAATTGGACAATAATGAAATAATTGGATTCTGGAGTGAAACAAATGGGGTCGTACTGTAAATTGTCAATCCCAACAAGTTTAATTGCATTAATATCTATATGTAATATTTATTCCCAGTGAATGAATATCCAAGTCATTCTGAAACGTATACTTCTATAAATCTTTAGCTCTTCGAGCAAAAATTCAAATTTAATCCCAACTAAAATTCTATCATACATTCTAAAGTAGGCATTGTACTATATTGTCATGTTCTGGTGGATGAGTTTTGGAAGAATTGTATATTCCCAACATTCTCAGGAGTAATGAATGATATTATTTTCCAAAAAGGAAAATTCTCGGAAGTATTGGATCAGAGCTCAATTATTGTTGACAGTGGCACCGAAACAGGCAAATCCACGAAGACAGTCGAATGAGAAAAAGTCTCAAGCTGTGGTTGAATTTGCACATAATGGTTTAATTAATTGCTATAAAGTGCTTGAATTTTATCATAATTATAATACTACATAATACATCTTAAAATACAATATCAAGGACCAGTACTTTTTCACACGCCATTCATTGAGAATTTACTTGAATGATTTTGCAAGCTCTATCCAATTTCAAGTGCATTCATTAATACTAGTTAACTTTTAAGGCATGAATTCTATTCCTGAAAGGAATGAAATCTATTTTTTAGTATTTTATCTACATTTGAAGATCATAGCAACAACACATTTGAGAACCTACACTGCTTATTAAGAAGTGCAAGTTAGTGAACAGATTCCTCGAAAGGTTTCACTATTAGATCCCTCTATCTACTATAACTATATTAAAAAACTTTTGGCGCATTTCTTTCTACTGTGCTTTCACCACTGCGAGATTTGATGTGAAATCTAGAGGAAACTCACACTGATACAAGTCTCTTGCTACATCTAGTCCCAATGATAATACAATGATGATACAATGTAGTACTAATGATACAGTAGTCCCAAACGATTCAGTAACTGAGCAAGCAAGCGGCGCTTTGCGCTGCACTGGGTAAACGCGTTCTTTTATTCCATTGCAGGAATTTCCAGTTCCTTCTCAGTTTCAAGTGAGCAAAGAGCACTACTGTTGGTCTTGTTAGTGATTTATTCTTTAGTCAATATTATTCTTTTCTATTGCAAGATTTGAAACAAAAATTCTGTGTGAATCCAAAGTTTTTTTTATCGTTTATTATTCTTAGGGCCGGTTCATAAGCTCGGGATTTAGCCAAGTCCTAGACTAAAACGGGTAGCCACCGTAGCATCGACAAACGTTAGCCACGAAACTATGTACTAAGGGCTCTCTATACTGCTAACCCACTAACCTGTCGAGACAAACGTTTGTCGATGCTAAGGTAGCCACCCGTTTTAGTCTAGGACTTAATCCCGAGCTCATGAACCGGCCCTTGAATTCTTAAATTTATCCATTGAATAAAACCATTTAATTTTTTAATTCAAATAATTCACTTTTTGTTAAACCCCAGTCTGAAGTGAATCATTATTTCAACTTAAGGTTGAAATTCTAACTACTAGAGTTCTAGTAATTGAATGTTTTACGACAACATAGTAAACTAAACAGAGGTTTTGAAAGATGGACAGAAAGTGAATGCCGAGCTATTTGAGTTGGATTTGGTGAGATGAGGCAGATTATGAGGAGCGGCACGAGGTTTTGGTTGGAGATGAAATACCGCTCAACCGACATAAAGACCAGTAGTGAGTGTTGGTGAGTGGGGGTCGGGGTGGGTATCCCCGAAGTGAAGTGGCCTTTTGAGAAGAGGGCCCCTTCCTGGAAAGGAGGGGTAATATTAGCTCTGCGGGGATCTAAACATCAATAGCATTCCAGGGCCATGGCGAAGACTAGTGTAGGTGGTTGGGGGGAGGGGGGATGAAGCGAGGTTTTGGACTTTTTATTACGTCGCGGTGACGTCCTTAGCCTGTGCCTCTGCCCTTTCTAATGTGTCGTCACTCAAAAAAAGGCCACGGCTCGGTGTGGCTGGCACATTAATGAGCGTTTTTTGCCAAAGCTGCATCCAGTTCCACCGCCCCCCGCCAGAGAGGGTAATAACGTCGTGCGATCGTTAAACAAGTGGGTAACGATGATGAGTAGAGTGGTGGTGGTGGGGGGTGGGGTAAAGGGAGGTAGGCAAACGGCCACTGAATACCCACCAAGGAATATTATTACATTTTTTACGCAGCTGCCAAAAAATTATTAAAAAGTTTACTCTTACCGAAAAAATGGCGGTCGAAAGTGATGGGGTACAGCAATATAAAAATACATGAAATCAGCACTTTACCCACCCCTCTAGTTCAGGCTTTGATAATATAATTGGTGTTTTTTAGCAGTTGCCTCCACTTGAACGTGATGAAGTGAATTTCTGCCGCTCTCTTTCTCTTCGAAATTACAATTTCGTCAAACAACGATGGCACCGTGGTTGTCATATTGACTGTCATCCTGTCGCCCACCAATAAGCACTCGCCCCCCCCCCCACGTTCTCTCGCCCTCGCTACACCCACTGCTACTGCTCACGCTTATTTTTCCCTATTCATAAATCACTCATAATCCTACTCTAGCCTAAAAACATAGCAGGCTCTATTTAATTTGTGGTTTAACAGATTTTTCGCCAAACTCACTGAGTTAAAACTGAATGTGATTTTTATTGGTTGTAAGATTATGATCTTAGAAGAAAATAATCAAATTTTCAATTTAATTCAATTTATTTTTTGATTTCATCTCTTTACAATATGAAAAATTCTCATTTTCTACATTATATGAAATCATACTCACAAGACCTGAGTCCGTCCGTGAGTATGAGTTACAATAATAATAACAATATTACATGAAAATAAAAAATCATTCATTGATGATTCAGTATAAAAAGGTTTATTCTCAACTTATTTGTACTACACATTGGAAAAGTTTCAACTTGTTAGACATCGTGGAGTCTCATTAAGCTGACTTATTTGCATTAACACAGAATGTGATAATGTTTTCGTTTCTACTGTATTTCATTTGATTTGAATTTATTGCAGAGAATGAAACATAATTATGTAAAATAAAATCTACAGAAAATGGTCATAATAACTGAGAGAATATACCCAAGTTTCTTAACATTATTATAAAATCAATTTTTTGAACTGCCAACATAATATCTTGAGTATTTGCAGTGAGTTTTTGAGATTAAGTTATCACTCAATAATGCATATACTTTGCTTTATAGAATAGAATAATTGAATAGCAAAATAAGTTTTATTGTAACCGATTCCGAGGTGTTCAGAGGCATTACCTTCGTCACAATATGCACTATTCGTCATAATATACACTCTCCTCACAATTACTTTACTACACTATACAATATTTCAAAATCATCAATAAATAATTTATTATCACTGCATATTAATTTTATAGGTCAATTAAATTCATTGAACAGCACTGTAATCCGAAGCGTGGTATACTTATTTGGTCATCGCCGGGTATATTTCGTATAGGAAATGTACCCGTTGATGACCAAATAAGTATACCACGCTTCGCCACTAACTGTGATGAAATAATTTTTAAACAAAACTGCAAACTTATACCTATTACAGGAATACACATGTTTATAAAAATAATAAATTACATGTACAAATAAAACCTATGTGCTTGTGCGCTGATGCAATGAAGATTTACTTCATCAATTAACACGGTTTGGATTGTAAATAGTCTGTATCGAATGTGAAACATACTCTATCACTTTATAGAATACTGAACCACTTATATTTCGACTTGATTCCTCTTGATTGTACAGATACAGCACAGGATGAAACAGCTCAACCGCATGAGCTCGATCAACAATCTTGTAATTCACGAAAATCAGCTGAAATATATTATGATGTAATATTATGACAAAATCAGGCGAAAGAATGCAGAGCATGGAGCGCGAATTGGAAACAATGCGATGCTGGAGGAGAAAATGAAGGTAGAGAAGATGGCGGGGAGAGGGGGGAGGGGGTAAAGGGTGAGTATAAAGATTAATGAGATGACATCGGTCGGCTGAAATGTCAGGAAAGCCCCTTCAGGAAAACAAAAGAGTGACCAGGGGCCGAGGTCCGAGGAATTGGCTTGTCAAAACATTTTAATGGTTACGCAGTGACAGTGGACTCTATTCCTCCCGGGGAGCAGCCAGCCAAATTCCCAAACGCTTTCTCCCGCGACAATGCTGGTGCTTTCTCGCTTGAAGGCGATTTTATTAATGACTTGCGGACAATTGTCCGGGAAAAATGCCAGTTTCTCCCGGTGCACCTTCTTCGCCTAACCGCCGGAGCCGATTCCAATAATAATCGGCAATGAATTCATTGTGTTTGTTTGCGGCCAAAATCAGAAGCCCATGCACAAACAATATGCTCTCACCCCCTCTATCGGTGGCAACTGTACTCACGTTGACCATAAAAAGACGGCTGATGGCCTTTTATGACACACCTTACGATCTAAAGCTGGTGAATTCAAATCGGAGGAGGCTTCTGGAGAGTAATGCTGTAATATTCAATTTCACACTCAAATTGGATTGGATTTGATTTCAGTTTCAATTGGAGAATGGTGTTTCATTTGACTTCGAAATAGTAGCATATCATCAATTTACACTTTGTAACTTTACATATTTTTCATATTCTTTGCTGAAACTAAACTATTCTCAACTTTAACTCTAAAACTGTTCATGAAAACGAAACTAATGAATTAAAAATGATATTGAAATAAATAATTAAATGAAATAATTTACACCTTGTAACTTTATACATTTTTATACTTTTCTATACTGAATAAATTTATTAAAAATGATATAATGAAATAAATAATTAAATGAAATAATTTACACCTTGTAACTTTATACATTTTTTATACTTTTCTATACTGAATAAACTTCAGCTCTAAAAATGTTAATGAAAACTAAATAATGAATTATATGATTTATGTGGGTACTGTCTAATTTAAAACAAGTCATCTTCTTGAATCCATGTTACCTGTTTTATACCATGTCCGATATACATGTATAAGTAAGTATACAAATATCTAATGAAAATTCAACTTCAATAGCGATAAAATAGTCGATAATTAATATTTCAGTCTTTCACCAATTGCTTTTCAATAGATTTGAATTAGAATTGAAGCATTCGTGTTTCTCTCTTTTTGCATCAATTAACCATTCTATACTTTACAAAAAATAATTCTTCATCAAATTAGAAAGACATTATAGTGAATTAATCTGTTCAGTGTACTGTATTACGTCTACGTGTATTCTCAGTGTGAATTTTTTATGTATTAATTAATTATTATTATTTATTGTTTATTTTCTTATTGTATTCAAGTAAGGGTACTGCAAAGTGCCATACAATGTAGTTCAATTTAGGCATCCAATGAACCTTTTATCTAAAGAATTCATGATGATAAAATAATTTTTATTCCTTTTTACTAATTAATGTCTATCAATGAGCTGCAAGCAATTTATGGAATCTGTGTTGGTTTAGTACAATAATTAAATTTAATTTCATTTTGATCTATTGATCTCAAGATAGGATTGTGAGGTATTTTGATTGTTAAGAGTTGCTTAATATTACTAATAGAATTATTTGTATGAAAACATTGGTAATTATTCTATCAATTAATCTATTCTATGTCAATGAAATAGTAAATTTCATGGCAATAATTTAGGATTGCGTATTATCAAATGAATCATAGAGTTAAACATTACCTGATTCTCATCAAAGCCATTATTAAAATTATTCTGTTATAAAATCATATTAGGCACTAGCTTAATCCAAATTTTCAAGTGTTTTAAACATTCAAGTTGAATATCATCATCCATTTACAAATTCATAATGACATTTTAAAAAGTATTATCATGTTTTCATTTCAACTTGATTCAGCTAATGTAAAATCTACTCGATTGTTTTCAATCACTTAATGGAAATATTTAATATTAGCGTCCTTGTATAGAGGAAGCTTGTGATGAGTGAGAAATTTCATATTATATAAAAAAATATAATTAATTTTAGTAGTGTATATCCGTATCTAATCACGGTACAATTTTTTCATCATACAGATCTTGTTATAATAAGTATACGGATTGCAACATCTCTTCTCTTCCAGTGAAAACTGACAGAAATTATTATTTAATAAACTTTTTAGATTTACAATGAACTGTAATTATAATTATCAAGTTTATGTACTCAATAGTTGGTAGTTTATGAATATTCTTGAACCCGCACGACATATTAAAAATAATGAATTTTAATTTTTCATCGACACGGCATAGAAATTCACGGTAGTTATTCGCATTAGACTGGTAATAAATGAATGAATATATAAAAGGAACTACAAGAGTGTACACTTTCAGCAAAGTAAATAGATAATAATATTGGGACGATGCAATGTATGAAATTAGAAAAACGAGTATTGATTAGCATTGGATAAAAATATTGCAATTTATTTGAAATATAAAACCTCTTTTAATTAAATCACTATACCGGTATTTTTTTATGGTTGATTGCAAACTAAAATCAATTGATTATTTTCAGTATTCATGAAAATAATAATGAGAGCTTAACTCTCCATAATTAATAACAGATTTGGATATAATTATTCTTTTATTATTTTTTAAACCTTTGTGGATTATAGGAACAGCGGACGGGATCATTGATTTGGCTTTAATGATAAATAATTTGAGTTTTTAAAATATAGATTCACTTTTTATTATACCATATTCACCTCATAAGGTGCTGATTAATCATTGATAAATTAATATCAGAAATAGGCCTACACGCCTACAATTATTAAATAATTATTTTTTCTATTATACAGACTTAACTATTGCAAGATGACCTGACCTGTTCCTGATAACTAATTTTAAGAGTAAAAAATCACAATAAATTCGAAATTCAAATATATTTTCCTCAAATTAAAAAAAAAAATGGGGTCAGAATTTTAACACAAATTTGAGCGATACTTTTTCAAGATGACAAGACAAGGAAAATATTCAGATAAGGATTTTGTAAACTCGCGGTCAAAAATGAAAGGAAATATACAATGCAGCCAACCGTATAGAGCAACATGATATGAAATTCAGATGTAGAGGTAGAAGAGAAACTCGTCTTATTCTTTCTTTCAAAACATCATTAGGGTCTAAAAAATCCTATTATTCAATTCCGATTATTTATATTAATTGAATCAAGCATGATTTGTTTTTTGAGATTTTCATTTCATTTTGTTCTGGGGAACAACAGCTGTTAAAGTGCGCTTCCGGCTTTGGCATTGGCAGAGAAAATAAAAATAATAATAGTTGTCTTCAGAACATAAATATAAATATACACAGTTATTAAAGATTCACTTTTGGAAACTGTTTGATTGTGTTATAATAGATATGAAGTTTTATTGTTACTGATAATACGTCAATTTTATTGAACAGAATCCCAGTAAATTATAATTTTTATGTTTGTGTTGGATCAAGACGGAATTTTCAAGAACAACGTCCTGATGCAATCTGCAGTGGAAGAGAAAATTACGGCTTGATTTTATGATTGATGTTTTGTGTTTTTGAATGATAGATAGCAATTTTTATGTTTCTAATGAATCGCTAACATGATGGTAGGCTTATCTGGTGCTGGGCACCTCTTCAATAATTCTGCTTCTCAATCTGAAGGTAAATAATTCTCACAAAGAAATATCGTTTTTCAAGGTTATGGAATTATGTTTTTGTAAGCTGTTGCAAATCAATTGAAGTTTGCGGGCCGTCACTAGTATCTTAACTATTGACATGTATTTAATATTTTATTATATATTAATACTTGAACTTGAATAGAGAGATTGAACTTCTTCAAGAATCACAAATTCCTCTATCACTGTCAATGATCTCGATTCAGGCTCTCTGCCAATTCTTTTGTCATTTTGTAACAATTGAACGAATTATTTACCACAAATTTCCCCATTTGTCCAATCATTTAGTAATATAATTATACAGTTTATTAGTATAAATATAAGCTTACACCCAGCCAGTATATCTGTAACTTAACTAAATCATTGCCAAATTCCCTGGAGCAGTAAAACATAATTAATTTTAATTAAATTATGTTGTATTTTTGTAGATTTGAATTGATTTAAAGAAGATTTTGGATAGAAATGGATGTGAATGATTTGCTTGAGTATGTTTCATTCATTAATATACAGATGGGTGCGTAGGTTATATGATTGTTAGATTGTAAGTTTATAAAAGATTATTCTATGCCTCTTCTGGATATTATGTCAAAATGTGTGTGCATAACTTTCTTGAAATACTCTAGTTAGAATCGAGATGATCAGTATTTTTAAGCAAGTATAGTAGAATTACACCTGTTCTTGCGTACAAAAAACTGAAATCACTGTGTCTATTACACAATAACTTATGCAAATCCAAGGTTTTTAAATCAAAGTCTTAATTAGAGGCCTTAGGCCTCCTATATCGTACATTGTATAATAATTTTGAGATTGAGATTTTTGGTGAGTACATTAACTCACCTCGTCCAAACAAATGAGCTAAACTTAATATATTCCTAATAATATTAATATTCGCAGCTTGAGTCAATTACACTGTAAATTTTGCTGAATTGAAAAATGTTGATAGGTTAACATGAGGACAAATAATTTAGAAAATTTGTAAATTTTTAGGTTTGCCTGGGAGTGGTCACATATTCAATACAGCAACATCACAACCTGCAGGTAACATAAATTCATATATCTACGAAGATTAATCTACCTATACAAAGTAGTCAAGTCAAAGAATTCAAGTCTATATTGACTATATATAACTTAAACATAAATCCCTATTATATTTCTAAAATAATCACATCATTTAAGTTATTCATTCTGAATAAACTTTTGAAAAAATGCTCAATCTTGTTTTGAGTCGGTGAAATGGATGTGAAACGAAAATTTTTCTTTATTCAAAAAAGATGTTGAGAAAATTTGAAAATTCTTGCTACGTTCAAAACATCAAATTCAAAATTATTTATCTTATGCTGCGTCTGCAATTGATTATATAGGCCTATATGGTATCAAGAATTTATTTCAAACACTAAAATAATTGTAAAATAAAATAGAAACTTTTTGCATGATTAAATTTGATTTTGATTCGCAGGCGAGTTTTAAACAGTGATGTCCATCCACTAAGCTACGTCGTATATATAGGCCTATAAGTTGAGAGAATGTTTATCTAATTCAGAAAAAGTATCAAGGAATAGGAACAATATACGTTTCAATGATAACATTATAGTAAAGGTTCAGCACAGAATTTTCCATAATTATTTTTGGACTATTTCAGAATAATTGAACAAATATGTAGCTTACTTATTTTTCAAATCAAGCTTCACAATCTTCCCGAATTTTCCATCACAATTCTACGAATCAACCCACCTTTTCAAATCATTTGATTGTACATTATAGTACAATTAATTTGTTTATTGTACATTTTAAACCTTTCCTGTTTGTTCTCTCCTTCTATTTAATAAAAAATTATTGTTGCAGTGTCGAGTACAGTGGTGCAGACAACGCAGCAGCAGGTGGTTGGGGGTGGGGGGAGCAGCGGCCAAGTGTCTCCGCCGCACCAGAACGGCTTCACGTCGGTCGGCTCCGGGCCCAGTTCGGTCAGCTCCGTCAGCCAGGCTCAGTCGCCTCCCGTCTCCGGCCCGGCTCCGTCACAGTCCGACATCAACCAGCAGGCGTCGTCCTCACAGGCCTCATGGCCCGAATCCAACAACCTAACCCATACACAACGTATGCAGCCATCCCATCATAATTCTTACTGTGAGTGCCCTCGGTATTAGTGTATTTTCTATTAAACAGTCGAGGTCTAGAGTGTTTTCAGCGGTTCACTGTAGAGAAGATTCTCAACTGTTTAAAGTTGGAGTATATTCTATGGAAAATATATTGTAAAAAATTGACAACTTAGTTTACTGTATTATTTTTAACTAAAAGTAACGTAACTAACATTTTTTCCCTACTCTTCTGGCTTTATTACGGACCTGGATTGATCATAGTGCCCCAACGATAGATGAAGTTATGATAGTCTTGTATACAGAGAGTGTATAGTAACAGTGTGGCCATTTGTGTGAAGCACTCCATAACAATATGTGGAGAACATTATTCCCTCCACCGCCATACTTTTGCCAAATTTTTATATGGGATTACAGGCAAACATGAACCTATTCACTCATTTGTCAAATTTATTTTAAGAGAAACAACATTAAAACTAACTTTTTTAACATTTAAAGTAGTCTCTCTACTCTTCGTATTGCTTTAAAAACTTAGAATGATGAAAACTAATACTGACAATGGCAAAATGTAGGTTAGAAGTGAATCACTTATAACATATTGTTTGCTTTTCATTCCAATGCAAATCTTATGAGAATTGGGAAAAGTATGGTGGATTTGTCGGAGCTAACCAATCAAAAGTGTGACATGCAATGTCCACACTGGTACGATATACTCTCTGTTGTAGTCTGGTTTGAAAGAAAATTATCAAAAGATAGAAATTGATGTTTTATCACTATTTGTTGTTCAATCGACAAACAGTTGTGGCAGGTCTACAATTTAATGAAGCTAGACTGAGTTCAAGCCGCAGACACTGTTCAAACAAAGTCCTTGAATAGACCTCTAATTATTTGCGTAATATGGATGCAGATAATTAATTTGGAGACATACCTAGTTCTAGACGCATACACAGACACTGTTTGAACAAATTTCATGAATATAATTATTTACGTATCTCGATGAATTTTTCTTTATATCGAATCTGTTGTTTCACTTTGGTTTCTTTCAAAAGATCTCTTTGAATATCTGTGAGAATACTACTTCTAGGACCAGTAGGTAAGTGCTATCCAGAAATTAGTGATTGTGGAAGCCTGTCGAAGATATCTAATTCAAGTTTTTTTTTTAAACTTATAGATAATTATAAGTGTTATTAATTTTGATATTACAATAAATATTATTATTTTATTTATTATTAATTATGTTCAACTCTTAAGAGTTTCAGGAATCCAAAGATAGAGCCTAGTCCTATCTAGAAATAATTCTCTCCGTGAATTTGAAAATTAAATTTAGAAGGTGTTTGGTTCTTATATATTAGCTAAATATTTCTACTTTCGTTTGTTTTGGGATTAGAAAAGCAAATAATTGAAAATGATTCAAAGTGGCGTCATATATTGCAATACTCAGAATATATTATATTATTTACATATTATATATTTATATTAGTTGAATTATTGTAAACAGTACCCTAATTATTTAATTAGCCAATAAAAAGAGGAGTAAAAATGAATCAGAAATCTCAATTAAGACATAAAATATATCGAAATGTGTTTGAAATAATATTAGCGTAATATTTATATTACAAATGAAATGGTTAGTGTACTTGGAATATTTTTACCTTTATAAGTAAGAAAAAATGATAACTTGTGGAAGTATGGGACTGGTAGGCCTATTCTAGATTGAACCAAGTAGACTACTCCATGACTCAAAATAAAATTAAAAAACTCCCTCAATTTTGATTATTTTCGAGTACACGCGAAGACACTGTTTACTTAGAAATGTTGAACGTTCAATATTAGGACAACTAATTTACAAAATTAACAATTTTCAGGTTTGCCTGCAAGTGGTCACTTATTCAATACAGCAACATCACAGCCTGAAGGTAAATAAATTTATAATTTTGTATTCACATTATATAAGAAGTCTAGTCTATGTCCATAATAACTATACAAATACATGAATCTACTTTATACAAGATTATCATGAGAAACATTTTGGATGGGACCGGTACTCAAAGTGTAATGAAGTAGGGGAACGGGTTGACGGTTTCAATTTCATAGAATAATCACATTTGAGTCATTATGGAGCATTGTTAGCCACTAAGGTCCCTATTAGCCGAGAGCGACCAGGTCGGCCGACCTGGTGTCCGGGGGCCAAAAAGCATTGAGTTAGATGGGACCCTATTAGCCGTCGGAAACAAGTCTCGGCGACAGAAAAAGTCGCTCAGGCTGTCTTCCGAGTGGGACACCGATTCTGGGCGACCTGGTGTCCCAGAACGGTCGTGGGGCATTGGAGTATATGGGAGCTATTAGCCGCGAGCGACCAGGTCGGCCGACTCGAACAAAAAATGTACCCACTGCGCATGCTCGGGAGTGACAAGGACATCCATTCATATCTGTCTCTCTTCCACTTCAGTTCTCCGTCTCACTACAGTATAGTTGATCCATGCTACAGTACATTTGTTCTGTATCATTTGCCGAAGAAAAACATATTTCTATGACTCATTGCGTGAATTGTTTATGAATAATTTAATAAATTAATTTGAAAGTAAAGTGTAATGTAAAATCAACACCTGAATAACAGATATTGTAGAATTTCTCCATAGTAGGTGAAAGGATGAAAACAATGTTGTCATTGTTGTCTATTACACAATGCATATTATTTAAAACATACTTAAGTTTCAAGCTCAAACATGGCATCATCTATAATTCTATATGGTGTTGAGTGTTTTGACTCAACTCAACACTGAAGATGCCATAAGCATCGAAACTTGAGTAATACGAGTATGTTTTTAAATATATTCATTGTGGAATAGAAAACATTGTTTTCATTCTTTCCCCTAGTGTAATATAATTAGACTAATAGCCGAATTTATTACAGTTTAGTGCGTGAAAAAATGGAATGTGTTCAAAATCAGGAGAAAAGTGGAAAATTTACTGCTTTAATTGAAAAAAAAAGACTAAACCCAGAAGACTTTATTTATGAAGTGCAGAAACATAATTCAATATGGGATGCTGAGAAATTTGTGATTAATTTTACTTTTGGAATAGGATAAGGAGAGAAAGAAGAGTGTCTATTGCAAGGCAGGAGATTGGCGCCAGTCATCCGGTTGTTGAGAATTAAATTGTTTACATTTCGCTGTTTTATTGACAGATTGAGCGTTCCTGATGATTCAAGATGTTTACATAGTAGATAGTAGCTTCCAGACCTTTCAAGATAAATATTAATTAATCTCTTCGAGACTATAATAATTATTTAAGACTGGAGTGGTTTTTGTTGAACAATAGAGTCATTGACTTAATGTAAGTTTCTTACAATTCATTTCATACACTTGATACCATTTAATTAGTTTAGAAAAAATATTACATGTGATATGAAGTATAAAATATTATATGATATGTGAATAGAATAAATCTTTAATATGTATCAAAAAAGAGATACATATCGAGTATAGCTGCCGATGTGTTGCACAGAGGAAGAGCGAGAAAGAGGTACTTGGGGAGGGAGCGAGAACGAAGTCAGCGACTAGGTGTCCTTCCCTATTAGCCGTGGGACACTTTGTCTCGGCGACCTGGTCGCTCTCGGCTAATAGGGCCCTAAAGGAGATATTAAAAAGAGGAGCAGTGAAGAAGACTAGATGATGTGTCATAACCACTAGACTAGAAGTTGTCGTAACTACAAAATAACTATATACCGGTTTCGGTTGTTACACTATTTTCACTTTCTGGTAGTAGTTTCTTGAATATAGATATGTAGCATAATTAAAATACAACTACTAAATAGAAAAGTACTCCATTACTATATTGGTCTTCATCAATACTCGGAGAAATCGGAATCAACTCCAATATTTTATCCCAGTGTACATTTTATTATCAATTTTTTTGAAAATTTTATGTATTCTATCAATATATTTATTACTCATAAATATGTTATTAATATTTATCATACGATTGTTCCTTCTACAAAAAATTTGGAACTTCAATTGCTCCAGTTTCAAATTGTTGCTTTGTCTCTCTAGTTTCAATTTCATGTATGATTGGATTGACCTCTAATCATATGTCCCCAAGTCAAATATATCTTGTTTATCAGGGTATAATTCTAGATAGATTGTGCATATTAATTTTTGTTGAACTTGTTAATTATTTAATTTTGAACTATTTTGTTTCAGTCAGAGAAATGAGTGGAATGAGCACGGGTGCGCCCACCTCAGCGGATGCATGTCTGAGTATTGTGCACAGTCTAATGTGCCACAGGCAAGGAGGTGAATCCGAAGGATTTGCCAAACGCGCCATCGAGAGTCTAGTCAAAAAGCTCAAGGTTTGTATTTCCATTATTGACCATTAGTTTTGTATAAGCCTCTTTGATGAGCTTATAGAGCCTGTGCGGGTTGTTACACCTATGAAGCTATGAACAATTATTAATAAAAAGTGACCTCTAGAAGGGGTGAGGGCCGGTCCAGTCATGAGAAAGTATATCCAGTTTCATTTAATTTGACGCTTGGCATTAGATAGATGGAGAGATATTATTTCTTCATGTTGCTGATGATCGTAGAGTACGATGGCAAAGAAATAATATCTCTCTACCTGTCTAATGCCAAGCATCAAATTAAATGGATCTGACTGTAAATAATGAACTTTTTGTGACTTTCCAGTTCTCCTTTGGAATGGAATTGAATGTATTCAATATTTTTAATTTCAGTATATAGAAAGGAGGAATCAGTAAGTGTAGTGTAAAAGTGTAGTATAGGAGCTCTAAAGATAAACAAAGTTTTGGTATTTTTGTTCTCAGTGTCGATCCAGAAACTTTTTAACAGAAAATATTGACTGTTTATCTCCTTGAACGATAATTTATTCAAACTTGATCTCTTCTCTGAAACAGGAAAAGAGAGATGAACTGGATAGCTTGATCACAGCAATTACAACTAATGGATCACATCATAGCAAGTGTGTAACTATACAGAGGACGTTGGATGGCAGGTTACAGGTATGCTCATTTTTTATCTACCTTAGTCAGTGTTGCCACAGACATTAAAAGTCAGGAATAGTCAGGAAATAAATTAATATTAAAAATTTCCGAAAGTCAGGAAAATCCGATCTTAATTTTCGATTGCCACAAACTGTTTTCACCACAGGAAAATTCAAAGACCATTTTACAGTATTTGCTAAAAAAGGAAGAGAAAAAAGATTCCTCATAAAATGTGTTAGATAGTTTCTATGCTTGTTTTTGGCAAAAATCTAGAATTTAAAGATATTTTGGAGATTGTAAAGATGAGCCTTGTATTTTCACATGGAAATGCAGCAGTGGAAGGAGGGTTTCCAATTAATAAATCAATTCTGGTTGAAAACGAATATGAAGGAACTCTCTTAGTTCAGAGGAAGGTTTGTGACGTCATTGCTCATCATAGAGGTAGAAGCAACATTCAAATTTCAAATAAAGATATTATTATCGGTGAGATCTGCCAGAAATATACCAGGTACTAAGATGCTGTGCAAATTAGAGGAAAGAAAGCTCAAGAAGAAAAAGCAGCAGCTCTTAAAAAGAAAAATAACAGAAATAAAATTCTGTAGCAACCCTGTTAGTTTTGAAACTGATAATATTCATTTGTGATTAAATTAATATTGAAGTCGTGTTGTTATTAAAGGTTTGATGTTATGAAATTTTCTGAGTTTCGAAGAATAAGTCAATTCTTGTAAGTCCTGTAATTAATGACCTAGCAATTTATATTGGTTTTATTTTTTCAACAGGTCGCCGGTAGGAAAGGATTTCCACATGTGATCTACGCTAGAATATGGCGTTGGCCCGATCTCCATAAAAACGAATTGAAACACGTGAAATACTGTCAATTCGCTTTCGATCTCAAATGTGATTCTGTGTGTGTCAATCCCTATCATTATGAGAGGGTTGTTTCTCCTGGAATTGGTAATTATACTTGATTTCTCACTCAATCTAATAATAATCGTACATACATCAGTATTTTCAGTAAATACTACTATGTATAATCAGATTCATTCAATTTGACGCTTGGCATTAGATAAATAGATAGAGATATTATTTCTTGACGTTGTTGATGACCGTAGTGTACGATGGCAAATAAATAATACCTTTCTATCTATCTATCTAATGGCAAGCGTCAAATTTAATGAATCTGATTTTATAGAATAGTTGGAAGGAAGTGAGATATTGCAACTATACAAGTTCTTTTAAATCATAATAATTAATTGAACGAAATTCCTAATTAATAATGCCATATAATATTCTGAAGACTTCCGCTACTGCGAATATTGACAACAGAATAATAGCTAGTAAGGAAATTCGATGAATGCTGCTGCACAAAAAACTTCTGCCCGGGCGGGAATCGAACCCAGCACCTCTCGCTTGCCTCAGGGCGATCGCCCAGCAAGCGAGGGGTGCTGGATTATTGACTTTGATTAGTTTGAATGTGATTTTGGTTTGTAGATTTGTCCGGTCTGAGCCTGCAATGTCCGAGTCGAATGGTGAAGGACGAGTACTCGGCGGGGGTGGGAGGAGGCTCGTCCAGCTCCAGCACAATGGACGTCGAACCAGAAGCAGGCACCATTCAGCATCATCCCCCTCCCCCTCCTCACTACTCCATCTCACCCCTCTCCGGTAAGAATGTCTTATCAATTCCATTCTGTAATGTTTCTTAAAATATTGTGATTTCTCGATATGCTTATGATATGTTTATAAATTGAACAATTCATTAGTGGATAACTCCAGATAAATAATATGCTTCATCTCACACTACCATTCTCTTCATATCATGAAGCCCTTATGTGGAAATATGCTCATATTCTCCACAGCAGCGGAGTAGTAATAACACAGCATACTGTTACTTTTGCAAGCTCAGAGTTCAAAAATATCCAGAATGAACAATTTTACAAACTTCTTGGATTTTTTTTTTGTAAATATTCTAGAAAACATCTGACACTTGAATCTCTGATGAATAGTGTTGTAGGTGATGTTATTGTAGCAGGTACCAATATTATTGTATAACAAGAATAGGAATTTCACAACCATATATATATATATATATATTGGAAGATTGATGAATGGTGTAACAACTGAAACCAGTATCAATACTGTATCAATACTTTTATAAATATGTGGGTGTACTTTTCTTTAAAAACGTTTTCACATTGTATCTTGGAATAGAATGACGTTCTTTGCAAAACTTTCAAGTTCTATCACTAGAAATATTCCTTTCACTTGGAACGCTATGCATGTTTTTTACACGAACCGCGTTGATATTTGCGTTTTTCTCTTCTTGTACGCATGAGTTGAACTTTATGAATAATTATTGTTGCAGTGTCGAGCACAGTAGTGCAGACAACGCAGCAGCAGGTGGTTGGGGGTGGGGGGAGCAGCGGCCAAGTGTCTCCGCCGCACCAGAACGGCTTCACGTCGGTCGGCTCCGGGCCCAGTTCGGTCAGCTCCGTCAGCCAGGCCCAGTCGCCTCCCGTCTCCGGCCCGGCTCCGACACAGTCCGACATCAACCAGCAGGCGTCGTCCTCACAGGCCTCATGGCCCGAATCCAACAACCTAACCCATACACAACGTATGCAGCCAACTCATCATAATGCTTACTGTGAGTGTACCCTCACCTGCATTTTACATATTTATTTTTGACTTAGAATTGATAGAAGGAAACTTGAATAGAAGGAAATATCGTAGATGTTCACAGCGAGTCGATTTCATATTATTTATAGACAGTTTTTTGAATTAATTTATATTTCTGTGCGAGTAATTAATTTTATCTTTAAACGGTCCCCATACATGCAGTATTTGGTAAACACCAATCATTTGTGTTGGTAGAAATGTATTGGAATGTTCGTTATTCGTCAAATTAATTACTGTACATGTCGTGTTATGCCGAGAACATGTTCGTTGCTCGCCAAATACCGTATGGCTGGAGCCGGCTTTGCACAGGACAGAAGTTATAATGAACACTATTATTTACTTTGTACTTTCACATTATATTCTGGAATTCATACCGCAACTAAAGGAAAAGAAACTCAATATGGATGGGTTTTTTTTTTATTTATTCAACTTAATGTGCTCAGATAATTTTGTTACTGTCTGTGTTTACATTTAATAACCTTTAGTATGTGAAAATAATCAGATAGAAAGATGGATAAAGAATTTATTGTTTCACCTGTACAATACAAAGTAAATATTAAATCAAAAATAATTAATTTTTATTTTTTTATTTATGCTTATGGCTTTTTTGGCGGAGAGACCCAATTTAATTAATTTTTATGATACTGTATAATTATAAATCTATTGATTACTCTATAACTGGCCTGCATATGTGATTGTTGCCCTGCTAACTGCTTTAGATACTTGCTATTTCGTTGATACTGAGACTTCACCATTACTTTCATTACTTCATCATTTTTCCATTCTTAAAGTCCCCTGAGCACAGAGACAGTCCCCCACCACTTTCAGACTTAGCAAATCAAACTGCATCGTCTATTGATCGTACTCTTGTATTTCATTGATATTATCAGCAAATTTTTTCCTCCTCATCCTGGATGCCAACCTCACAAGATAAAAACTTCTGTTTCCTTCTATTCCAAAAGTCACATTTCCTACTGCAATCCGATCATGGTTTATTGTTTCTTTTTCTTGTGGACCTATTTTGATTATCTCCTTTTCCATTGTAAATAAATTGGCCTTAGACTTTCTAGTTTCTAAAGAAAAGTCCTTGTGAACGAAAAATCCAGTGTCTTTGAGTTTCCTAGCATTTTCTAGAATATGGTTCACAACGGAGTCGTCGGGTCTATAATAGCACCATTGGTATTTGCTTCTCCCACGGGATAGACCAGGTTTATCCGGTCGCAACCCCTAATGTGCAGTACAACATTTTTCACTACTGATGAAAAACCTTCAGATACACCGGATCTAAATTCGCATAATTTACGATTAATGAAGTTGACTAATTGATAAACAGTACTAATTGAACAAACATATAGGCGACACGGAGCAAACAAAAAAGACATTAATTTGAGCATTCGACATCTGCTTTGATCAGCGTTCACTCAATGAAAACGAGTTCCTTCTCACCAGACACTACGCCAGAAGTCAAAACAAAGTACTATTCTAAGTTGAAGAGTGAGTATTGAAAACATTTTAAGAATTTCTGTTTCTGCCCAATTCCTTATCTTATAAGAGGTATATTTCAGAGATCTTTGATAGATTTTGCTGAATTTAGATTTTGAAACACAATCCAAAAGGTCATTAGTTATTCTTTGAGTTTTGCAGAAGACACTTTCGTTCCTTATTATATGCGAAACTGTATATCCATTTTACTTGTGATAGAATTGTATGATTGCCGTACAGCTCGTTAGTTGTTTTGATCGTACAGTTGTAAAGAACTCGTTTTTAATTTGGCGGATGGCGAATGACTTCCATTCAACATTTCCATGGTAACGGGTGATATTCTGTTGATTTCTTTTTTAAATATGTTTTTTACATGTTTATGTTTACAGTATTTATGTGAAATAATTCAACATAACATCACCCTTCACCATAGAAACGTTGAATGAAAGTCATTCGCCATCCGCCAAATTAGAAAAATAGTTCTATACTTGCGGCCCTGGTTTAAGGAAACATTAATGCAAACTATTTGTTTCTCAAAGTTTATTGTGAAAAACTTGGTGATGTTCAACTAAGGACAGACTAGGTTTGTTTGTTTGTCAATGGCTCAACAGCCCTATGTGGGCTTAGGCCTACCAGCTGGTTGCCAGTTTCACATCCACTTGACTGAATCAGCAGAGGTGAATGATCATTAACCAGAAAAGATGTAACGTGTGGTTAGCACATTGACACCTCAACCATAAGCTAGTCTTCGCAACCCAGTGATGGGAACAAAGCACTGCTGGATAAACATTGTGTTAAGCAGCTATATAGTGCAATGCAACAATTTAATATGCCTCCAAATATAGGGAGTGACTGACTAGCCTTACTAACGATTAGCCAGGCTCCCAATGGAGGAATGGACAGACTAGGTACAATCGTATAATAGATTATTCTAAAGGTTTTATTCTAGGTCTAATAGGTATTCTTGTCTTTGGCTAGTTAGATTCCTCCTCAGTGTAGCCTACCAGCCCATATTGAAATATGGAATTATCTAGGAAAATTAATAATTCTTTAAACTCTAACCGAACACTCACAATGCGAAAAAGTGATTGAAAATTATTATTGTTGCAGTGTCGAGTACAGTAGTGCAGACAACGCAGCAGCAGGTGGGTGGTGGGGGGAGCAGCGGGCAAGTGTCTCCGCCGCACCAGAACGGCTTCACGTCGGTCGGCTCCGGGCCCAGTTCGGTCAGCTCCGTCAGCCAGGCCCAGTCGCCTCCCGTCTCCGGCCCGGCTCCGTCACAGCCCGACATCAACCAGCAGACCACTCAGTTCTCTCAGGCCACTTGGACCGGATCCAACACCCTCACCTACACGCAGCGTATGCAGCCACCTCATCATAATGCCTACTGTAAGTGCTGCACCCTTGGAAATGAAAGAAGTTGTTCAATAGTGTTAGAAAATATGACAAGAAAGCAAAATTGTAGATTGCTGTATCGAGTAAAACAGGCGCAGCATAATTATTTCTTGAGTATAGCAAACACTCTTCTCGCCTACAAGTTACTGCTACAGTTATTACAAGATGGAAAAAACATAGCAATACATTACAATACCTAACAATACCTATAATTTTAAACTAGTTTTGTTAACAATAGCAAACTATCTTTTCTGTGATACAACCATGTTGAAAACATTTTATCCAATATTATTTATTCGCCGATTTGTTCATTACTTTATCTTGACAGTTTACATAAATCATAAATAATTTTCTGAATATAATGAACTATTTTACTACTGAATATGTGGCTCTGTAAATTGAATCGATGTGGAACTTATGACACAAGTAGGCATTACTCCTTACCAGGGCTAAACATTAATGAAAATAAGCTCCATTTAATAATAGAATTATTTAGAATGATAATTATTTAATAATAGAATTGAATTTCAGAAGGAATTAGTCCCATAAACTGTTTTTCTGCAACTGATTTTGTGCTTATTTTCAGGGGGACATGGTGTCAGCTCAGAAGTATCTATGACTGGACTTCTATCTACACAACCTGCTCCTGAATATTGGTGCTCAGTCGCTTATTTCGAACTAGATACTCAGGTAAGCTAGAAGTTTATCATCGTACCCAATATTCTTTTTTATCCTTTCTATTGTTTTCAGTATGTTTTATATTCATCGCGTACTAAGAATCAACATTGCATCTATAATATCTATTTTAGCGTGATGAATATGTATCACTCGATTGTATTGGTGACTGCTTGTTGGTCAACATCAATAGCAATCAGTTATGTGCTTCCAAACTGCCTATAATATGAAATATTTTCTGTCACTCTTTCCAATATAATTCAACCCATTCTATTTATTATTTTTATCATGTGGCTAGATCTCAAGAATTTTTATTCTAGTTCCGTCAAAAATATTGTAATTATGATTACAAATGAAAGAATTAATAAATAAATGCATTTATATTATTATTTTTAGGTTGGTGAAACGTTCAAAGTGTCGTCGTCTTGTCCGAATGTGACGATTGATGGGTACGTGGACCCCTCTGGTGGCAACCGGTTCTGTTTGGGCGCTCTCAGCAATGTGCACCGGACTGAGCAAAGTGAGAAGGCCAGGTATGTAATCTAATTAAACTGGTTTGTCTCTACTCTTATCTCCTGCAAAACTCTCATCCTACATCATTTGTTTATCAACTAACACAGTTTGTTATTCAGGCATTTTTCATCTCATTATTGTACTGCACAGTGTGATAGCACATATTTTCTACTGAGCTATTTCCTTTATATAGTAGAATCCTAATAGTAGTTACTTTTACAAGAAATTGTATCCCTTTTTCTATTGAAGGTGTAAGGCTCTTTCTTACTTCTTTCCCTTTCCTGCAATAATGAAATCCATGCATTCAGAGTATGTGAGATAAACCCTATAGCAACATAAAACTTTTAATAGCAAAGGCTTGTAAAAGATAAAGAATAAAACATACCAATCTAGTACCTTGATTTCTTTACCTTCTCTTGTTAGTAAAATTATCAATTTTCAAACTTTCTTGTTCAGTGCTTGAAAAACTGGTGATAATTTTGGGGGCCTGTTTCATGTAAAGTGGATGGTATGTTTCAGACTGCACATTGGCAAAGGAGTGCAGCTGGACTTGCGGGGGGAGGGCGACGTGTGGCTGCGCTGCCTGAGCGACCACTCGGTGTTCGTGCAGTCCTACTACCTGGACAGGGAAGCGGGGCGGGCGCCCGGCGACGCGGTGCACAAGATCTACCCGGTGGCCTACATCAAGGTGTTCGACCTGCGCCAGTGCCACCGGCAGATGCAGCAGCAGGCGGCCACAGCACAGGCGGCCGCTGCGGCACAGGCGGCTGCCGTCGCCGGACAAATCCCCGGGCCCAACTCGGTCGGCGGCATCGCTCCGGCCATCAGCTTCAGTGCCGCCGCCGGCATCGGCGTCGACGACCTGCGCCGCCTCTGCATTCTCCGGCTCAGCTTTGTCAAGGGATGGGGACCCGACTATCCCCGCCAGTCCATTAAGGAGACGCCTTGCTGGATAGAGGTGAGCTGCTTCATTCATTGTACACATACATTGAAAATCTTAGTACTTCGCGACTAATATATATATATTTTTTTTTGTCAATGGCTCAACAGCCCTATGTGGGCTTAGGCCTACCAGCTGGTTGCCAGTTTCACATCCACTTGACTGAATCAGCAACTAATCGCGACTAATATACCATACTTTAATATTATTTAGCTATTAAAGCACTGAACTCGATTACTTAACATGTTAGCTTACATGACTTTACATATATATATTTTAGACAATCCAGTCTATTGACTGGAGGAATTTCCAGTGAAGAGTATGATTGATGAGTGTCTTCCTGATTGACGTGCCCCTTATCCTTAAGATGTAGGTGATGAAATGAAATAGCTTATCCACCATGAAAACAACTTTGATAGTATTGTTGAATACATATTGATTTCGAATAATGTTTTTCATTTATTTTCATTCGAAGTAGATGTTAATCTACTATTCTCCAATTCATTTCAATCTTCATTTCATTTCCATTCTTTGTCATTTTCGTGCCTGTACCGTACTTTTTAAATCTACTATAGTTCATTATTGTAGTGCTTGAAATCCTGCCGTCTCTGTAGTAATTGAATTATTTTCAGCATCCTTTTTCATCAATTATATTCCCCACTCGCTGATTACAATCACTTGCATGAGAATCTCTTTAATTTGTGTTGAATTGAACAATTAATCTTATTTCAATATTCATCGAATTTCAAAAGAGAAAATGTTTGTGTTGAGCTTATTGTTCTCTCCCGATCATTGGCATGCTACTATTTTATCATGAATTACTTGTGTAGTTTGTGAATTACGTATAACTTCTTGAAAAAGTATTTTGTATTGCTAATTTTGTACAATGGATTTCCTCAGACCTAGTGCAACACATGAATGTAGGAAAATCAAACTTTGTGAATTTGTAAATATTAATGAATTATTTAAATTTATAAGTGAACTTCAAAATTTGGATATTTTCAGGTGCACCTGCATAGGGCCCTGCAACTCCTGGATGAAGTTCTACACACAATGCCAATAGATGGACCTCGACCCATGCAGTAAGTATTATAAGTTGAAAGAACATAATTTTTCAGTTGGTGATTTTATCAGTATAGTGATTACTGGTCACAAAAATGTCACTACTCCAAGCCAATTTTATAAATTCGTTATTTTATTTTTTTCTCAATACTATTTCTTCTCTTCCTCCTGAAAATAGCTTTTTCTCTTTCAATTATGCTCTATCAAATTTCCTGATGGTGCTCAACTCAAGTATTACTTATCTCTTACCGTCTATTACATTATAATAGATGTTTATATTGAATAAATAAGGATGTTTTATAGACTTGATCTATTTTATTAAAAAAGCTTTTAGCGCATTTCTTTCTACTGTGCTTCCACCACTGCGAGATTTGATGTGAAATGTAGAGGAAACTCACACTGATACAAGTATGTTGCTATGATACTGTATTCCCAAACGATTACTGAGCAAGCAAGCGATTTCATCAAGAAACTTTTTCATCATTTTGTCAAATATCTCCCTTTTAAAATGATAATTTTTGAAAAACAAATAGAGCCTGCATAACTTCGATCCTTCATCTTTCTTTTGGCGCAAACCGCATTAAAATTGATCCACTCAATGTGTTCTCCACGAACTTTCCAAAGTTGGACACAAAATTCTTTAAAATATAAGATTCTATATGAATTTGGTGGATTTGAATGCTATTGACGGTTTTTTCTTACCAAAAAATTAAAATTAATTTTAATAATCTTATAAAAATTTTAATAATTTTAATAATCTTATTAAAAATCTTAATCTGATTATTCTATTATTTTTTATTAGTATACATTCTAAAGTACATGATGAATTAATTTCTCATCATGTCTTATGAAATAAAGTTACCTTAAAAATCAACTGCACTCATACACTCTTACATTGTAGCAAACCCTTCTAAGCATGTCTGGTGTGTAGGCAGATTGAAAGTATTTTTTACAATTTCAAGCCATTCTTTTTCATAGAATTGGATAAAACATTTTTGATCATGTTCAATGATTGTCTGTGACAATCTTTAATAAATTGTGATTTTTGCAGGTGAACCAGTTGCATTATCAGTTCAGTATCCAGTAGTCAAAAATGATAATGCTTCTACGCTGATTCAGACCCGTCAAGAAGATTCTTCTCATTGAAGTATCTTATATAACTTACAGCAAGGCCAAAACTAATAATAGTTACATTACTGGGTAAATAGTTTAATAATTACTATTAACCATTTACTATGATAATATAGTTGGTATACTAAGTAGTGATTTCTCAATACGAATGTTGAGAAATGCGCTCAATGCTGATAATATTGTTCTATGCCAAAGGTATATTTAGTGGATGGCTTTTTCATAATAATATTTTCAACATTATCATATTTGTAATTTTCAATAAATTTTGTATTCGTCGATTCGTAGTGCTCCAATACCGTTTAAAAGTCTAGAATAGGTCAACGTAACAGGAAATGTATGCTGATTGTTTTTAATAATTTTATGGTTAATAATTCTAAAATGAATTTCAATGATGTAAAATAACTCTTCTCTTCTTAACGTTTGTTAGTGCATAATAGTAGTGCTAAGTAGACTTATTTTTAATCAATTAAGTATACTGTATGTAATTAATGTTCAATACTTTTACCTATAGTTTTATAACATTAAATTTTTGGCTGTTGAAAGTATTATTTTTTATCAGTTTCAATGTTTCAACAAGTGAACTTTTTTTGCATATATAACAGATATCTGTGATAGAAATTGAAAAATTTGATAACTTGTTGAGCACATTAATTTCTTCTTTATTGAATTTCTCTGAAAGATTTTCGGCCAGTTGCACAATAATCCAATATTATTGAATGCTACTTTGTTTTTGTAGAATTTCAAATGAAAGAATACTTTACATTTTCAGGTTCAACTATTAAGTGAGATTATTTGAAATTCAAATGTAGTAATAAATAAATGTAAAATGTATCGTATAATTTCGAAGTCTTTTTGCAAAATATTGCTTGGGTGGACGTCATTTGTTCACCTTTGGATGTATTTCAATTCATTTATTGTTCAATTAATAGCATTATCTATAGCCTACTCTACGTATATATACTGTCAGGACCAATTCAATAATTTATTCCTTTTATTTTAGTTGATGGCCCATCGGAAAAAATATAACTGAATTTACTTTACAGTCAATCAATACAATCATTTTTCACAACAACTATTTAAGATCACTTGGAAATTCACATTAAAATTGTAATAGGATATTGATTGTGTGTATTGTTAAATCAGAGATTTTAATACTTAAATACCTAAATTAATACTAGTTGTGTTTTATATTTTGTCATAGCATTATTAATTGTTTATTTTATAACTATTATTGTTTTGTATCATGTTTTGTTTGTGAATCTTTTTCTTTTATATCTATGTGAAATGTATTTGAAAGTTGTTGATTATAGTGTATTTTTCATTTGTATTTGTATCATTTCATTTATTTACATACAATTTCCTAACATAATACAAAATTAATATATAAAACGATAAAATACAAACATCATGTTGATAAAATACAAAAAGGAAACCGTAGTCAGGTAGCCTCATTGAAAAATCTATGAGATGAATATTTTATTGTAACACCATATTTATTTAATTTTAATAAACACCATGGTGTTTTGTGCTTATTGGAGACAATTTTGTTGATGCGGAATACATAAGTAAGAATAACAAAGCCAATTTAAAGCATTGTTGGAAAGTTGTTCAACTAAGAAACTTAATCTCTATGTCCACACTTGTTCGATTTTTGTATGCTGCACTCCATAGGCTTGAGCATTGGTGGTAGCAACAAAAATGTGTGGTCATAGGGAATCTCTTCAGACCTCGATTTAAATGAAAACACTCCTGTCTTGGGTATTTTTTACAAAGCATAATATTCATTCAAATTCTCTCTTATACTTTTCTTGCGTTATTATCAGCAAGAGTAATAAGATGAAACAAAACTTACTTTATCATAATTTATTAATGAATTCAATACCAAATTTTTCAAGTTAGCATGCCAACTCGACTCACCAGCTAGTTATCATGCATTTTCTTCGTGTGTGAATTCTAATATCATTTATCTTGTGGAATATCTAATCCAGGCTGAGGTGGTATAACAACTGCAGTGATTCCAAATGAATTGACTGTCCACTCAGGTACTATTTCAGGTGAAAAATCTCTGAAAAAACTGAAATTCAATCATTAGGTATATTTGTAGTTTCTTCAGAAACTATTTTCAATACATAACTATGACAGCTACGGAACAATGCATTACCACATACTCGCCATCTCCTTAGTTGTGTACTTAAATTACAATAGTTAATCAAGGTAATTTAATCGGTTAAAATATCTAGAAACCCTGTCTTGGGACACTCAACCTAATTATTCATTAACTCAAACAAAAAACACATTCAATACAAGGAAAAACAAAAGTATTAAACAACATAGAAAATATGTATAAATATTCAAAAAAAATCATTGTCTTATTTTGTTGAACTCCTATACGGTAATGATTTTCAACCATTTCATACCTCAAAATGGTGATATTCGGGCTGAGAATGTATGAATTCATAGAGAACATAAAAACTTGAAAAAATAATGATTGAAATGGCCTACCTAAGGTAGCAAAGTTTAAAATTGATTAAAAAAACAACAGAAACTGATTTACAAAAAACATATAATTATGGAGGCTGAATTAGGCTCAAGTCAGTGGCGGCGATAAGGACCCCGCGGCGCGGGGGGCTCCCTCAACGAGTAAGGAAAAATAATAAACATTTTTATTATAAAATATTTAAATATAAATATTTAATAATCGAAATATAGATTTATTTATGTAAAATCAAGAACCATAGTGTAGCAAAAGTAAAATTGAGTTCTAAATATTATATCCATTTACATAGCTACTATATGAATAGATCTCTCTCCATGTAAAAATAGGCATTGAAATACAAATTCTTAGTAGTTGACTCCTTTCCTATTATTGTTTCCGGTGAAATGAGTCACTCAACCTCTCAACGGCCGAGAGTAGATAAGAAATTTTTAGAGAGGAATTTTTAGTAGTGGCAAACATTTTAGCCTAGTCACGGGGCATAGCTTGCAACATGAAAAATAAACGAAAGCGAATTGTAAAACGCTTCTTCGATGAGTTATGTATGGATCACAGGATTGACGACCCTTGAAAATCATTTGAAGTGGAAGTTTTCAATGCAGCACTAGATACTGGTCATAGGTCAGTTACAGAATAGATTCGAAGGGTTGCGTTGCATTGATGTAAGGTTTTCATTTCTGATGCCTCAGACTAGCTGGTTTATTTTGCTCAGGCTTCTACTGTCAATGAATAACCTCATTACAGCTTTTTTTTAATGTTGAAAGTGTGTAAATTATAATGAGTCATAATTAATTAATGTACGTATGCGTGTCAAATAATTCAGCAATCGCCATTTCCAATTAGCTGACATTATTTTTCTCTATTTTGAAGGCGAAAATTTCCTCTGTTTTCTCACTAATTCTCCAAATTTCCTCCCTCGATAAACTTGGAGTTCGCCATTCCACCTGTATTTCTGGACTTTATAAAGTTTCATGGAACAGGCCCCAGATTGCTAAAATTCGATAATATTTTTGACGCTGGATACTCACATAAGTTCATGTCCGACTTGAAAGGTACAACCAATATTGACAAGAATGAAAAGTATTTTTGATAGTTGAAACTCAATTTATTGTCAATTTGAAAATAAAAATTCATGAAACAACTGAATCATCTAACATCAATGTAATCAACATCCAATGGAAACTGAAATATGTGTAATTACAAATATTAAATGATGATAAGGTGATTTACATGTGAAAGGATTATTACCTCTTCTCTATATTTCTCTCTAAGTTTCCCGTTAAGGGCTGAACAAGAATATGTCGTGGGATTGACGAAGTTCACTCCCGTTCAGGTGATTTTTTTCTATCGTATGGCTTTTTATCGGTGGGGAGACCCTTACGGGTAGGTTCCACCTCGCCTAATTGCACAATTTTTTTTTCAGGTGATAGAACCATCTATCAATTTGAGATTTTTCTTCTCTAGAAATTTAAGAACCTTCTCTAGAAACTTAGACCTCACTACGGACGGTTAATAAGAGTTGAATCTAGAGTATTTCACTCAGCACTTTAAAAATAATAAATAGTTTAATAATTATCTCATAATGATTAGCTTATACGGTTTTCAATGAACATTTAAGCATCGTAATAGATTCCGTTATCAATATTATTGTTGCTCCCAAATAATTATGAAATATATATGCGAGAGATCAATCATATTCTATAAAGAGAGAAAGCAATCAGTTAATATTTACTATCTACACAAATATTGAAAAATATCTTCTTATAATATTATAGACAACGCTCTGCTTTCAAACCAGCGAGAGAAATAGCGGGAGCGGTAGTAGAGCTCTCTCTCTTGGCAAGTATAGGAACTACTACGATATAGGCCAGAGCGCGATATAGTAATAGAAGTCAACGCTAGTCACGTGTAGAGGCAATTTCAAACGTCCGGCTCAATTTTTTAGTAATTTCGACTTTTCTATAGTCCGTGCAAACCTTAGTTTGCAGTATTACGTTTATGGGGCGCAGTGTTGCCGGATTGCACAGTAGCCAGCCACAGTTTGCCGTTGTCCACTATTAAGTTCCATTCCACGCTTTTTTTCCATTTGTGAAAAAATTCTTCACTATCTATATTATATACTCACTATTGTACAATCTAACTCATGACCAATGACCTTCTATAAAATTATTCATAGTATAATAGTTAAAACACAAATATAGGTAATTATCTTCTAATTTTTCTCATTCATGTAGTTTTGATAGAATAAGAAATGTAAACAAAACAAGAGAAGAGAGCGAACAGCTGTCTCTTGAGGGTAATGAATAAAATAATAAGCAAAACATGGCAACAGCGCTTCCATATCCCCATAGAAATAGCATTGCTACATTTAAACGCAATTTCAAACGTCCTAAGGTTTGCACGGACTATAGCTTTTCCATCGCGTTTCAACGTCAGTAAAAGATGACTTCACATGGAAATCAAGCTGAGGAATCGAATAAGACTGGTTTCAAGTATCTAATTGCAGTAGTTTATCGATAAAATCAATTTTAATACCAAAAACTAATGTAATTTTAGGTCTTTTGGGGATAACTTGAAAAATCTTACACTTACATTCTTGAAACATTTTTTATACGATTCTTCAAAGAATTTCACGTGATATCAGTTTATTTTCCAATGTTAAGTACCTCAAATAACTCTACAAAAAAATAAAAAATAATTAATTTTTTGCATTTTTGACAGCCTGTAACTCAATAACGAAGGGTTTCCGGGTATGTGTTTATCAGATGTTCCTATCCTAGAATTCGATAATTGATAATATCCCCAAGGGATATTGTGATTCATGAAGGTTGAAATTTTTTTTTTAGTTTTTATTAATTTTTTCAATGACCTCGATATAAAAAGACCCAAAAATGGCTTCATTCGATTCCGTGACATATTCTACATATGATAGGTATTTTTGGAACCTTATATTGTCTTACAGAGTCCAGGGTTATTACAAATTTATTTCTCAATGACCATGCACTACTTTGGATTTTTGATTATTAAAAAGCATGTGGAACATTTATAGATCTGAAAATGTGATCAAATATGGAAAATGATTTGGAGAATCGAATGAAGATGGTTCGAAACATGTAAGTATGCCAGTTTTCGCACACTAGATGAAAACTCGCGGAAAATAATGCTTTTTTACATGCGTTTTTCGGTTTTTTGATGATATCTCAAAAACTATTAGAGCTATCCTCTTGAATTTCAGCTCAAACGATTCCTCATCTCAATCTACATGGAATGACATCAATTTTAAGTCTTCGTATCATTTAGCAACTTCAGAAAAAAATAAAAAAGATGTGGTTTTTTGCATCTTTGACAATTTTTTACTCGATAACGGTGCATTTGCGGACCATGGTTCATCAGATGTTCCTATCCTAACTTTTTCTGAAGTATCATTTGCGTTATTTGTATTTCGTTATCTCGTACTTGCAAATTTTTCTGGTACAGTTCGCTCCATTTTGTCATTCTTAGGAAATATATCGCAAGGAAGAAGCTTCGACTATCGATCATTCTGTTAGTCGACAGACATCGATTGAGAAATTATCGATGTATTACAGATTCGAAGACTTCGTAGTTTATGATTTTGCTGCTAGATGGCAGAGGCATTCTTATGAGTGAATGGTTTCCCGCTGCTGGGAACTGTTTCAATTTACGTTTGAGCTTTGAATTCTCATTTTTGTATTTCAAAGTAATTAAAATTAATGATGCACGACAGCTACTTGTTGGTGACAATAACTGCTAGAGCATAGAACATGTTTGTATCAGTAATTCTCAAAATTAAGGAGGGGGAAATTTCAGACTGGAATCTTGAAAAGGCTTTTCAGAAATATATCTAATAGATTTGATGTTAATTCCTTCCCATACCTTGTATAAACATTGAATAACAGAAGTCCATGAGTCCTCTCTTTTAGCAGTATCTTTTTCATAGCAAGGGTTAGCACATCTATTTCACAAATTCTTCTCTCTGTAATAGTCGATATTTTTCATAAGTAACTGTACCTATGTAGATCTTATAACATATTTCTTATATGTAACTATTAAGAGTGAACTTCCATAGATATACTGTATCTATAGTTAGCTTTGAATCAAATATATCTGAAAATGGAATATTATAAGCATTTTCAGAATGTTTGATTCCAGGACTAGATCTGGTGTTCAAAATTCCTTTTTGATGATTTGGAACTACTATAGGTAGTTTTGCCTTCTAAGGACAGAAATCAATTCTTTATGTAAAAGCTCGAGTCTATGGAATTGAAATTCTCTTCCTTCAATTGCAATGTCTCTTCATTCCTTCCTTCTTATTCACGCCTTATTACCTTGAAACAACTCAAACATAATTTTGTTGTATTGTAAGGAATCTCTCACCCGATCCTGACTCATCCTCCTGCTTCTGTAGGCTTTTTCTCAAGTCGATGAGCTTTGTCGACATGATGTGCCTGTGATGGATGCCCACATTATTTTTGAGTAATGCCGGCCAGGTCATTATTGATTCCAATTTCAATTTGGACAAGGCTT
Source organism: Laodelphax striatellus (assembly GCA_017141395.1). NCBI lineage: Eukaryota > Metazoa > Arthropoda > Insecta > Hemiptera > Delphacidae > Laodelphax > Laodelphax striatellus. The sequence continues at coordinate 35,159,220 of CM029534.1, read as the reverse complement.
CATCTTCTATAAGTCCTTTCAAATTCTCAAAATCATTTTGTTGGATCTTGTTTGTTATTGTTACGACCGCCTGTAATTTGAGAGTGATTTACATTTTTTAAAAACGTAGCAATAAATTCAGGTTAAATACGGTAATAATATCCAATTTGTGAAAACTTACGGCCAGTCAATGATTGAGGCCGTAATGCACTTTAAAATAAGGTCATTGCATTTTCGCCAATTTGTTCATTGGTTCTCGTTGGGTTAGTTTCGTTGAATAAAATCAATATTCAAATTCAAATTCAAAAAGTTTTATTTGTTCACAGGGTCGTACCCTATACAAACAGAGTTGCACTATCTTAACAAGCATGCCAAGCTAAAAATAACATAATAATATTAAAAATTATTGACTTATAATATAACAAATTTGATTAATTAACAATAACATAACAATTAACAAAACATTAGGCTAACAATTAACATAATAATATTAAAAATTATTGACTTATAATATAACAAATTTGATTAATTAACAATAATTATAACCAAGAACAAAAACAATAAAAATGGCAAATTAAACACAATACTAATTTTTCCGAGCACGCAGAGTACCTAACTTAAACAGTTGTAGTTAATTATTTAAGTTCTAGCAGAGGTTAAGTTTCCTTGTATAACTTTATCTCTTTCATCCAGAGACTTTAACGAGTAGAGATAAACATTTTTTATTTTCTCGTTACTGGGATTTGACAATAGCACCAAGACCTGACTAGATTTATCTACAATATTCCTAACGTATTGTAATAGGTGCTGCATTCTGAAATTCCTATATTTATGACACTCAATAAAAGTGCTCTAGTGTTTCTAGACCAGAGTTACACGCCAAACATATTTGTTCCGGATCGAGATGAGCCTTCCTAGAATTGAAATACAGATAGACACCTGTTACAGTTGGTATTCTGAACTGTGAAAGACAACGCATTCTATTGATAGGGATTGGGGAAGTTAAGTGATCTGCAATTGACAAATTTGGATTCAAGTTGAAATATCGTTGACAATTCAGAGTGCTCAGCGCCTTCTGCCTATCTAATTCTTTCACCATCATTGAATAATTATTTAATATTTCAACGTAAGAATTGCTTATTTCCACGCCATCAAACCCATCAGAAAACCCTGCATTTTGTAATTGTATACCCTCCAGCTTTCTTCTGATACAATGAACCCAATTATCACTCCTGTCATACTTAGCCTGACAAAGAACTCTGTAACAAACATAAGGTATTCTTGATTCCCTCATATTCAAAATTCTTACTAGCCAATTCAACTGCCTTGAAAATAGATTTAGCTTCAAGCTGGAACGGTTCGTTTCTATCCTAACTGCCCAACCAGGAGCGGTGCGATTTAATAAGAGAGTTCGCTTAAGAAAAAACAACTGAACTCGCTCGACAGCCTCCTCTCTACCTAGTGACCAAACCTCCGCGCCATACAGTGCAGAAGGCAGAGCGACCGAGTTTTATTTTTCCTAACCAGTCATCCGATTTCACCTTTGCTAGAACCGCCATCATTGCGCCTGTCTCAGTTTTAGCTTTATTTATCGCGTTTCCACACATTGTTGTAAATTTACCTGATGACTGGAAAGTGACGCCTAAATAATTATATTCTCGACAAATTTCTATAGTATACCCATTTATAAAAAACGGCCTAAGTGCTCTCAATCTACCCCTGTGAAATGGTAATACTTTGGTCTTTTTCGAATTCACTCTCAAACCCAATTTCTCACTGTACTCGAAGAGACATTTTAATTTATTTCTTACATCCGGTACACTATCTGCCAGAATCACTAAATCGTCAGCATACTGAAGCATAATAATGTCGTTATCACTACCCATTCTGAGTCCAGAAAGGCCATTATTTCTAAAATAATCCTCCATGTCAGCGATGTAGAGGGAAAAAAGGAGCGGACTGGCTGGGTCCCCCTGCAATACGCCTCTTGAGACTTTAATTGGCTCTGAATATTCACCGGGAAGTCCGATATCAACCGCGACTGTAGCCCTCGAATAGATATCTTTAAGCACGCAGAGAAATTTACCATTTACTCCAATTTTACATAATCTTGACCACAATCTACAATGGGGAATGGAGTCAAACGCGGCTTCAAAATCGACGAAAATTCCATACATGGGTTGGTGCTTCAGCTCGAGATAATAGTAGATAATTGCATACAGTGAAAACACATTATCCATACAACTACGACCCCTACGAAAGCCAGATTGACTCTCGTCTAGGATATGGAAATATTCTGACCAAATCGATAAACGAACCGTTAACAAATTTGTAAAGATCTTAAACAGGCAGTTTGAAATGGCTATCCCCCTGTAATTATTTGGATCAAGTTTATCACCCTTTTTAAACAATAGAAACATAATCATTTCCGCCCAGCTTGATGGAATTCTACCCCTATCCAGTATGCGATTGAACAATTCAACTATGTATTGTTTCCAGGAAATTGGAAGAGACTTGTAGAATTCATAAGATAATCCATCCATTCCAGGTGTTTTTCTGTTTTTAGTTTTCTTAAGTACAGCCTCTAGTTCCTGAAAATCGATTTTTCTATCCAAAAGAGGATGTCCTATAGCTGTGAGGGATTTTTCATCATTTGCACTATTAAACAAGTTAGAATTGAATTTATTCCGTAGAAACACAACCCAATCCTCTAATTTTATGACATTTAATCGAGGAGATTTCTTTCGGAAATAGCGAACCGTACTCCAGAATTCTCTACCACTTTCAATAGATCTGAATTTATTCTCCAACGTTTTGTAAAACTCTATTTTTTTCTGTTTGATTGCGCTCTTATATTCATTCTTAGCTGCTATATATGCATTTAATGTTACGGTGCCAAATTTATTAGCCTTAGCAATCCTGTAAGCAGAACGTAAATTTCTTTTCAGTTTATTACATTGTATATCAAACCATGGCTTATTTTTGAAATTCTTAGCTTTAGATGTGAAGACTATCATTCGCGAAGATTCCGCTTCTATCTTGATAGCTTGCAATAGGTTATCGGCTAATCTATTAGGACTGTCACTACGGAAATTTACTCTCTCCGAAAGAGAGAGGGAGACAGAGTACTCTTTACGGGAATTCTCTTTCCATCGATAGCCCTTTGTACAGTGATAGTTATCAGCTAAAACTTTGGACCTGCCTATTCTCAGATTAGTTTTTAAAATTAACGGCAAATGATCGGAAGACAAGACCGAATCAGACACGATCATATCCTCCACCCATTCGAGCCCCTGAATATTGACCCATATCTGATCGATAATACTGCTGCCATTCGAATTGTGAAAAGTGAATTTTGCCGGCCTATCACTATCACATCTACCGTTAACAACCACAAACAAATTCTCCTCCATAATATCAACCAAATTTCTCGCGAAGCGTGATATGTATTCATCTAACACAATTCTTTGCGCCCACAGTAATGAGCTATCGAACACTTCGCTTTCCACATGTTGATTAAGTAAACCTATCCGCAAATTAAAATCTCCTCCCATTATAACGGGTGAAGTGGAAAATAATTGTTCGTTCTCATAAAACAATCATGCAAACCTTTCAACGCTTTTTCAATTTCATTTGGTCTTATGTAAACTAGTCCAATAATACAGTTGAAAATTTCGTTCGATAACCTCGACAAGCAGTAGGAAATCTGTAGCAGTAATTAATTTTGCTTTCAAACTATTCTTTATCAACATTACAAGTCCACCACTTGGTCTACCTCTATTTTCTAACTTTGAAGCTGGAACCGACAATATATTATAATTATCAAAGCCTTTCACATTATGTATTGAGTTTAGAAGCCAGGTTTCACTAATACATATAACAGAATAATTATTAAACAGATCTATTTGAAATTTATCCATATTAAAGAAGTTCACGATTCCATGACTGTTCCAATATATCACATTAAGACATATTATATTTTCACTTGAATAGGAGTTCGTTTTTCTATATTTTTGTGCTAATTGCTAACGCTGGAACTCACCTCCCTGCAGCTGATTCCTCTTCTTGGAAGTTGTTTGCTTGGCAATTTTGCCACTCTCCAGCCATTCAGTCAGCGGGCCCGAGTTATTGTTTCCTCCCTGCCTTGATCTTTTCCTCCGCGGAACGTTATCATCATCTGGAGACGAGTTTTCCACGTGTAACATGGCCACCGTTGTAATTGAGTTGCTAGTGTTATCCTCATTGTGAAACTGGCTATTATCACCCGTGGAAACTTCATTGTGATGCTGAAATCGCCCCTCGCTCTGAGTAAATATTGAATGAGTCTCAGTGACGGCCTCCTGTGATTGGCTCCCTCGAGAAAACCCAAGTGATCTGGAACTGCCTGGAAGTGGGTTTTTGTCACTCGCCTCAGTACGATTTTCCGTTTCTTGGATCTTGGAACGTGAGCTGGAACTAGTTCGAACCTCTCTTTGGCGGCGGGATGTAGGTCGAGGTCTCATGGTAAATGCAGGTCTCTCCAAACCGTTTTCTCGATCTATATCCTCGATTTCTTCAAGTGTATAATATCGTCCGTCGATTACCAATTTATCGAATCTGAGGGTAGAGGAGTGTCCGTCTTTCCTCATCCGCTCTTCATAGATTTTCAGCTTCTCCCTTATGCCTCTTACTCTCTCTGAGTAGTCTTCCGACATACCAATTTTTGTACGATGTAAATTTTTTCTTGCATGCAGGACTTCTAACTTCTTTTTGTAACTTAGAAATTTAACTATAATGGGACGATCTCCTCCTTTTTTCCTACCTAGTCTGTGCGCTCTTTCTATGTCCATTGAGTCCAGGTTAATTCTCATTATCTCTGACATTATTTTCGATATAATTTTTTCAGTCTGTGCTGGTGACTCCTTATATTCTTCTTTGATGTTGAAGAATAGCAAGTTAGAACGCCGAGAATGATTCTCAAAACTGTCCACTTTAAATCGCAAGAATCTATTCTCCTCTTCAAGATTTGAAACTTTTTCACTTAGTGTCTTTGTTTCTTGTTGAACTTCACAGATCCTACGCGAAATTGCAGTGAACGATTCTTTAAAATCACTCAAGTCTTTCCTCATGAGGTCCAAGTTCTCGAGCTTTCTCCACACATCGTCGAGGGTGACGTTCTCGGGACCAGGATTCAACTCGATACCACCAATTATAAGCAGCGACGAAAGTATAACGAACCATGAGTAGCACTGTGTAAATTTATACGACACTTTATTATTTACAATACAACAACGGACATTACGGAAAGAACCTATCCGCGCGCGGTAACTTGCCAAATCTATCATTGCTAAGCGATAAGAGAGCACCGAATTTTGCGACCGTCCTCTTCGATATCTCAATAATTGCAACTCCCAATAAAATCAATATTTACGAAGGTTGAATCCAGTTGGATTTTTGTGTATCTGGCCGTATGTTATTCTATTGTAATTTAGTTTGACATTCATTGGGAACTCACTTAAATCATTATTGAAACTGATTATAGTTAATTGAAATATAAATACATATATATTTATAATACATTAATATATTAATAATATATTATAATATATACGTAATATATTAATAACATTCAAGTATTGCTAATTTTTCTAGAAATTGATAATCTTCAAGCATATACTTATGAAATTATTGTCGTACATACTTTTTGTAATTGTCAATTATGAGTTTCTATGGCCGTAATGGCAGTAGTTGAGGGGGCGAGAGAGAACCCCACCAAAATTGCGAGGGGAGTCCAAGGGGAGGGGAGTCCAAGGACATGTCGATAGAGCTCATTTCAAGATTACAGACAAGATATACTGTTTGCTGTAGAGGTCTGTTGTCTGTGCCTAGAGGTTTTGATACGATTTCATGGTGCTTAGCCCATCTTCACAAAACATTTTGCTTATAACATTTTATAAAATATAATGAATAATTACTATTATAACACTATTGAGTTTTCAGCACTCATAAACTGGAATCAATGTTTCTACTATATAAATCAATTGAAATTCCTAAGGGTATCCACCTTTTAAAAAGTTAACTAGGCTATATTTTTTATGCATAAAAGATTTATGACTATATTATATATTTTCATGGAAAGTGTAATATTCCTACCTGGTTAGTACCTGTTAAAAAATCGTCCTTATCAAATTCACGGTCCCACTTATTTTTCAATGATGCTATGCGCCACTGTAACTTTAACCATGAAAATAGAGGTCTTCTTTGATTATGGGATGATGAAATCACAGGCAACCTAAACAATCCATTTATCGGTGATTGTCTAAGACAAGCTTGTTTTGAAAATGTAAAGGAATACAAAAGACATGTATTTTTGTACATAATGTCAATTTTCCAAACTAAGTACCGGTGGTAGTGATGAACACAACAAATAATTTTGATGTAAATAAAATATGATGGTAGACTCCATCAGAGTCAGAGGAGAGCTACTTGAGGTTAGCAACACTTCTTCTTAATCTTATTGAGTACTAAATGATTCAAACAAGTGAGAGATGTCAGCAGTTGCCACTGGCATTGGTTTTCTGCTGATTGCTCATGAGAATTCAATTCAGTAGGTAATCAGCCGCGAAATTGACATCTCTCAGTTGTTTGATTAGAATTATATTTTATAATATATTATACAGTTTATACCAAGGTATGTAGAGCTCTACTAGGTATGTAGGTATGTAGGTCTCTACTAACCTTGGTTTATACTGTCGTATAGATGTTGACAACAGGTATGTTGTCGTAGTTCGGTGTTGATTGAGATCACTGAGAGGTCTACAACCACCAAGGTATGTAGAGTTTATAGGTCTCTAAAAACCTTGTACAACCACCACCCTCTCTTTAGAAGGTAGTGCCTCAACTTGCAAAGTATGCAACCCGCTGAACCATTTTTGCTGCCTGCCAGTACAAAACGTCCGTCTGCCGCGCGCTTGCAAAAACTGCCAATATACCACCGAACCACTCTGAGAGATCAATAAACGTAAAAGCGCTCATTTTCTTAGAATCTTTCAATAATTTATTGTAGTACGAATAAATCGCATGCATAAAAGGAGCCTCACATGATCATCATTAATATTGTATCATTTATACTTGGTTTCAAATCCTGGCGCCACTCCCATAGACGCTTTCAGCGCCATCTAGTGGTGACGTGATCGTGACGTCAAGAGTGTTGTTCTGGTTGTTCATCTTTGAGGTTAGGTGTTTCGGTAGCTAATTTTTCGTATCTCATTTGGAATTAATTTCATTATTGCTTCAATTCTAAAATGTTCGGGATTCTAACATCTTTGCAGAGAATTTCATCGTAAGTAATATACTGTAATGCAATATTAGCTTGTGAATGATCTTATACCTAGCCGACATTACCCTTGATTATGACCATCAATGATTTCTATTATTTTGTTGATATACGTCCAAATGTCTGGAAGGATCGAGTCCGAGTTAGCCTACTAATAATTTAGTGAAACTTTGACAGCCTTGTAGATTATGTAGGGATTTATAAAAAATTGAGCTATCTGAAAAAACATCTAGTACGTTGAGTAACTTACTACCTAATCGCTTCGTTTAAGGTAAAATTATCTAAAGACTGCATATTTTACTGAGCAATCCTCAAAACATGTAGTGGAATTGCCTCTTAGGCCAAGTTCTAATTCGTAGCTTTCATCCATAGTTTTGGTTTTTGTACCAGGAAGGAGTAAAATTTAATGTCTTCTAGCTCAAATAATAACTTGGAATAGTTTATTGCTCTTGTAGCAAACATCCCGTTAGCTAACAGTGGTGAATAAACAACAACTTCATTATCCATTGAAGATTCAATCATAGGTGCTTGATAGTTCATAATTCTCACCCCATTCTCATAAAAGTGGCTGTTTTAACACAAGGCTTGTAGAGAACTCTACATACATTGGTTTTAACATACTTTCAGGAGAACGACGTGGTAGTCTTTGACTTTGAAAGTCGATGCCACTGAAAACGCTTTCATCTTGATTGAGATTTCGTTTAAAGACAGATCTTTTCCTCGTACATGAACCAATGTAAACCTGACCTAAAAACCCTCAAATTCTACTCATCCACTCAATATGATTACCGCTACCTTTTTAAAAATCACTAAAATTCTTTAAAAAATCTTGAACAAACTTTTTCATGTATTGTGTAGCTTATTTAATATTCCGGAATGATGACTACATTATAACGCGTTTTTTTCAGGAGTTTTTCTCAGGTGCGATCCATTGTGACTACCAGCCGTGGTACGTCTTTTCGCAGCATTCTTGCTCCCAACAACTCCAGCATGTTGTCAGCACTGCCTGGTGGTATGACTGATCCTTGGTCTATGGGATCAGTTAGAACGTCAATAGTCAACACTTTTCCTTACCCTAGAGAAACCAAACGAGTCAGGGTCCATGGATTCAAAAAGCGTATGTCAACGCCAGGTGGAAGGAAAGTACTGATGAGGAGAATACTGAAGGGCAGATTTATATTGTCTCATTGAAAAAGTAAATCTATTTCCTAGTCTCTGTTCAGTTAACTTTAGCAAAAGGGATTGTCTGATTTTTGAATAACTTACTTGAACATGTTTATTGTTTTTCATATATTTCTTATGTTTATAATGTATATCTACTTTAATAATAATTGATTTATTCTTGAAATATCTATTCATTCTTGCTACTTAATTATTGCTTTTATTAAGTATCCTACTTCCAACATTTGAATAACCGAATGCTCTAAAATAATTTAGCTGACTGATAGTATTGAAACTAGAAAGAATTAGGGATAACCCAAAATAGTGATATTTGGGCTGAGAATGAATGAATTAACAAATAAAAACAGAATTAGATGAGAAAAAACCTTGAACAGAACTTCAAAATGGCTTACGAGGGGTACTTGCCAATTTCTGGTTGAAAATAAACTGATAGAAACTGGAATTAGTGAGAAAATAGCTGCTATAGTAAAAAAATGCTATCTCAGACGATGGTTGACGATGACTGACACCATTCATTGGAGCTAATAATTATTGCATGTTTAAACACCCCCTCAAACCTTAAAGGGAATGAATGAAGTAAAATCTTACTTCAATGAATGATTGAAGAATCGAACACTTATAAGTGTTGATCCAACTGCTTTACATATTTTTCAATTTTATTGATCAGTTTTCTCTGTAAGCTATGATCAAAGGGCTTCCACAGAGCAATCTCGATTCATAAGTTTTTGCAATGCTTCACATAATTTCCTCTAATAATGAATTCCTGGATTTGTTCATCAAAACTTACAATATATTCATATTTATCGGCTGATTTTGTTGGGTTTGAAATTAATCTTATCAAAGTCAAGTACTGTAATTGATTTATCCATGATGAAATGAACTGCACTTCTCCGATACCGGTACTACAATTACAACACAAACAAAACAAGTGAAGCTTTCACTTGTTAATCATTAATTTCATTGATTAACAAATAAAATAATACAAGAAAAACAAATAGAATCCATCTTCTAAAAAAACCCATTCTTGCAACAGTCAAATTTGGAATTTAAAATGCACATTAACATGTATTCAATATCATAAATGTATCTTCTATTTCCCTCCATCACATCACCACTTTCCACCTTTCTTTTTCTTTTTCTGTTGAACTTTCCTCTGTTGCTGACGAGGTCCCTCAGGAGCGGGACTCATCTGAGGGTTCGGGGATGTTTTTTGTGTGCTGGCCATTTTTGTAATGTCACTGAAACAAAAAATATAAATACATCATCTCAATTTTTATGCGTTGTTAATTTATTTGATTATTTAATTTATTTACGTTTTATTAACTAGCTTGCAGCTTGTTCAAAGAGAACAAATTCTCAGTTGTCTGTTTCATAGGAATTTAGGTTCTGGAATAAAGAAGGCAGATACACTAGATCTGAGTATTTATTACACAATGCGCCATGATGTTTATCTCTAGTAAGTGTCCGCTTTTTCTTGTTTTGCAGGACTTCTAATTTCTCATGAAACAGGCTCCTAACATCATACTACTGCTAGGTAACCGAAGCGAAGCGAATATGAATTTTTTATAAAGCTGAGTTTGCCAGCTGAATAAACTTTTGAACTTTACTGTACCGCGAATCAGCAGGCACTGTAGTGGGAGAGAGCGCTCAACGCGCATGCTCCAGTGAGACGCCAATTTAGATGGCACGCTCTGTACCTCCAGTTAGATATTTAGCTCAGTGGACATGGGAGAATCATTATCAACATTTTTCACATAGGCTAGTAGTTTGCAAGTTCTCTTTATGAAAAATGTCACATAACCTAGATTTGGACTACATTTTTTCCAAGAATCGGGATGTTCATAAATAATTGGAAAAGGGCCAGCTTTGAGCGGAAGCCTGTTCAACCTTCCATTAAGTATCAATTACTGTCTTAGCCCCCTTTAAACTACATGGCCGCGGCCTTCAATGTGACAACGTCGCTGCATCGGCTTGCATGAGCAATGCAAATCGGTCATGTGTTTTATAAGTCATGTGTTTGTAGTGTTTTCTATAAGTATGATTTTATAATGAAACCAGCCGGGACTGCGAGGTTGTCACATTGAAGGCCGCGGCCATGTAGTTTAAAGGGGGCTATGTTACTGTACATTACTAAATAAATAGATGAATGTGATGAATAAGAAGTGAACTCACAACTGATCAGCAGCACCGGTGGCAGCTCCTTGCGTTCCCTTGCCGATGTCCTTGTTGCGGCGGTCCTTCTTCTTCCTGAACGTGGATCGTTCATGCCTCGGCAGCCATCGTTCCGGATCGGGGTCACAGTTGGCGTCGTAGTTCTTGGGCAGCTTACCGGGCCGCTTTCTCTTCTTCTTGTTTGTTTGCAGCAGTTCATTACCCGGAGTTCTGAAAGTGAATTAATAATAATGAGAATAACAAATATTAGTAGCTATAGCAAACAAAACAATAGCCATACGCTAAAAAAATCACTAAGAATCAATTAGTAAGTATAGCAGGATCCTTTTAACTTGTCAGAAATCAGCTGTTTCGGTAATAATTAAACAGTGATTTCGACACAATAATCAAAAGTCTTGAAGACATTTAAAAGACCTTTTTAAAGAAGACCTTTGAAAGAATAACTTTTTAAAATACCTTTTCAATAATCTGCGAGATTCAGCATTTGTAGGTTAAGTATTGTGATATTGCTCGTCGAAACATATGTTTTCTGACAAGTTAAAAGGATCCTGCTATATTGTAGATTTGTTTTTAATTTGGCGAATGAATCACCTGTTTAAAAATAAGGAAGTAAATGTAATAAATGTGAAGTAAATGGAAGTAAGAAGTAAATGTAATGTACAATTCAAGGCCAAAATTATTATTGTGGGCCCTTAAGTATGAGAGTTATGGCTCTTGAAAGTGCATCAATGCTAGTTCAGTAAGTATCTTACTTTAATAGAAACCCCCATATCATGCAAGTTGAAATGTACTATTTTACTGGGCTGAATCACTATTTCTCTCATTATTATTTTCTTCTTCTTCAGCAGTAAGATTTGTTTCATTAAGTTACTTTTCAATAGGCTCAAGCCTTGCAACAATTATGTCATTTCGTCAAATGAATATCCTGATTTCGTACTAATCCTAGGTTGGTACATCGGAAAATGACACCAGAGATAATCATTGAGTAATGCGGAAGTTATTCTACCAAAAAAAATTGCTGTAGGAAGAGACAATGAAGAAATTATTGACTTCAGGTGATCTGTAGGCACAAGACCATTTTTTTAGTGGAATATCAGTGTTTCTATTTGAAGCTAACTAGATATTTATATAATTTGGTCCGATTGCAAAGGTTTCTTCTTGATCAAGAAGGCAGCGCTTTGCGACAGCCTCGATTACACTAGGGCGAATTTACTAGCTACTAGCCGGCCAGTAATTCCCTCAACTCTATACCACATCCATCTTTTACTATTTGAAAGGACAGAATAAATTTCGAATGCGAACTTCATCAAGATTGATAGGTGAGATTAGTGATAAAAATGAGTAACAATGACAACTGAATTGGCAGTTCGATACAAATATTAATAAATTCTGGTGAAAAATATAATTTACCCAGGTGATGCCTCGACCTTTGTGGCGGTTTTCTTGATGACTTTAGTGCCCATCATCCAGTTGGCTGCTTCCAATGTATCAACATCCGCGTCTGCTGTCAGATCAGCTGAAGAGACCAGCCTTTTACTCACCGATTTGGCCTTTTCAGGATCGAACTGCAATACCAAAAATTATAGAATTACTCTTTATGGAAATGTGACTTTTTATGTATTCACTAGTTACTGATAGATTATTCGGTACTTTCCTGTTATAGGACATGTCTACTCATCTAGAGATATCAATAGTCGATATCGATAACCTATAATAACCAATAAGGTTATGTTAACCTATAGGTTATGTTAATAACCTATATTTTTCTCATATCGATGAGTATCGATACTTTTGAAGCTTGATAGCGACTATTGATATCTCTAGATGAGTAGACGTGTCCTATAACAGGAAAGTACCGATTATTCACAGATAAGATGAATTATATACTGGATTTTTTCTGTGGAGGCTACTAGTGATCTCCAAAAGAGATTTCTGCTACAAGAGAGAGGAGATAAGTAATTGATAAGATTGAGACAATCGGGATCTGTGATGTCGAAATTAACATAGGCTAATTTCTAACATTTTCTCACATTACAAGATATTTTTATTTTGGAATTGGATAAAAAATTTGATCGTGGACATACAACTCAACAGTTGAGACTTTGGAACAAATAACAAAAATGCAGCAATGCAAATAAAATTAATAAAGAGTTGTACATCAAAATTAAGATTTACCTATGGTAATCAAGTTGTGCAAGTAGTAGTAAAACAGTACGATAATATAAAGAATATTCAACAAACTATGTGTGAAACAACTAGCGGAATTGTGAAAATAACAAATGAGATACCTGAGCATAAGCGATAACAAGTTGAGCCAGAGTTTTCTTGTCGTCAGGACTCAATTTGAGAAGTTCTTCGAGACTCTGTGCAGCCACGGCTGGCTCGCCTCCGCGCAAATGGAAGTCAGCTGCCTGTCTCCATAGCGCACTCAGCCGACCACTACTCACCTTTACAATAAAAAGGCAAACAAATTATCAAATGAATGTATAAATACAATAGTACGAGCATAGCGTATGTTTTGAATGAAAGACAAACATATGTCAGAGAGATAGTCAGGAGTAGAAAAAGAACAGTTCTAGTAATACCAGAAATTCGCATACATCACCACAAAATAATAGCATTTAATTATGATGGGGAAATATAATAACGATAATCATAAGTTATTCAATTATAAGTCAAGCATATTATTGACGAAACCCAAGAAAAATATCTCATATTCAAATCCTCAAATCAAATAACATTTTTTTTTATTAATTTTCCTTTCAGCATCCACCAACTTCCATTGAAATGAGAATTTTGATTTATCAATTTCAAGTTTTCTAATATGAAAATATTCGCAGTTGTTTGCAATTAATTTGTAAGTTAATTGTTCGTTTGTCAAGTCGTATTGGTGGACTAGTATTGCAACTCCAAATGTCCAAATGTACTAAGTGCTAAGTAAAAGTTCATTCACTCGAATATGCAAAAAAAAAATGCTTTTAGATGAGATTATAAAATAGTCTCAATAATTATTTATGAAAACATATGAAGAATCATTAGGGTGAATTCGTAGAATACCGAACAATTCGACATGAATTGCAATAACTTATCTGTTATTACAGCTTTCTATTGATAGTTGAGTCACGAGAATCAGTTTCAAATATCAGTGGAGTGAAGGGGTAACAGACTAGTGAGCATGAGCGACTCCCACTCTGTTTCTCTCTTTTCGTCTGTTCACCATATTACCATCTCCCACTGTTCCCCGTACACCGCAGAGCCTACTTCGCTCCAAACCCATTCTAGTGATAGGCCATCGTTAAGTGGCTTCCGAGAATGTTATCTAACTTCTTCAAAATGCTATAAACCACATTGACTTAACTTTGTAAATAGAGTTGAATCAAACTAAAAAGTTGGTTGAAGAAAATTGTTTGTAGCAATTGACAACTTTGAATTTTGAGAAAATTTTGATTTATTCAAGTTGATAAGTGAATTTCCATACAATTTGATAGTTTTGTAACGTAGCTTGAAATGTATAAGTTGACCCTTCAAGGTTTTCATATGAAAATTTACACATTCGTCAATTCAAGTGGAAGCGTCCAAATTGAAATAGTTTTGGTCATTTTTTCCATACAATGTATTTGTTATTCATGGAATAGATTGAGAGAAAGAGTTGACTCACTTTGTTCTTTCTGTACCAATCGACAGCTTTCTGGAGCAGTTGAGATGCCGCATCTCTGTTTCCTTGCGCCATGTAGAGTGTAACAAGAGCACTCACTATTCCCGGTTTATATAATAAATCTCCGAGAGTATTGAGAAGTTGAGTAGCTTCACTTATTTTACCCTGAAAAGATACATTTTCATTTAATCACTAATATTTTCATTTCGTATTGATTATAAACAGCAAAAACTTGAACATGAACAAATCAAATATATGAGAAAAAATATTTTCATAGATCTATTTATTCATTAAATAACAATTTACGTTTCAGAGTAGGAAGAAACAACAGGTATTCGCCCATAAATGCTTTCTTCCCAAAATTAGATCAGTCAATAAATACAATAACACACGAGACAAACTCATGAAATAACCAGTAAGGTTGTCAGCCAGGAGTCGGTCTACTTCTTCAGGAAGTACTAAGTAAATACAATGAAAATTTATATAGGGGAAAATTAAATGAAAACCAAAACTGTCTCCATTTTGTTCTGTGACTTTTATTTGTTAATGACCTAATGATCTGCATAATATTAGAAAAAGTAATTGGGATTCTTTAATTGTACACTGCGAAAAATGAATATTGTAATTCTCAAATTTACGCATTTTCCATATCAATAACTCAAGTTCTGATAATTTAATTGTGATTTAGCTTTGAAAATTCCTTTGTTATTTTATCAAGATTGTTCTGCAAGAGGCCATTTTTTAATAATAAGGATTTGTATAAGATATAAAAATATTAATGACCATGAGTGACTTATGACAATGGGATTAAGATAAAAAATTGACTGAAAAACAGGAAGAACAAAAAAGGAAATTGGGTGTTCATATTACTATCAATTTCATCTATACTTGATAAATCATTATTCAGATTATTACATTGTTTAGAAGAAGAATAATTTTAGATATCTAGATTATTTCCAAAAACATACGTGAAACGCTATGTGTCAGTAAAATAAAGATTACTATTAGCATAGACTAATAAACAGTTCCATGACGTTTCTATGCTATTAGTACAAGGTACTAAAGGGTGGTAATAACAAAACTTGAATGATTCAAAAACTCTTACTTCAGTGAGGAGTAAATGAACCGCCGCCAGCTTCATTTCTAGTAATGCATCCTTATGGCTATCTGCAAACGTGGTAAGTAGTTTGGTTGCATCCGTGAGCTTGCTATCTCTGGCGAGGCTCATTGCTTTGACTAGTGTGATCTTAGCTGCCATCTCAGGGTGCTGTTTCACTAGTTTATCGCATAGTTGGACGCAGTGATCGTTCTGCACAAGAAAAATTCAATATATTGTCACTTGGCGAAAATTAAAATCAAATTAAAGGCCTACTAAACAAATCCAGAATTCGAAAAATAACACAATTCTTCAGTCAACCATGTTAGTTTGACGTCACTTGCCAACAAATTCAAAAATACTACTGGCAAAAAATAAGTTGAAGGTTAATTCATTTCATACTGATTGATCTTGTTGTTATGTAAGGTCATATTAGCCACATGCATAGGTATATAGAGTAAACGAAACAATAAAATGTGGTGCCTTTAAATAAAAAAAAGCCTTCATATAAATAGCAGATCTGCTCGCTAAAATTCCGCCATTACTCGAGTCAGACGCGACGCCCAGAGAGGCATCAAGTGGTTTGGATATCCTTAGATACCCTAAAAAACAGAATAAATGGGTCTGTTACATTTTCAACAAACCTGTACAAGAAGTTACAGAAGGACCTACTAGAGAGGGTAACCTATTTTCAGCGGATAAAAAAATTGGCAATGTTTAACGATCAATTTTGGCCAAACGGCTAAACCGATCTTAACGTTTAAGGTAGCATTAGATGCAGAATTTTATGCTGTAAGCTTGAAAAGAGTATAATTTTTGTAGAATGCGTAATTTTCGATTTAGAAGCGGAAAATTGAAAAAAGTTCCGAAAAACTTGGATTTTCACAACGAAATTTAAGTGGAATATATTGTTTATTTGTTCTTAGGCTCCCATTAGTCACTTGTAAAAATCCCTATTTGTCCCAGATTTTTGCAAGCACAAATGTACAACTGAACAGCACCAATTGAAAATTTAATGTATTTAGAACATAGTAAAGATTTAATTTTTTTCTGGGGTCAACAGAAATCTCACTGCCCTCAGCAAAACAGAAATGTAAAGTTAGTTGTAAAAAAAGAAAACAGAAGAGAAAAATAGAATTGAAGAAGAAAATTAAAATACATATAAATATGTCAAAGCAATAACTGCACTTCAAGGAGACACGGCCGAACAACTCATGTATCACCAACCTCATAGGCGACAACCCTATGTAGCTCAACCCATTATAATACCTCAACCCTAATAGCGACAACCCATAAAATAGGTCATGTTGAGCAATATAGAAACCTATTAAATATTGTAGCCACAGTGTTACGGACTCTATATAATACCAACAATAAATACAGTAATAACACACTTGCCTGATTATTGTACATGGCAAACAGACACTGATTGAAGGCGATATCCCGACGCTGGCGAGAGGTCAACTTATGTTGCAATCCGTCGCTGGTGGCATTTTTCATTTTCTTTTCGAATCGAAGATATTTTGATCTCTATTGATGGCAACACTGTTGGTACTACATATGGCAGTCAGGCCGATATCATCCGGCTTTCTTTTCAATGTTGCATTGTAAATAGCCTGGGCTTCTTTTTCTCGGCCCTGCATTTGAATGCAATACGCCTGTTGTACTCTGAAGAAAAAGTTAAGAATATATTAAGAATACGAGACAAGAGTAATATAGAACTAAATAAACTGGAAATCAATAAAATCATTACAAAATTGGTACAATCCCAAATGGATTAGCGACTTATACTGTACAAAATATACTGTAATGCAACAAAAACCAGGAAACATTAAGGGCCGGTTCATAAGCTCGGGATTTAGCCAAGTCCTAGACTAAAACGGGTGGCTACCGTAGCATCGACAAACGTGTGTCTCGACAGGTTAGTCCGTTAGTGGGTTAGCAGCATAGAGAGCCCTTAGTACAAAGTGTCAAGACTAACGTATGTTGATGCTACGGTGGCCACCTGTTTTAGTCTAGGACTTGGCTAAATCCCGAGCTCATGAACCGGCCCTAAATAGCCTACATCCTACATTAAATACTGAATATTAATAAATTCAGTGAATTAACAATATTCGTACTGAATTGTTCCTATTTATGCATTGTTATTCTTGTATATTTTTATTTCAAGTTTTAATTAGTTGCTATTTTGATTATTTTGATCCGAGAACGGCTGCGCATCCGCAGAAGCGAAAACCTACCTTAATGTGGACATCATCCGCAGCAAAAAATTTAAGCATTCAAATCTAAGCTTTGCATATTCATTACCTTTCAATAAATGATTTGTTAATAATTCGGTTAATTTGAATAAAAAGTTAATAATTCGGAGAAATAAAAATTACCTGATAATTCCAAGTTCTTCCTCTATTTCTTCTTCTGTAGCATCCTCCTGTTCTAATGACTCTCGGCACAATTTCTCAGCAACTTTCAATTTGCGTTCTGCTTCCAAAAATTGTTTCTTTCCAATTAAAGAACAGGCTGCGTTGTAAGCCAGCTCATAAGTTTGTTCTCGGAGTTCAGGTACTTCTTTAGTCTGAAATAGATTGACAAAAAAACTTCAATCCTAGGGTTTTGCCTGATAGTACACAAAAATGGTATTAAGGTAATTGAATTGATATCTTTTCAATAATTGATAAATTTATTCAAAGCAAGGCGTAGAAGAGGATGAAATTAAACATAGGAGAAACAAGAAAGAAAATGAGGTGGATGGAGTGAACGATAGGCTAATGATGATTAATTTATTGAAGGAAAAAACTCAATATTGATAATTGTAAGGAATATGTGAGTAGGCTATAATATTAAGAAATAGAAAAAAGCTGTAAAGAAAAATAGGATCTAAACTATTAATGAATAGAACAACTATTACCAGATTGATAAATAATAAGAAAGACACTGATAACTACATTATAAATAGAAAAATAGGATCTAAACTATTAATAAATAGAACAACTATTAATAGATTGATAAATAATAAGAAAGACACTGATAACTACATTATAGTAGTGTAATACTGTATAAAAACAGTATAGATAGTGGAAAACAGAACCGAAAAATGAAGCTAAGTTATCCACTTACAGATCCCTCTATACTTAGATTTGCAATGACTGCTGATAAATTCGTCTCTCTCTCGTCTTCATATTCATCATTGCTATTTTTAACAACATCTCTATATACATCAAAGCATTCTTCGTACCTGAAAATGGAAGGGAAAAAATACTTTTATAAGCATAATAGTTTGCAATTTATGAAATGCAAAGCTATTTCCTTTGAATAAGGTCTTGAAAAGAGAAGTAAGTCACAACAAAACATTCCAATTTGATAGAAATTTACAACATTCTATTAACACTGTAGAATAATTTTCAATAAAGAGTATTGAATTACTATCATATTGGAATAGTATAGAAAGCCTATCAATGAATCAGATTAATATGTTTAGTTAACATCAATTTTGCTGCCATTTCAATTCATAATTGCTGCGAAAATTTCAAAGATAAATTATTTTACGGCTAACATGAAAAAATCATGTTAATAAGAGAAGATATGAATACTAACAATAAAATAATTGTATTTGACCACAGACTTGGTAGCCTAAAAACCTAGATTAAAATCAAGTCTGTGATTTGAAATAGGAACGTATCATACAAGAAGAAACTTAAAAAATATTATTAATAGGAAAAACACTTTTTTGTTCACTATAAACATTCAAGAATGTTATTTAGCATTTATATGCCTAATAGTTTTACTGCTATAATATTGATTGCCTACAATTATTGTTCAACTCACCGTTCTAAACGATACAAGATTTGAGCTTTCAATTCTTTAATTTTCAGTGTTATTTCATTGCAGGATTCAACTGTTTTCAATGCATCCAGGGTATTGTTGAGACGGTATTGGCAGTAGGCTTTCTCAAATACCATTGACCTGAAAAATGTGTAAATTTATTAACAATTTAAATTACTTCTAAAGCAGAAGTTCCATTGTAACGTTACAATGTAATTTATCAAGTGAACACTATAATACGATCCACTATTGACAATAAAAAGTTAGGAAAAGGTAGGAAATGAGATATTGCAACTATTCAATTGCTTTTTTTAAATCATAATAATTAATTGAACGAAACTCCTAATTAATACCATATAATATTCTGAAAACTTCTGTTACTGCAAATATTGACAACAGAATAACAGCTAGTAAGAAAATTCGATTAATGCTGCTGCACAAAAAACTTGAGCCCGGGCGGGAATCGAACCCGGTACCTCTGGTTTGCCGGACCAGTGCCCTATTATGATTTAAAAAAGCAATTGAATAGAGGAAATATCTCATTTCCTACCATCTTCATATCTGGCTGAATTGGCTAAGTCAAAAACGAATGCTGCTATACGGAAGATGCTCGTTGGTCTAAGCGGTCACTGGTCCGGCAAACCAGAGGTGCCGGGTTCGATTCCGCCGGCTCAAGTTTTTGTGCAGCAGCATTCATCGAATTTCCTTACTAGCTATTATTCTGTTGTCAATATTTGAAATAGCAGAAGTCTTCAGAATATTATATGGCATTAAATAGGAATTTCGTTCAATTAATTATTATGACAATAAAAAGTAATAAATTATTAACATTGTGTGTTATCAAATACTAAAACACATTTAGAGGATTCTCCAGTTATGAAATTACATAACTTCCAGGTGATTGCTCAATGTAGGCCTACTAATTTTGTGGAGAATTGGATGCTACTAGTCAAAGTATACAGCACCCAAAAAATAATAAGTATTGGTATAAGTATAGCAGGATCCTTTTAAATTGTCAGAAAACAGCTGATTGATGTACGCTCGTTTACTAACGTTGAATCAGCTGTTTTCTGACAAGTTAAAAGAATCCTGCTATATATGTACTTTATTTACTAGGTGATGTATAAAAACTATTCTCTTCAGTCAAGAGGACCTTGAAACTTGATATCTGTAATAACAAGAGTAAATACACAAGTACATATTTGAACTACATAGCAAGTGAAGCATAAGCGTGTGCTAATACATTTAAGAGCGTATCCGAACTTGAATAGCCTATGTATACCATATTGACGTAATATTATGATGTACAAAGTAAATTTTATAAAAGGCAATGATTCAATTAATCTTCAAGGGGATCATTTGAAATTATCCTTCATTCTTGAATGAAGTGCAGGCAACAATAGTTCACGATGAAGAATTTATTAGAAATATTGACATTGAGTATGAACACTGAATAGGTATAGTATTGTTACTCACTCTGCAAACTTTGGTTGCTTTGAAAATGCTTGTAAAGCATCTTGGAATCGAGATAGTTGAATGAGGCAAACTATCTTACAGTGAAATGCCTTCTCTTCATCCTGATAGTGGTGGAGAACTGAAAAGAATAGATTGGATAATCAAAGAAATAATAAATAAGAGCAAAGACTAACATTTAAAAACAGGGAATAATGACACGGTTCAAGTACAGCACTGACAGGTTACAGTTGAGCTATCAATCTCAAGATATTGCATGAAGCTTGAATACTTTGAATATACTTGATATATGACCAAGATATATCATATTTAAGACATATGATCTTGAATACTTGGAATGCACTTGAATTATCAGTCGCGACCTTCAATAAACGTTGTTCTAGTAACAAAGATTTCTGTGCACTTTACGGATGCCACTGACATGCGTTTGATAGTTTATGCTTGTATTTGCTGCTAATTGCAGTCAAGATTGGAACATTAGAGGCTGTGATGTAAATCTACTGATCACAAGACAACCATAACAATAAACCTGACATCCTGAGCACAGTGACATTCTTTTATATTGCCTTAATATAGTCTACAAGTACTATAGTACTTGTAGCCTACAAGTACTAAGTACCTCGTACCTCAAGAAATTAAATTTATACCGTACTTCTCTCTAGGGGATCAACGTCAAGTTAGTATTAAAACTTTCTCAAGCAAAAAGTATATTTCATAGGCAATATTACTGTATTATTAAACAGGGAATTAATTACCCTAATGTGATTCCAGTACAGTAGGTCTACTGTAAGGGCCTGGTCACATACGATTGTCGTTTGATTTACTTCACTTCACGTAGGGCCTGGCCACACTCCTCCTTTGATTGACTTCACTTCACTTACTCGCATAGTATATCTATATAAATCGTATGGTGTATAGTAAGTGGAGTGAAGTAAATCAAACCTCAATCGTATGTGACCAGGACCAGGCCCTAACTATTGGGAACATGAAACATCAGCCATGAAACATGAGTCAACTATCTTTTAACAATAGGTTACGTGAAGTCTAGATAACAATAAATGAATATGACTTTGATAATGCATTACCTTTGTTAGCAGACTTCAGAGCTCGTTCATAATCACCATTTTGACAGAATTTGTTGAGTTCTGCGTAAAGAACTGAAGCAGAAGCAGTACTAGCCATATTGATTATGGCTTGCAGTGGTGATGAGTAATATTTTACAAATAGAAGTTATCTCTAAGATGAAACCTATCCAATCTGAATAGAAGTGTTTTCTTTGTAATACTTATAAACGTAGATTATATTATAATCATATTAAATTGCTGTTCACTTGATGGAAATATAATAGAAATATTCTAGGTTAATCACGAAACTAGCAGACGGACAAAACACGAAACATACCACGGCCTTCTACTGTCTGTGTCTGTGAATCGTGGCAAGTTTCGTTTAAGATTAAGCAGGCGTTGCAAACCACGTAAAGAATCCTGACATTTTGTACCAACGACATTTTGATCCAGAATTTTGCATGCAGCCGACATATCGGTCCAACTCAGGAAAAATTAGCTTATGATTTTTTTCCCCTAAAAACCACTCATTGACTGGACTAGCCGCGGTGCACTACCGTGATCATGCGTATTGAACTTTGATGGACATTTTCTCACGTTCATGTGAAGTAAAATATAGATTGTGATTATTCAAATTAAAGATAATGAAATGCTCTACATTTTTTATATGTAACATTTTTCTGTAGAACAATCATGTAAACTTCTATTTGCAAAAGTAAACAATTTTTAAGCAAAAAATTTCGACTTTAGCCTACTTCATTCTTTCACAAATAACTCCAGAACCAGTAGAGTTGCAGTAAAATAGTAATCGAACAAATTATAGAAAATTTAATTTTCTAAAGAATGAAAAAAAGTTTGAATAGATATCTCTATTGAAAGCCGAGATACTTACGATATACGAATCCCTTGCAAACAAATCAAATCAAATCAAATTTTATTTCTCACAATTTCAACAATACATTATACCATATTTACATTATAATACTACTACCTTTTAACTTATCGCCTATAACATGATTATGTAATTAACATAATTTTATATCTTTTTATTAGTATACATGTAAATATGTAGACCTTATACTAATACTTGTGAGACTCACATGTAGGCTGAAGCCTGTGTTGTGAGTGGTCTGGCAATATCTTGAAATATCAATTTAGTGAGAAAAAAAATACTATAAGATAAAAAAAAAGTGGCGAAAAAATATCTCAATTTAAAAACGAAAAAAAAAACAAAACAAATGATGGTATGGTAGCGGATCTATAGTGATAGTGATGACATACCCATTACGCTCAATACCTTAACATAGGGACAGGAAATTTATTCATACTAATTAATGCAATAATTCAACGGTGGGATAACCCTTACTGGCTATACTAAGCAAAACCCTTTTCCTCCATGCACCTATAGCCTCAACCTATTTTCTACCTATAAACAGAGTGAAGCACACGTTCTTCTAAGTCCTGCTCAGCTCCAATCAGCCAAGTGTCCACCAGTCTTTTATATTGTGATAGGCTGTAATCTTGAAATTTTTTGAGAATAAATGGTATGTTCCTATGTATTATGTGTGACAGGTAGTGAATATTAGTTGTGGAGTACGTTTTATTTAATCTTGGAGTCTGAATATTATCCATAATTGATGCTCGGGTGGGATATCTATGCTCTATTATATTATTAAAAATTTCGTTATGGTGGGAGTGCATATAGATCAATGCAGATTTCACAAACAATTTTCTTACATTCAGTACTTTGAAATCCTCATACAATTCCTTTGTGTGACATCTGGAATCCTTCTGTAATGCAACTCTTAATATGGAATTTTGTGAAACTTTTAAAGGCTCCAGAACAGTTTTGTAACATCCCCCCCATGCAATTATCCCCCACTGCAAGATTGATTGTACCTGGGCAAAATAAATATTCCTAAGTTCTTGCACATTGAGTATATTTTTAAGTTTATGAAACAGGAATATTGCCTTTCGAATCTTACTTTTAAAATGTAATATGCAAGGACCAATTCATTTTGTCATCAAATATTACCCCTAGATATTTGTAGTTACTGACTTTTTCAATAGATGGACAGTTACATACGTCACCCTGCTGAATATTGCAATCATGCAATACAATATTATTTGATCCCTCATCTACACTATTCCTCAGTTTCAATTCCATAAACTTAGTTTTAGTAATATTGAGGGTCATTATATTTTTATCAAACCATTCTTTTAATTTTTCAAGATCACATCGAGCTTTATTATACACTTCTTCCTTATTCCTGCCTGATACTAACAAGGCAGTGTCATCAGCAAACATGTATAGGCTACCTTGTAATTCTATCTTTGACAAATCGTTAATGTACAACAGGAACAAGACTGGACCCAAAGTGCTCCCCTGAACTACTCCATATTCAATGGTCTGTAGGCTACTATTTACATCATTTATTTGGATGAACTGTTTCCTATCGCTCAGGTACGACCTGAACCAATCATGTGCTTCACCGCGAATTCCACTTAAAAACAACTTTCTCAGCAAAATATTTCTATCAACCGTGTCGAACGCTTTGGCTAGGTCCATGAAAACCAACAAACTTCTATTGTTACTCTCAAAGGCCATATTAATCTCCTGGTTTAACTTGAAATACGCATCCGACACATTCCTATCCTTCCTAAAGCCAAACTGCTTGTCTGACAAAATTGCATTTTCTGATAGGAACTGCGTGAGTTGGTTTTTTACTATTTTTTCAAGCACTTTTGAAAACACACTAAGCAGGGAGATAGGTCTGTAATTGCCCACTTCAGATTTGTCACCTCCTTTATATAGAGGAAAAACTTTGGCAACCTTGAAAACATCAGGAAAAGCCCCTGTTCGAAAACTCAAGTTAATAATATGCTTCAAGGGAACAAGGAACAGCTTAATATTATCTTGAAGGAACCTGGCTGATATACTATCATACCCTGGAGCTGAACCACCTCGCAACTCATGAATAATTTTTGTGATATCGTCATCAGTCACAGGTGTCAGGGTAAAGTGAGAATCACACAAGTAGTTCTGATCATCATCATCATCAAGTGCTGGAGCACCTATCCTTTCTTTGATCTTATTTGCCAGAACTCCTCCCACCGAAGAGAAATATTTGTTAAATTTATCAGCTACTAATCCTCTTATGCTTGCTGTTTCAATAGCGTCCATGTCCCTCGAGAACTTATCAAAGGGAAACGAATCTCTTGAATTATTTTTACCTGCCATTTCATTAACTATCTGCCAAAACTTTTTGGGGTCATTCTTACTTACATCAATCTTATTACGGTAATAATCCCTTTTGGCAGTTCTTATCAATGTTTGTAACTTATTCCTGTATTCTTTGAATTTCCTTTGCAGTTGGATATTAGAAGGTTGCCCTCTCGACTGTTTCCCTAATTTATCTCTTTCTGAAACTGAAACTTTGAGGGGGTGCTGGGGGTAAGCAAGAGGGGTAGGGGTGGGGACTTTCGCCAGGATACTTGTCTATATGATAGTAGTCGATAGGGAAAAAATTAGCTTTATACTAATTTTTTCCCCTAAAAACCACTCATTGACTGGACTATTATACCATACGATTTATATAGATTTACTATGCGAGTAAGTGAAGTGAACCAGTTAGCTTTGTTAGTGAAGTAAAGCAAACCACAATCGTATGTGACCAGGCCCTTAGGCTACTAGAAAGAAAAGCAGCATACTTTTCAATTACACGTTCTAGATATGTTCGCATATTTTTACAAGTCAAAATGGAGGATGGCGAGCTTAGCAAATGAATTTTAAAAATATTCACAATTCAAATTTAATTTTTTCTTTGCTTTTAATTATCTTTTTGACAAAATTGATAAATAATCATGTTACTATTTACAATGAATATTTACAGCATTATATTTGTCCCTGTAACTCCAGTTTGAGAAAACTTCTAAACAGATAGTTGCATTTTTTTCATGTAACAAATTAAATAAGATTATCAAAGATTATTATTATTAAAGATTCATATCCCATCATCATCCTTCCATTACCCATGCACAAGCTTAGAGCTTATGTGGGCAACATCCTAGCAAAAAAAATTAAAGATAATATAATAAAATTTAATATATAATTAAACACTATTATTCAAAGATTATCTATTATTAAAGATTAATGAATGAAATTAATGATTTAATTTTTGGACGTGGCACAATGGTCTAAAAACTGAAATTTCGCACATATTAGGCTACTGCATATGCACAGCTCATATCTGTTTTGAATAAAAAAAATCAATTGATTATAGTTTTCAAATAGGCCATGAGTATACTATCAATAAAGAAGACAAGATGAGACTACTAAGGTTACTAGAAGGTGAAAGTATCTAATAGCCTAGGGAGCCTCAACTTTGCCATAGCCTTGTTAGCCGCAGTCACTGTATGTTAACCCACCGTCCGGGGACATCTTAAAACTCAAAATTAAAAGATGTTACCAGACCGAGGGAACCCATGACATACGTTGCCCGGCCCACACGCGGAGTAGTACCAGCAAAGGGAATACAGATAAATTTCTGTGTTACCTTGCCAGACCATCACCATTCGAGGACGTAAGGCTTGTGGGCCACGCGACCTAAGGCGAATACTGTTGTCTTGCTACACACCCTATGACGGAGGCGGTAGGGTTGGAGTCGAGAGACAATCCATGGGGTACCGCTACAGATCACCTCTCCTGCCAACCAAACAGTATCCCCAATTTGGAATAAAAATTTTTGAAATAACATCACTTCCTCTGGGTCTTCTGCGGTACAAGAAGGTTAGAGCCTACATGAGAATACTTTAAAGTAACTCTCATAGACCTCAAGAGTCTATACAAACAACCCCCTACAACAACGAAGTTCAAAAATACCTCTACAATCCCCACATCCCTAACCCAACAAGAAAAGAAACATCATCAAAGGCTCCAGAAGAACAGAACCTCTTGGATGCCTTTTGAAGATGTAGTCGACCTGAGTTGCATCCTCCTTGCACCGCAGAAAACCAAGAGGAAGTTTATTTTGCTAATAAAATTTCAAATTGTAATGGAAAATTACCAAACGATCTAATATAATTGATAAGAATTTTTAAAGTGGAAATTGAATTTGGAAACGATTTACGGTATAAGTTGGTGAAGCCAGTAAACAGAGTATACGATTGCATTAACAGAATGATAATAAATAAATTATTATTATTCTGTGGACAATGCTTCCAACTTTAACAAATATGCAGTAGACATCCTTCCTCCAGACCATTAACTTCACTCTTTAATTGCAATGTAGCGTAAATGAAGTGAATGCTGATCTGTAACAAAAAACTTTCATTAGATGAAATACATAGGCTACCCTACAGAGAGTGTATAGTAATACATGACTATATACTCTCTGTAGGCTACCCTAATAAAACACAATCCTGAAACAAAACACTTATGTGTGAATCTTAATATTGGATCAAGCTAAATACGTGAAGTATGCTCTGAATTCTACCAAAGATGCACCATACCAAATCTAACATGCAAAGAAGGCGAATAGATAACATCCAACATGTAACTACACATAGTTCTAGATGCAACACAGAATATTCAATCCATGCACACAGTATATCATAAAAATAGAATGTCCATGGCCTTGGATCCCTTGGAAAAGCGAAGCTGTATCTGAAACACACTTAGAAAATGAAGAATTGAGTAAATTTTCAAGATTAAAGTTGAGTAGTCGACCTGGAACTTATAACTAAACTCTTATAAGTACTCACGCCTGAACCGCCAGGAGTAATCTATAACTTTTGACTAATAAAATCAATCGATATTCATATTGATTTCAATTGATAACTGCACCTCTCAGCGTGTGTGAGAGAATGCCTAAGCTACTGCGCTCTCCTAGCGTGTGTGGGAGGCGTCTTAAATGAAGATTTTTCAATATCTTGAGAATATTTGCACTTTTCAGCATCTATAGGAATTTCTAACTTGCTAACAGTACTATACGTGAAATATTCCTTAAACTAGAACTAATCAATTTAATAATAATTATAATATATTATCATGATTCAGCACTTCTCAGCGTGTGAGAGAGAATGCCCTAAACTCCCGCGCTCTCCTATCGTGTGTAGGAGGGCGTCGTGTAAACAGATATTTCAATATCTGCATTTACATCACTCATTAAGAGTTTCTAACTCTCATTGATGTCTGTAACTTAAATTAACTTAAATCCTATTAGTAGAATAATAATAATCACGAATCTGCACCTCTCAGCGTGTGTGAGAGAGTGCCTTAAGCAGTTTTCTTTTCTAGCATGTGTAGAAAAGTACCAAACCATTCAACTCTTGAGTTAGAACTCAAGAATATCTGCGCCTTTTGGCGTATCAAAGCATGCAAGTTAATACTTGTGATAAAGGCTAGAATAAATACAGCCCCAAAGCCATAATAGCTTGAACCCCCCTTCCCCATGCCAACCAGCAAAGGCTGGAGGCAATGCTATGATCAAAATTTTTTGAATAAGTATAAATTTTAAATTGGAAATGACTCTTATATAATATACATGCAGCTTAAAAGCTATCAAAAAATATATTTTGTACCCCCTTCCCTAAGTTCTAACCCCTTTGCTGAAGGCACTACAATCTTATACTTGCAATTCCCAGTCTCCTGTATAATAGATCCCAACAGGCTACAGTGTAACAGTTACCACCTCGTCATAAAAATGATGCTGAATCGAGCCCGCAATCATAGTGACAACGCAGTGGAACTACCACACAGAACACTGACTAGGACACTACGATACTCGACTGAAATCTGCAAATATCCTACGGGGACCCACCCTATCTAGCTCAATCCCTATTTATGACTGTTATCTTGTCTCACATCCAACTATGCAAACACAGGCACAGTACCACATATCCCATCATTGCACGATGGTGAAAACATGTACATTTACATCTGCACTGCATGGCGGTGCTGCTATTAAAGCGCCCGACCAAGACAGAAGACACCCTCATCGCAAAACTAGCATGATGACGTGGTACTGCACAGGATTGTGTCAGAGTATGCTACATGACTAACAAACATAAACGTCCCACCCCTATCTAGCTCGACCCCTAGGTATGGCTGTTATCTTGACTCACATCCAACTATGCAATCACAGGCACAGTACCACATATCCCATCATTGCACGATGGTGAAAACATGTACATTTACATCTGCACTGCATGGCGGTGCTGCTATTAAAGCGCCCGACCAAGACAGAAGACACCCTCATCGCAAAACTAGCATGATGACGTGGTACTGCACTGGATTGTGTCAGAGTATGCTACATGACTAACAACCATAAACGTCCCACCCCCCCCACCCGCTACTCTGGGACAATGTTAGATAATTCTAGCCTAACTCTTCAACTAGTGATTTAAGGGATACCTGATACCAGATTCACTTAACCACATCTTGGTTTGATTGATTCCACATCTTTATTTGTATTGAATGTGTTGAATGACTGCCTTTAATTGATTCCTGGGAGGGCGAAGTTAGGGCGCATCCGGCCCTCTTGAGAACTTGACCCTCAACCTCCCTTTGTAGTGAGGTTACCATTCAATACATAATTGATGCCTTCCAATAATCGATTGTTCATGTTTGTTTTTTTTCAAAAATTCATCCTGTTGAAACAAATGAAACTTGAGTTTAGCTTGTATTTTCAATTTGTTAATAATTATTGCTATGCATAGGCTAAAAATTTTATGATATTAAATAATAGTCTAATATTCACAATGTTAAGATGAAACCCTTAAGCATACTCATCCAATGAGTTTGTGAAGATGACTAGATTTCGAAAAACAAGCACTTCAATATCTCCTAAGATGAAGGGTAAAGTTTGGAATAATTGAACCAAGTAAAAACCTTCTTCACTTTGAATTGATTAAATAAAATAAAGAACCATAGGATTTATTGAATGAATTGTTAGATTAGCACAGGGAAATGGCTGGATTTAAATTTCATGAAAACTATTTGTGTAAAACTACATATATTGTATTGATGAATGGAATATAACGAGATCTCAAATCAAAATCAAATCAACTAAGAGTAAATGAATATTAAAGTTTGGAATATTTGTTGAGAATGACGACTCCATATCGGTTTCAATAACTTCGACCAATTTGTGAAGTAGACTTCAGATATCAACCATAGTCTACTCAAATGTAAAGAAATTTGAAAATTTTAAATAGTTCAACTGATTAGAAAATATTTAAAACTTTAATATTATTCACTTTTAAAATAAATAAGATCAACTGACCTCAATAGTAGAATTGCCGGATCAAAAACTTTACAACTCAAAACTGTAGTATAATTTGCTTCATTCAACCACCAAATTATGAAGTTGAACACTGGTTATAATTGAGAGCTTCACTGTATTAGTTTAAAAATAGACTGTAGTTGAAAGCACTCGTAAATATTTCGAAAAATTCAGAAAATATATTCGACCGCTGTTAACACTACCGGCTACGAAGCAGAAATGAAGTGTGAGTGAGCATGGATTTCATCTCACAGCTGATACTAGCAAGTCAGCTGATCAATCAGTGATGCCAAGATATTATATTTGCATAAAACATTCAACAATCGATAAAATAATTTATTTAGTTTATATGATAAAATTCTCAATTATCAATTTGTTTATTGTAATAATTCGAAAATCAATCAAATATAGCAGGATCCATTTAACTTGTCAGAAATCATATGATCGACGAGCATATGATCACAATACTTAACCTACAAATGCTGAATCTCGCAGATTATTGAAAAGGTCTTTTAAAAAGTTATTCTTTGAAAGGTCTTCTTTAAAAAGGTATTTTAAAGAATTTAAAGGTCTTTAAGTCTTTCAAGCCTTTTGATTATTGTGTCGAAATCACTGTTTAATTATTACTGGAACAGCTGACTTCTGTCAAGTTAATTGGATCCTGCTGTAGTCAGTCTTTCGTAAAGGTGGGATTTCGTTACTGCGGCCTCGCAGCCGAAGCCGACACGACCAGCCAAGATGGCGGACAAATTCGCAGTCTGGGCACCCCACTGCCTTTGAAGGCCATGTATACACCCCAGCGGGTGTATACATGGTGCAACAGATCTCGTTCAAAACTTATTCTGATATTGTAATTCGCCGGTTTAAAGCCCTTTAATATCTCATTATTGTTCAATTCGATGTTATCAATTTGATTTGATAACGGCCTTCGAAGGCAGTGGGGTGCCCAGACTGCGAATTTGTCCGCCATCTTGGCTGGTCGTGTCGGGATCGGCTGCGGAGCCGCAGTAACGAAATCCCACCTTAAGACTTCGAATCGTTCGTCAGCTTTTGATAGAGATGGTATAAAAGTGTACCAGCGACATTCTGGTCCACTGCTCCAAGGATTTCAAACGACATTTTGTCCCATTTTCACTGCCGACATTCTGTCCCACATTCCTGAGGTGGACCAATATGTCGGCTGCATGCAGCGGCATTTTGGTCCAATTTATATTTATTCAAATTCCGACAATGTGTACCAACGACATTCTGTCCCACATTCCTGTGATGGACCAATATGTCGGCTCCATGCACGACATTTTGGTCCAATTTCCTTACATTCCTTCACTTTCCGACAATGTGTACCAGCGACATTCTGTTCCACATTCCTGAGTTGGACCAATCCATGAAACGACATTCTGTCCTAAAAATGGGACAGAATGTCGCTGGACCAAACTGTCGTTGGGACAAAATGTCACGCTCCCTTTTGATACAGTATGATCGATATTGTTATCGACCGGGAATTTCAAATAAATATTGACTATTTCTAGAATCTTTGAATTCTTTAGATTTTTAGCTGTCCGCGGGTGAAGAGACATTCAGGCATCTTTGCTCAAAAATTTATGATTTTATTTGCAACCAGTTGTGAGATGATCTGTCCCAAAAATTTCACCTTTAGGCACCCATCAGGGTCGGATTAAGTGGGTGGCGGGGGGGGGGGTTTCAATATTACTGTCTTCTTGATCACAAAAAAGTACCGTACCAATGAGCAGAGACTCACTAATATTAAAAACCTCTTCAATTCAAGTTCAGATGCCGTTCCTTCCTTTTGTCTGATGCTCGTTGGTAGTATGTTAGGCTCCCATGCATAAGAGGGTCTTTTGGTGAAAAACCTCTATCCATAAATGCTGCTGAGTACCATGAAATTATTAACATATTATTTCGAATCCATAAACTGGCTTCAAATCTCAATGTATCCAGATGGACTATTGAGGCTGTTCGTTTCATACTGAGGTTTTGTATTGAGGTTGACAGGTTGTTACATACTTTTCATCAGTGTGCGTGTTTTCATTTTAAAATTTGCTCATCTCATGTTAACTTGAACTTTTGTTGTGATTTACACTGGAAAAATACTTAATTTTATAAAAATATCACATAATTTTAGTTTTTATGTAAGAAAAACGTTGTAGTTTTAGAGCCTAGATTTTCGGTTTTTCACTCTTAATATTGTTCAAAATTTTCCTGGGGGAGGCCCCCCGGACCCCCCCCCCATGCCTGGGAAGTAACTGACCTTCCTAAACCGCCCCCCCCCCCAAAACACAGACCTTAATCCGCCCCTGCCAAACATTGTTAATATTATTTTTATCTTCGGTTTTTGAAAATCCATAATAACTAATCTAATATGCCTCAGAGAAATTTTTTTAGGTAGAATTAAACTTGTAGAGAATTCTATTGTGAACATTTTGGTACTAAGAAAACTCAGATATCTTTAATATTGATCAAATTACAGACGATCTAATAAATGGTATCGGTCATCTTTTTTTGAGAGTTTGCGAACCGGTATGCGGCTGGGCTCCGTGAACTTGTAGTGCACATGTCTCAAAAATTACGAAAAAAATTGACAATAAACTACGACTTTTGTGTCGTCAGAATATGCAAAGAAAAAATTTTGTTATATCACCATTTTTTTTCTATACGCATTTGAAGTTGAGGTCAAGGTCAAAAATCAATGTTATTTTCCCTATGCTGGAAACGTGAACTTGTAGTGCACATGTCAGAAAAAATCTGAAAAAATTCGATAATAAACTACGACTTTTGTGTAATCCGAATATGTAAACAAAAAATTTTGTTAAAAAAGAAAAACACCCTACAAATTCCGAGCGCATCGCCTTTTACGTGATTCGATTATTTATCAGAATATCTTTATAACATCATACTGAATCGAATTTGTCCACAATCGAATTTTGCACAAGCACAGTTTTCACGAAAAAAAATTTCAAGTACAAAATGAGAAATAGTATTATTATCGGGAATTCTTGAAAAACACCCTACAAAATTCGAGCGCATCGCCTTTTACGTGATTTGATTATCAGAATATCTTTATAACATCATACTGAATCGAATTTGACCACAATCGAATTTTGCACAAGCACAGTTTTCACGAAAAAAATATTTCAAGTACAACATGGGATATAGTTTTATTATAGGGTTTTCTTGAAAAACACCCTACAAAATTCGAGCGCATCGCCTTTCACGTGATTTGATTATCAGAATATCTTTATAACATCATACTGAATCGATTTTGACCACAATCGAATTTTGCACAAGCACAGTTTTCACGAAAAAAAATTTCAAGTACAAAATGAGAGATAGTCTTATTATAGGAATTCTTGAAAACACCCTACAAAATTCGAGCGCATCGCCTTTCACGTGATTTGATTATCAGAATATCTTTATAACATCATACTGAATCGATTTTGACCACAATCGAATTTTGCACAAGCACAGTTTTCACGAAAATAATTTCAAGTACAAAATGAGAGATAGTATCATTATCGAGAATTCTTGAAAACACCCTACACAATTCGAGCGCATCGCCTTTTACGTGATTTGATCATCAAAATATCTTCATAACATCATACTGAATCGATTTTGATCACAAGAGAGGTTTGCACAAGCACGGTTTTGACGAAAAAATTTCAAGTACAAAATGAGGAATAGTATCATTATCGGGAATTCTTGAAAACACCCTACAAAATACGAGCGCATCGCCTTTTACGTGATTTTATTATCAGAATATCTTTATACCATCATACTGAATCGATTTTGACCACAATCGAATTTTGCACCAGCACAGTTTTCACGAAAAAAAATTTCAAGTACAAAATGAGAGATAGTCTTATTATCGGAATTCTTGAAAACACCCTACAAAATTCGAGCGCATCGCCTTTACGTGATTTGATTATCAGAATATCTTTATAACATCATACTGAATCGATTTTGACCACAATCGAATTTTGTACAAGCACGGTTTTCACGAAAAAAAATTTCAAGTACAAAATGAGAGATAGTAATTTTTCGGGAATTCTTGAAAAACACCCTACAAAATTCGAGCGCATCGCCTTTTACGTGATTTGATCATCAAAATATCTTCATAACATCATACTGAATCGATTTTGATCACAATCGAATTTTGCACAAGCACGGTTTCCACGAAAAAAAATTTCAAGTACAAAATGAGGAATAGTATTATTATCGGGAATTCTTGAAAAACACCCTACAGAATTCGAGCGCATCGCCTTTTACGTGATTTGATTATCAGAATATCTTTATAACATCATACTGAATCGAATTTGACCACAATCGAATTTTGCACAAGCACAGTTTTCACGAAAAAAATATTTCAAGTACAACATGGGATATAGTTTTATTATAGGGTTTTCTTGAAAAACACCCTACAAAATTCGAGCGCATCGCCTTTCACGTGATTTGATTATCAGAATATCTTTATAACATCATACTGAATCGATTTTGACCACAATCGAATTTTGCACAAGCACAGTTTTCACGAAAAAATTTCAAGTACAAAATGAGAGATAGTCTTATTATCGGAATTCTTGAAAAACACCCTACAAAATTCAAGCGCATCGCCTTTCACGTGATTTGATTATCAGAATATCTTTATAACATCATACTGAATCGATTTTGACCACAATCGAATTTTGTACAAGCACAGTTTTCACGAAAAAAATTTCAAGTACAAAATGAGAGATAGTATTATTTTCAGAATTCTTGAAAACACCCTACAAAATTCGAGCGCATCGCCTTTACGTGATTTGATCATCAAAATATCTTCATAACATCATACTGAATCGATTTTGATCACAATCGAATTTTGCACAAGCACAGTTTTCACGAAAAAAATTTCAAGTACAAAATGAGGAATAGTATTATTATCGGGAATTCTTGAAAACACCCTACAGAATTCGAGCGCATCGCCTTTTACGTGATTTGATTATCAGAATATCTTTATAACATCATACTGAATCGAATTTGACCACAATCGAATTTTGCACAAGCACAGTTTTCACGAAAAAATATTTCAAGTACAACATGGGATATAGTTTTATTATAGGGTTCTTGAAAAACACCCTACAAAATTCGAGCGCATCGCCTTTCACGTGATTTGATTATCAGAATATCTTTATAACATCATACTGAATCGATTTTGACCACAATCGAATTTTGCACAAGCACAGTTTTCACGAAAAAATTTCAAGTACAAAATGAGAGATAGTCTTATTATAGAATTCTTGAAAAACACCCTAAAAAATTCGAGCGCATCGCCTTTCACGTGATTTGATTATCAGAATATCTTTATAACATCATACTGAATCGATTTTGACCACAATCGAATTTTGCACAAGCACAGTTTTCACGAAAAAAAATTTCAAGTACAAAATGAGAGATAGTCTTATTATCGGGAATTCTTGAAAAACACCCTACAAAATTCGAGCGCATCGCCTTTCACGTGATTTGATTATCAGAATATCTTTATAACATCATACTGAATCGATTTTGACCACAATCGAATTTTGCACAAGCACAGTTTTCTCGAAAAAAATTTCAAGTACAAAATGAGAGATAGTAATTTTCGGGAATTCTTGAAAACACCCTACAACATTCAAGCGCATCACCTTTTACGTGATTTGATCATCAAAATATCTTCATAACATCATACTGAATCGATTTTGACCACAATCGAATTTTGCACAAGCACAGTTTTCACGAAAAAAAATTTCAAGTACAAAATGAGGAATAGTATTATTATCAGAATTCTTGAAAACACCCTACAGAATTCGAGCGCATCGCCTTTACGTGATTTGATTATCAGAATATCTTTATAACATCATACTGAATCGAATTTGACCACAATCGAATTTTGCACAAGCACAGTTTACACGAAAAAAATATTTCAAGTACAACATGGGATATAGTTTTATTATAGGATTTTCTTGAAAAACACCCGACAAAATTCGAGCGCATCGCCTTTCACGTGATTTGATTATCAGAATATATTTATAAGATCATACTTAATCGATTTTGACCACAATCGAATTTTGAACAAGAAACGTTTTCACGAAAAAAAATATTAAGTGCAAAATGAGAGATAGTCTTATTATCGGGAATTCTAGAACAACACCCTAAAAAATTCGAGCGCATCGCCTTTCACATGATTTGATTATCAGAATATCTTTATAACATCATACTGAATCGATTTTGACCACAATTAAATTTTGCACAAGCACAGTTTTCACGAAAAAAAATATTAAGTACAAAATGAGAGATAGTAATATTTTCAGAATTCTTGAAAAACACCCTACAAAATTCGAGCGCATCACCTTGTACGTGATTTGATCATCAAAATATCTTCATAACATCATACTGAATCGATTTTGATCACAATCGAATTTTGCACAAGCACGGTTTCCACGAAAAAAAATTTCAAGTACAAAATGAGGAATAGTATTATTATCGGGAATTCTTGAAAAACACCCTACAAAATTCGAGCGCATCGCCTTTTTCGTGATTTGATTATCAGAATATCTTTATAACATCATACTCAATCGAATTTGATCATAATCGAATTTTGCACAAGCACAGTTTTCACGAAAAAAAATTTTCAAGTACAACATGGGATATAGAATTATCATAGGGTTTTCTTGAAAACCACCCTACAAAATTCGAGCGCATCGCCTATCACTTGGTTTGATTATCAAAATATTTTTATAACATCATACTGAATCGAATTTGACCATAATCGAATTTTGCACAAGCACGGTTTACACGGAAAAAAATTTCAAGTACAAAATGAGAGATAGTCTTATTATTGGGAATTCTTGAAAAACACCCTACAAAATTCGAGCGCATCGCCTTTCACGTGATTTGATTATCAGAATATCTTTATAACATCATACTGAATCGATTTTGACCACAATAGAATTTTGCACAAGCACAGTTTTCACGAAAAAAAAATTCAAGTACAAAATGAGAGATAGTCTTATTATCAGAATTCTTGAAAACACCCTACAAAATTCGAGCGCATCGCCTTTCACGTGATTTGATTATCAGAATATCTTTATAACATCATACTGAATCGATTTTGACCACAATCGAATTTTGTACAAGCACAGTTTTCACGAAAAAATTTCAAGTACAAAATGAGAGATAGTAATTTTTCGAATTCTTGAAAACACCCTACAAAATTCGAGCGCATCGCCTTTTACGTGATTTGATCATCAAAATATCTTCATAACATCATACTGAATCGATTTTAATCACAATCGAATTTTGCACAAGCACGGTTTCCACGAAAAAAAATTTCAAGTACAAAATGAGGAATAGTATTATTATCGGGAATTCTTGAAAAACACCCTACAGAATTCGAGCGCATCGCCTTTTACGTGATTTGATTATCAGAATATCTTTATAACATCATACTGAATCGAATTTGACCACAATCGAATTTTGCACAAGCACAGTTTTCACGAAAAAAATATTTCAAGTACAACATGGGATATAGTTTTATTATAGGGTTTTCTTGAAAAACACCCTACAAAATTCGAGCGCATCGCCTTTCACGTGATTTGATTATCAGAATATCTTTATAACATCATACTGAATCGATTTTGACCACAATCGAATTTTGCACAAGCACAGTTTTCACGAAAAAAAATTTCAAGTACAAAATGAGAGATAGTCTTATTATAGGGAATTCTTGAAAAACACCCTACAAAATTCGAGCGCATCGCCTTTCACGTGATTTGATTATCAGAATATCTTTATAACATCATACTGAATCGATTTTGACCACAATCGAATTTTGCACAAGCACAGTTTTCACGAAAAATAATTTCAAGTACAAAATGAGAGATAGTATCATTATCGGGAATTCTTGAAAAACACCCTACACAATTCGAGCGCATCGCCTTTTACGTGATTTGATCATCAAAATATCTTCATAACATCATACTGAATCGATTTTGATCACAATCGAGTTTTGCACAAGCACGGTTTTCACGAAAAAAAATTTCAAGTACAAAATGAGGAATAGTATCATTATCGGGAATTCTTGAAAAACACCCTACAAAATTCGAGCGCATCGCCTTTTACGTGATTTGATTATCAGAATATCTTTATAACATCATACTGAATCGATTTTGACCACAATCGAATTTTGCACAAGCACAGTTTTCACGAAAAAAAATTTCAAGTACAAAATGAGAGATAGTCTTATTATCGGGAATTCTTGAAAAACACCCTACAAAATTCGAGCGCATCGCCTTTCACGTGATTTGATTATCAGAATATCTTTATAACATCATACTGAATCGATTTTGACCACAATCGAATTTTGTACAAGCACGGTTTTCACGAAAAAAAATTTCAAGTACAAAATGAGAGATAGTAATTTTTCGGGAATTCTTGAAAAACACCCTACAAAATTCGAGCGCATCGCCTTTTACGTGATTTGATCATCAAAATATCTTCATAACATCATACTGAATCGATTTTGATCACAATCGAATTTTGCACAAGCACGGTTTCCACGAAAAAAAATTTCAAGTACAAAATGAGGAATAGTATCACTATCGGGAATTCTTGAAAAACACCCTACATAATTCGAGCGCATCGCCTTTTACGTGATTTGATTATCAGAATATCTTTATAACATCATACTGAATCGAATTTGACCACAATCGAATTTTGCACAAGCACCGGTTTCACGAAAAAAATATATCAAGTACAGAATGCGGA
The DNA here is from genome assembly GCA_017141395.1 of Laodelphax striatellus. Lineage (NCBI taxonomy): Eukaryota > Metazoa > Arthropoda > Insecta > Hemiptera > Delphacidae > Laodelphax > Laodelphax striatellus. The sequence continues at coordinate 35,120,384 of CM029534.1, read as the reverse complement.
GTAGTATTATTATAGGGATTTCTTGAAAAACCCCCTACAAAATTCGAGCACATCGCCTTTTACGTGATTTGATTATCAGAATATCTTTATAACATCATACTGAATCGATTTTGATCACAATCGAATTTGCAAGCACAGTTTTCACGAAAAATTTCAAGTACAAAATGAGAGATAGTCTTATTATCGGGAATTCTTGAAAACACCCTACAAAATTCGAGGCTCATCGCCTTTCACGTGATTTGATTATCAGAATATCTTTATAACATCATACTGAATCGATTTTGACCACAATCGAATTTTGCACAAGCACAGTTTTCAAAAAAATTTCAAGTACAAAATGAGAGATATCATTATCGAATCTTGAAAAACACCTACAAAATTTGAGCGCATCATTTTGTCATTCCATAATTTCATTTTATATTCCTGGATTATAATTCGACCTCTCCAATAATTACTTCTCTTGTTGATTGGATTACTTTATCTATGATTCAATTTATCATTCATCATTTTATCATTTATCATTTATCATTTATCAATTTATCATTTTAAAACTGTGCTTGTGCAAAATTCGATTGTGATCAAAATCGATTCAGTATGAGGTTAGATAGATATGCTGATAATCAAATGACGTGGAAGGCGATGCGATCGAATTTTGTAGGGTGTTTTTCAAGAATTCCCGATAATAATACTATATCCCATGTTGTACTTGAAATATTTTTTTCGTGAAAACTGTGCTTGTGCAAAATTCGATTGTGGTCAAATTCGATTCAGTATGATGTTATAAAGATATTCTGATAATCAAATCACGTAAAAGGCGATGCGCTCGAATTTTGTAGGGTGTTTTTCAAGAATTCCCGATAATAATACTATTTCTCATTTTGTACTTAAAAATTTTTTTCGTGAAAACTGTGCTTGTGCAAAATTCGATTGTGGACAAATTCGATTCAGTATGATGTTATAAAGATATTCTGATAATCGAATCACGTAAAAGGCGATGCGCTCGGAATTTGTAGGGTGTTTTTCAAGAATTCCCGATAATAAGACTATCTCTCATTTTGTACTTGAAATTTTTTTTCGTGAAAACTGTGCTTGTACAAAATTCGATTTTGGTCAAATTCAATTCAGTATACTCTAATCAACTGATTCAACACTTAAAATCTTGTTAAATATGATGTAGTCTGGTTTTATAGGGATATTGGCAAGAGCTCTACTCATACTACATGCTTGACCTTGGGCGCAACTTCGATCGCGGTTAAAAAAAAAACGGTGCTATAACAAAATTTTTTGTTTACATATTCGGATTACACAAAAGTCGTAGTTTATTATCGAATTTTTTCAGATTTTTTCTGACATGTGCACTACAAGTTCACGTTTCCAGCATAGGGAAAATAACATTGATTTTTGACCTTGACCTCAACTTCAAATGCGTATAGAAAAAAAACGGTGATATAACAAAATTTTTTCTTTGCATATTCTGACGACACAAAAGTCGTAGTTTATTGTCAATTTTTTTCGTAATTTTTGAGACATGTGCACTACAAGTTCACGGAGCTATGCGGCTGACTGGTCACCATCAATTTTCTCATTATGCTAGTGAAGATACGGTATCTGCATAGATTCAAGAGCTCAAAAAAGATTTTCCCACGGAAGGCTTTTTTTGGTACGGTACATTTGCCCCCGGACTACAATTATATAGTGCTACAGTACATTTGGTATGATTAGATCCAACAAAGTAGAATTGAGAATTGATAGAAGAGAATAATTGGTTGATTTGCGATCTTAATGGTGCTTTTATTTATTTATTCAACACAAGTTAACCATAAAACCATCAAGAGTTGAAAAAATCCACATACAAAATACAATATTCTGAACTACAAATATGAATTTATTTTTGCCACAATACAATGATGTTCTTCGAAGAATCTTTAGTAGAAAAGTGTCCAATAAAATTTAATGATTGCCAAAGATTCTTGATCGAAAATGAGCAAACAATATAGGAAGAGGAGAAGATTTCCATCACAACGTTAATGTTCGTATCAAAATTTAGAAAAAGTAGTATCTGAAATCTTTGTCTTTTTCAACTTTCGAAACTTTAATGAAGAATCATTAACCCTGGGAGAACCCTGCAAAATTAAATTGAACCCATTAGAAATTTATTATGAAATGACTGGGATGATAGTAAATGATCCATCACTCCAATAAATTATAAGAATATAGACCCTCCCAAAAATCAATAAATTTATAAGATTAACTATAATGTATTCAATTGATTCGAGTCTAATCTTTTAAACAGATGCATAAGCAAGATAGTTATAACAATCTTGGTTATTCGTCTGTAAAGTGTTATAAGTTTCATCTTAGCCGCTCCAAATTTGAATAGTATCGAAATGTGAATTTGTATCGAAATAGAAAAATGAAAATTGCGGGATAGAATTGGATTGAGAGGATAAATGACTTAGATGATTCAATCTATAATCATGAGTTTTTAATAATACAAAAATATATCATTTTCAATAAATGATCGGACCATTATGTGCGATGTTTTTACAAAGTGCAGATAATATAACACAAAGTTAACAAATAAAATGGATATATACTTCAACAGTAAAACTTATTGCCATTATTCTAACAAGGCACATTTTGATATATTACCTCAATAACGTAACATTTTTAGTGATAAGAACATCATCACAAGGACTAGAGATTTGTATTTTACAACAAATAGAGTTAGTTGTTACTTTCATGAAAACTTGATTTAGTCTTCTAGGACTAGACAACCGTAGAGCATTGTATTATTTATACCATTACAGTTATTGTTATACAATCAAGAACTTCTAATATTCAAATATAGGTTCAATTGAAATAAAACTTAACAAGAACAAAACTTAATCAATAAAAATGGTTTGTTATTATCAGTGAATGGAGAAACTAATGAGCTGTACATGAATGAATGATGAAAGGCACGATTCCCCTCCTACATAAAACATTATCTTTACCCCTTATCTGGAAAGTAAACGTAAGTTTGGGTTGAAAAAATCCCCTTTGAACCAACCTTAACAGTTACTTTACTATTGACTTTAGAAACATCTTCAGAAGAGGATGAGCTTGAATTATTGATCTCATCCTCCGATTCTATTGCTTGATAATAGTTAGCGATTCTATTTTGTTTCTTGATATTGGCCGCCGAAATGCAAATAGTATCCATCAGGCAGTGCATACAATCCGGGTCCAGCATTACAACAGTTATCAAGTTGACGAATTTCGTGTCAAGGTTTGAAACAATGGTTGCCAGTTCATCTGCGTCTCTTATCCTCTCCACCAACTCGTCATTCACATACACCTGCGAAATAAACAAATACAGTTGAGGATCGAGTTTCAAGAAAACATCCATCTTTACTGAAATCCAGTTAGGATCATATTCGGAAAACTGCGTACACAAAATCAAAAGAAATAGAGGAATTGAAGCGAAATGCAATTCATCCTTCTTATGCCAAATAAAATTTCATAGTAGGCCTGATATGATGCAGTCAAACAGAATATATATTATCTCATGAAGTATGAAATAACATTTTTGGCTACTTATTTTCAAGTTCAACATTATAAAATTCCAGATTGAAACCATTTAAGAATTATCTATGTAAATATTGTTATTGCTTCAGTTGAAGGAAACGACAAAAAATCTATTATCAATAGAAGAAAGAGATAAGGGATAAATGAAATGAAGCGATCAGAGATAATTGAAACTGATAATTCATGGTATCGCTGTATTTAAGATGCTGGAAGCCTGCTGTTTATTATCGAAAAACAGTAAAAAAGTGTTTTGCTCTTCAATTTATATTCAACCAAATTATAAATAAATTAAGGAATAATACTGGATAAGAGTTCAATGATAAATAAAATGATACTCTCATTTCTTTTCATTTTTGACTCGAAAAATTTCAAATTATTATCAATTTTCTTTTTTTCAAGTTCTACTAGAAAAATTGACTTTATGTTATAGGAGGTTTTATAAAAGAATTTTTTAAAGTTTTATGAACGCTATGAATATAAGTAAGTAAACTACATAATGCTGTTCACAAAATAATATCTACTGAGAATTATTTAATTTTCAACTTGCATCAAATCCGCTTCTAATACAGCCCGGAGGGGGCTGCCATGCGATTTTTACAGCATCAAAGGATATAAAATCTTCAACAACCAAATTCAATGGATGGTCAGGCAAATCAATGTAAACCTGGAAAAATCACAACTGGAATTGTACTTTTATTATTTTGGTTTGTAATGATTCAAATTGGAAACTTCACTCCTAGCTCCTATAAATTTGAAAATAAATTTTAAAATCCAGTTTTTACAGAATTCATAATCAATCCAAACTTCTAGTCATCAATTTTAAGTGATCAAAGATTGAAGCAAGCAAATTTATCTCAGCAAAAGTGCAAAGAAAAATTCTTACACTGTTCACTGGAAAATAAAGTGTTCTCCAGTTGGATTTTTTTTTATTCTTGATTTGAATATAGTTTTCACATTACTTGAGTAATTACTCATTATTTATTGAGTCACATTACATATTGATAATATGAGAAAAGATAAAAGAGAATCAGTCATCTTCATCTTATAATATAATATTCTATCATAAGAAACTCATTCTCATGCAATCTATATTATGATATTTTAAGCTCCGCTTAAACACTTTATATCCATTCAACCAAAAGGTATCACCAAAGGAATAATTTGTAGGAGAAAAATATTCATGAACATTAATTTTCCACTCAATATGTAAATAATCTTGAGATATTGCTATCATTCAATAATGTGTATGTCAATGGCGCAACAGCCCTATGTGGGCTTAGGCCTACCAGCTGGTTGCCAGTTTCACATCCACTTGACTGAATCAGCAGAGGTGAATGATCATTAACCAGAAAAGATGTAACGTGTGGTTAGCATTCAATAATGCTATTTATTATTCCATTCGTATATAATACCGGGTATTGAACAAAATACTAATCAAATACTGTAATATGAAAATTGTTCTACTTATTTTAAGTTGTTGATAGAATAAAATATCAATGATATTACAACTTACACATGGCTGTTTGTTTGGTTTCTCATACACATAACCAGCTAAATAGTCAGCAACCATTGCGCTGTCAAAGTCAACATATCTTTTGGACGGATGAGTAGATATGCATTCGAGCATGTCATTTTTCCAAAGGCACCCTTCCTGAGCCATTTGAACCAGTTGATCAGCCAAACACTGAATTATTTGATCTTTCACTATGACTTTGTTTTTGAGGATGTTCAATGAAGAAAGCAGTGAAATCACAGAAGGCGGCTCAAAGTCTCCATCATTCTCACAAGGCTGCTCCAAATCAGGCGAATTGTTCATTCTTCTGTGAGGGCAATTTCTCTCATGGCTACAAGCAGGCTCCCCACCACCAGACCTGATTTTATCAATAAGCTTATTCCGAGACTTATCTTTTTTTCTCGAGATTCCCCCAGAGAGATCTTTATTTTTAGAATTCTCATTCATATCAGAAGTTTCAAATTCTCCTTCAGTATCACCTGCTTTCTCTCTCACATCTTCGGAGATATTTTGAGAGTCCTTAATCAAGTTTGTGTCATTTTTATCTCCAGTATTATCAAATGGCTTATCAGATTTTCCAATAGATGGTTCTGTTTCTTTCTTATCGAATTTTTTGCACTCTTTCTTTTCAAATTTAATAGGTTGATTTTCATTTACAATATTTTCCTCAAAGCCATTTTGCTCTGTCTTACCAACTTCGCCTGAAGGCTCTCCAGTTCCTCCAGTAGATGATCCATTATGATCTATCATAATCCCTTGCTCTCCCAACTCTTGAATTACTTCATGCTTATCATCTGACATACGAGCATTTTCTAATGAACCAGTTTTTGAAACGTGGTTTTCCATCTCATCTTTTGAGGAACTAGATCTTTCATGTGATTCTTTCAACCTGTTTTCTTCCATGTTCTGCTCATCTGTGCTATCCAAATTATGATTATCTGTCACCAAGTTGTTATCGATGTTATCTGAGTTTTCAAGGTGATTTTGAACATCATCTCCTTTGTTTTCAGAATTATTGTTGTTTTCTCGACTCTCAGTTTCTCCCAAATCTTCTTTTTCATGATTTGGAGAATCGCTATTGGGTAGATGATGCTTCTCGTACAAATCTTGTGCACTCTCCATGATAAATTTTTGGACTATTTCCTCCTCAATGGAATGTGCTACGTTGTTCTCTTCAACATCATCCACATTTTTGTTTTCAGCCAAACTAGAAGCACTCTCGTTTTCTCCAGATACGGAGTCAAGTTTTGATTTTAGATCTTTCTGGAGATTTTTTATAAAAAAATCACTTGATGGATTGTTTTTATTGTAAATGCAGCAAGGGCAATAAATAGGACAAACAGGACAACACGGTTTTTCTTGTGCTTCTTCATTGCTTTTGTCAATGGTTCTGGCTGTTTCATCATCTGTTACTAATAAACTCTCATCATCATTTGTTGGAGGATGACCGTGTTCGATTAAACTTTTCAAGAGAGCTTTCAAATTATCCATTCTCTCTTCATATTTGATCTTATTCCAGAATCCACCTAAATTCTCCTCTTCGCCTTCCAAACCTTCACTAGATTTCTGCTTTCTTTTAGAGTCACTAGCAAGAGGGTATTTCATGCGGATAGGTTCAGAGCATTCTACATCACATTCTCCTATTTCTTCAAATCCATACCTATAGTTTCCAACACGGTATTTCATGATAACTGGCCAGTGACACTCCAAGCTGCATAGATCTTCCCAATTACCTTTCAATTTCACATTAGTATTTGTTTTCACTATTTGATCCTCTACTGCAACATTATCAACAACTGATGAAAGTATCTTAATTCCACGTTCTACAGAGGCTGTATGACTATCAACACCCTCTGCTACAACTTTTTCTTCTGCTACAATATTTTCTTCTTGAGGGCGATCTATTTCCTCAACAACCGTATAGACTTGTTGATTTCTATATTCTTGTGGAACATCAATCATCTCCAATGATTTCCTATGAGTATTCAATGATTCAAGAATATTCTCAAAATAGTGACTAGAGAATGATTCATAATTATCTTGAGCCATTGAAAATTTACAATGATTGAAATAATCCTTGATATCCACTTCAATCTTCTGATCAGCTTTGTCGTGATTACTCTCGGAAGTTTGCAATGATGAGAGAATATTCTCCAAGTATTGACTGGAGAATGATTTATACATACTTTGAGTCATAGTGGACTTACAGTGATTGAAATAATCTTTTATACCCACACAAATCTTTTCAACTGTGTTTTCATCATCATTTTTCAAATGAGCGTAATTGAGAACTGATTGGGTACTCGTTTCAATGTCCTCCACATAAATATTATTCTGATTAGAACTTGTAGAGCCTAAGCAACTCTTCTCATTCAAATCTATACTTGAAAGCTTGAAATTAGTTGTAGGTTGGAGAACGTCCGATTGATCCAGGCTATTAAATATTCTCGATGCAGCCTGCTTCGTTTCAATGTCTTGTAAATTGTTAATATTTTGATTGGAACTTGTAGAGCCTGAGCAACTTGTCGTCTCATTTAAATTTGTACTTGGGGTCTTGAAAGCAGTTGAGGGTGGGAAGAAGTCTGATTGATCCATTAATATTTTTGATGGAACCTGCTTCAATAACTCATCAGAGTTTTCTTTCTGATCACGATTTTCTAAGATGTTGTAAGAAACCCTTAAACCATCCACTGATATTGAAGGAAGCGCTGAGAGGTTTAATACTGAATCTGTTTGTCCATTTTGAGAACAAGTTATTATTTCACTTTTACAATACAATAAAATATATTGTGAAATCTCATTTTTTAAAGTTCCAATTTCTTCCTGTTCGTTGTTCGCTCTCGATGCGCACTGAATGAGAAATTTCTTGATATCGAGTACAGTTCTGGGTAGGAATTGACTTAGATCCGAATGTAGAAAGTGTTCTATGTAGTGCGTTTTAGTACGATGTTCCGGCTCTAAAAAATCATCGATCTCAATTAGTAAACACTCAAGATACGAATTCAAATCTGCACGATCATATGATCGGGCTAGTCTGTTAAGGCTTCTATTCAAAACCTTTTTTGCAAGCTCCAGATTGGGGTCATCAATGAAACTACACTGTTTGAAACCAGAAGGCAATTTAAGATTTGAATCCTCATCACAGGTATGGGTCTTAGTCAGCAAAGTATTTGGAATGAAACAAAATAAATCAAATGATGGAGAAATACCTACCTTAGAAGTATGTTCTTCGTCTAATTCAGATGTCCCAGTTCCCAATTTATCACTTTTTCTATTTAAATCTAAAAAAGAATTGCTGTTTGGATTTTGATTACTGCCATTAGTACTTGAATTCTCATCATTTCTGTCTTTCTCTCCGTTTGATTTCATTGAGTGTTGTTCTGCTGGCGACACGTTTTTGCTGTTGGAGTCTTTAGAAAAAAATTGAGGCTGTTTGCGAGTTATATTTTTACCAATTATGATGAGATCATTTTTGTCAACTTGATTTGAACTTTGAATCGGTTTTGATTCAGCCCCTCCTGGTCTACTGAAATCATTTGAATCTTTATGTTTTGTTGATGAAGGTAGTTCCAATTCATGATTTTTTGCACTGGTTCTACCTTTTTCTCGAGAGCTTGTCTTCTTTTCCACAAAATTCAAACTAGTTTCCTCTTTCTTCTCTGATGAAGGAGACTGCACTCTTGTATTAGTTTGTACAGCGGAATCCAATACTATCTCTGATCTGAAGCAAATTAGAGTTTCTTCGGGTCTATTTTCATTTGTGTTTTGTATTATTTCAGTTACTAAAAAATTCAATATTCTAATATGATCATCGAAAATATACTCTAAATCAACAAGCAGACTCGCTCTTGAGATTTCACAATCAATATTTTGTATTATGCCTACAAACTGGCGATCAATGAACTGTAGAATAAACTTGATTTCACCTTCAAACTCAAGAACACTTGGTTTCAAGTCTAGATTTGTAGTGCAGTGTTCACAAAGAAGCTTCTCACAAACATCTTTATAATAGGAAAATAATTTTTCCAATTCAATTGCAGTGATTGCATCAGTCACATGTTTTATTGTGAGTCCCAAAGCATTTTTCAATCTTCTGAAATCGATCATAGAATTGGATACATTTTTGCAACAAAGGCTCTCATTCTCTTTGTGACTACTGTTTGTGATTAAGTCATGGTCTGTATTTTCAAACTGCTGTATCTCTTCAAGATACATTTTTTCACTCTTCGAGTTTTTGTTAACATTTGAATGTGTTGGAATTCCAATGCTGCTCCTCATATTCTCAGAAAGATATTGGCTCAGGAAGTTTCCTTCGCCTTTTCTTGTTTTTAGTAATTTCATGTTTTCAATCATCGCAAGATGGATATTGACTAATTCCAGAGCTTCTTGCATATTTGAAGGATCACAGATACCTTCTAAAAAGAATAAAACAAGCTCCTGAATTTCTTCCGCAACCACATTGCATTTATGATTTTTTGCACTGGACACTCCAAGGATAGGCTTCAACAGATTCAATTGTTTGAGGAAAGAGTCTAAGATTTTATCTGTTTTTCTAATTGACACAGATTTCAGAAGTCTTGTAATTTGTCTAGCCACTAAGCCAACCACTATTATTTCCACACTTTCCATGTAATTTGCGACAAATGAGATGGGATTCATGTTTTGAACATACAGACCAGATTCGTTTCGATACGGTCTCCTCAGTTGTAGAAGAAATCTGGAAACTAGATTTTCAACTACCTCAACACCTTTTGAAGTGACAAAACATTTTAATATTCCAGATAATCCTTTCTCTATCTCATCACAATTTCTCAAATTTTTTTGATAGTCTATCTTATTATTCAACATCGAAGACAAAGAGTTTTTGTACAATCTCAAAATCACTACATGATTTTCAAGTGATATCGAACTGTTTTCGAAGCTACGGATTAAAATCTCATTGAATAATTTCAAATATACTCCGTCCATAATGTTGGTCAGATACATTAACAATGAATTGCAGCTGGGTGCAGGTGACACTTTATCAGCTTTGTTCTTTGTAGATTTCAAATTGTTCTCACGTTCATGTAATTCTTTCATGTTTGCACCTCCACTGTCGACCAAGTCAAAACGTTTGGCATCATTACACTTCTCTCTGAAATTTTCGAATTCATTTCTACGACACGATTGCGTCCTCATGTTAGCATTTTCAAAACTCATTTTTGGAGAAACTTCCTTCGAATCGAGTTTAAAATTATGATTTTTCATCTTTTTCTCTTCTTGAAAACTCAATTCTTCATCTTTATTACAAATTTCAGATGCTTTCATTGATTCTCTTCTTGCCCGAGCTTTACATATGCTACTTTGAAGTAATGTTCTCTCAATTTTAGAATTTTTGTGACCTTTTCTTTCATCTGAATCTCTCTTTTCAAGCATCTTGACATCACTCTTCTGTGATTCTGTTTTTGGCGAATTATTGTCGAATGCTAATAGAGATAGAAGAGAGTCTTCAAATGAAGTATCATTGTCTTTTAAGCAAGATTTTTTCCTCTCACCTACATAATTTTCCTCGTCTTTTTCATTTTCAAGTAGGATGTTACCAGAATTTTCATGTTTTGGACGTAAACCTTCATTGATGAGCAGTTCTATCAGTTTTTCAGAAGTAACTTTGGTTGCGGTTTCGTTGTGTCTAACACAATCACGCGAATTGAGTTTATTAGAATTACGTAAGTGTTTGGACGGGACTAAGGCAAACTGAGTTTTGTTTTGATTATCACAGAGAAACTGTTGTTGAGTATCATTAAATTTCGAAGCTGACGGTAGTTTGATAGTATGAGTTGATAAATGATAAATATCATCTTCAGCCTTCTTGTTATCCACGGGCTTTCTGTCTTGAGAAATAGATGACTTGGTTATGGAGGTATACTTCACATTATCTTTTTTTGGAATGCCAAATGATCTCAAATCTTGATCATCTGGAACAAGATAGTTGTAATGAGGATTTTCACTTAAATTATAGTAGGCCTACCGTATCCTCATGTTACATATAGTTTGCTAAGAATAGTCCAATAATATTAATTTTCAATATATTATTTGCTCATAGAGTAATATTTTCCACGTACAATATATTATAGACATGTGGTTTTCCAGCAAATTCAACAGAAATTTGAATACCAAAATGGTAATTTTGAGAGCCAAAGCGAAGAGCTAGATCTGTGGTAGTTTGGTACGCGCTAGTGAGATTAATATAAGTTTGAGTCTCAAATGTTGAATTGGAGGATCAAATTGTTCATTCCAAATGTTTGGTCTTTTTAAATACCGTACTCGTGTCAGTTTTAAATATATATCTGTCATAGTTTCATAAATCTGTGGAATAGAACATCTTTTTACATTATTCTAATGAACTCAATAGTTATCCAATTACCTATGATACTCTTCAGCAGCTGATCCTTAAATGTAGGATAAGGCAAGAAAGGTGGATACCACGATGACGCTCCTCCATCAAATAGATCGCTTGTACGGACGAGAGTAGAATCATAATAGCGTGATTTATAGATCGGGATAAGATCGGGTACCTGTTGAAAAAATTGTGCTGTATAAAAATGATACATATATTTTTTTGTATATTACACTTACATATTCCTTATTTTCATCATTTTTATTTCCAGAAAAAATATTGAGGTTGGCTGAGTGATATTCTTTCATGAAAATGTTGATTGAGTGATCTATTTAAACAATATCCATGGATAGCATAATGAGTTCATTCTTAAATAAAGTTATTTCAATTTCTAATTAATTCAAACGTATCAAAGAGTTCAGCTTAGTATTTTTCATCCAATAATGCATGGGAGAGTCCACAGTACGTTTTACCGTATTTATTTTCCAAAAGACATCCCAAAAGAACTGAAACGACCATTTTTTTATTGAAATCTATGATATAGATTATAAAATAATAGATTATTTATATTATATATTATTTAATTTCAAGTACCTATGAAAGAGTTCAACAGTAGGATAGATTTTTCAAACAGATCCTCTAGAATAATACATCTTAAAATAGAAGATGGTCGCTTCCTTGCTTCTATGTATTTCATTGACTTTTCTGGATACAACTTTCAATTTAACAATCAATTTTGATAATATATCATATGGCCTGATATCAATATTTTAATAAGAAGCGATGACGATAAATTTGAAAAAATATGCTCATGAGATTGTATGTTTTATTACAGTTGAGTTAGTTGAGATTCAACTTATTGTAAATTCCAGGATGAGTTGTTGCAGTACTTACCGGAGTTTTGAAGAAATGATTGGACACCGTTGCTGGATCTGTAAAAAATTGACAATATGTAATTCTGAAAAACATAATATTGTAATTTATTTAGCATTTACATTTTAGGAGGCGATGTAACGCAGTAATTATCATGATGTTAATAAACCAAAGGACATCATAATTTAGATAGGATTTTCTGTTAAAATATTTCCTGTTACAAGAGTGACTACAAGAAGTCAACTGAGAGGGTCAAGTTTCAATTCCTGCAAAAAGAACTGTATTTTCAAATGTAAATTCATTGTATGGAGATAAATCATGATAGTGGATGATTGTAGAGATAAGTTATTAATTATTTTGAACTTTTATTCCAACTCAAATATCTAATCAGCGCAAAAGGAGACTAGAAGATGAAAGAACCAGAACATACATCGAATAAATTAGTTGATACTCACTCATAAAAACATAGAAAGTTTCCAGATCCATTTCAATGCGTTTACTTGGTCCTGAAAAATATGAATGTAATTTTAGAATTATTTTTTATTATCTATGAATAAATTAAAAGTACTGTATTACGTTAGTAAAGTTCCAGAATCTGGGAATATTAGTAGAAAATTTCTTGATAATGCAATACAATATCGATAGTCTACAAATGAAAGACGGTATGGATCAAAACCTACTATTTTTTATGAAATTGAGTAGAAGTTTTCACATTTTACCAAACCATCGCAATTTGAATCAAAGTTTTAGAATTTATACCAAACCATCCGAAGATTCCAAGGTATAAACATGAAACCATAGTCCTGTGATTCAAATTGTTAACTTAGTTAAACTTGACAACTGATTTCTTTCAATCATGAAGTGATTACAAAATACAATATCAGTTCTACAAGTTTCACTTCTAGGTTACATTATAACATTTCCCTCAGACAAAAGTCTACGATACGCATCAGACTGATATTATTCTCAGCTAAAATGGCAAAATGTATCTTAAATCACCTTCAGCTTCTACAGAATTTTCCTGTTCTCCTCTAGAGACTGAATTTTCTTTCACTGCGCCGTCAACTGAGCTGTCACCTTTCTTATCACTTCCATCGACTGAATTTCCTCCTTGATTCGAATTAGACTCAGATTTATTATCACTATTACCATCTTTTCTTCCATCATTTTCATTACCTTCTTCTCCATTATTTGCTTGAAAGCTATTTCCTGTACTGTTGCCATCTTTGCCATCATCATCGTCTTTGTCTTTCGAGTTTGAGTTGCTGTTATTTGGATCTTTCGATCTTGAACCACCATTACTATTGTCATCATTATCATCATCATTATTATCATCTTTACTATCGCCATCCTTGTCTTTGCTATCTGTATCTTTGTCATCTTTCCTGTCAGATTTTTCACTTTCATCTTTTGTTTGATCTTCGTCTCCATCCTTTCTATCTGAACCTGTATCTTTATCATTACTACTGTTTGTTTCTTCATTTTCATGAGATTTTCTACGGTCATCCATGTCTTTTCCTAGTGAATCACGATTTTCTTCATCAATTCTGTCTGTTCTTTCAACTCTATCATCACCTGATTTGTGATCTGGTCCAACAGCATCACTTCCATTCTTGAGAGACGCATTTTCATTTTTTTCATTCGCGACACCCGATTCAGTACGACTTTTGTTCACGCCCGGCACATGCAGTGATGATTTCCTACTTTGTTCCATGTCTGAGGAAGAAGTGGAAGTATGGTAGGAGGAGAAGCCTTCGCCTCCTACAAATTCTCGACCACAAGATATACAAGCCAGGAGGAATCTTTTACTCAACAGACAGTCATCACAAATCAGTATCTGAAAATATTGAGGAATTTTTGAATAGGGAAACAATTCTACAATATCTAGAAATATCGTATTGAAATTTCATTATTTCTGATGGTATTAGTCTCCAATGAATAATAATTTCCACTTTCTGAGCCATATCCACGGTCATTCATCATCAGTTATGTCAACATTATCACAATGCATCTAGTTCTGATGTTATAATTATTATTAGCTTAAATTTTATAAAATTAATAGAATAATATTACTTACACTAATACATCTTTTGTGATCTAGAACCTGAGCAGTTATATTTTGTTATTCACATTAATAAAGAAATCTTATCCTATCTTATCCACTAAAATTCTGAAAACTACTATTCCCAAATAGTGCATTATAGTTGATTACTACTAGAATATTTCAGTAGACACAGTACTGAAATTCTTATATTATTAAATCAGTCAGGTTATAAATTTAATAATTTCATTCAATTATTTTTGGTTGTGATTGAGTGCTGAGAAGAAGTCTAGAAACAAGGATAGCGAAATTAGATGGTAATATTGTTAGTACTGACAATAGGTATTCAATGTGAAAGTAATGATTTGGGACCAAAAAGTGAATGCACTGCTGTACTCGCAAAGTTATTAATCTGTCAAGTTGAACTTCTGAAATCAGAATTATGGGCGGGAGGTTTTCAATTGGGTCAATTGAAAAAAGGTTGGAAACCCAAAGGTGAATATTATTAGGAATAATCAGATTGATTTTCTCTACATGTTGAATTGCCATGAATGATTTGTGGATTGATGTTGATGAATACAACATAATAGTAATAGAAAGCATGATATTCACTATATTTCGATATTTGTCTGCTTTAGGAAATTAAATGAACTCACTTGAGTACTGTCCTGAGTAATAGACGATGATTTTGAATGACTTGATTTTGAATGACTTGATTTTGAACGACTTGTTTTTGACTGGTTTTTGTGATCTGAAAAAAAGCAAAAGTGATTTTAATGCCTATATAAATGAATATATTTTAAAATTGTAGAAATATTTTACAATATCTTTCAGTACAATAAACAAATACAAAGGGTTCAGTATATGTTGTAATATTGGAAATACTTTGTTGAAAGAGAATACCTATATTAGTTTTCTATTGAATATTCTAGATAGGTAGTTTCTAGTCCATCCAGAACATGACTTTCGATCCAGAATGAAGGCAATGAATTTTCAAAATAATAAATTTGAAAAAATTATTATTCATCCCTCACAAACAAAAAATTTTGTTCCAATTCATAGTATGTGACCTCATTTGTAAAACTCCGTTTCAAAATTGGTTTTTACTTGTGACCTTAATATTTTTTTTAATACGTTTCACATTACTTGAACTTAACTTTATAAAAAATAATGGTTGACACCAGAAATGTCTATGACGTCTTATAAAACATCAGATAGTAAGTTCTTCTCAAAGTCAACAATTAAACAATTAATGTAATGTTTATACAAACGATATACTGAAAAATATACTTTCTTTTCAATATCTTAGTTTATACTCTACTCATTACTGTTTTTTTACATAATAAGCCAAAGAAAGAAGTACTTTGAGTATAATTTTGAAAAAGTATACCTTTGTGAATATTTCTCTTGTGCGAGTCGTGCGAATTAGACCTTTTTTTGCGCTGAATTGCGAAGAAAAAGGCAGAATATTAGATGTGTGAAAATATTGCGAGTAATCTTTATACCCAAGAATAATAATAAGTATATCTGACAACACCTATAAAATATTTAAATGGCAATCTATAAATTAAATTTCGATATTATTCTAATAAACTGATTTATTTGAACCTGTGAAGTAGAAAAAATTAGGAAAATATTGAAGTCTTCAAAGTCTCAATTGTTAAGAAAGTACCTATATTCATGTTGCTCAGGTAGGCCTATCATTTGCAACGATATGAAATATATGATTGGAAACAATTTATAGAAAATGAAATAGCTATTCTAGACCTATAACCAAAGGACCATAGTGTCACGGAGAATAAATAATTGACTCACCTCGGGAGTTTCCGGTGGTGTTATAAATGGCTCATCTGTAATAAACAAACGATGAATCATAATTGAGTCACAAAAAAAAGGAATATCTGAGTCGGTATAAATTTAAATGAGATGTCAAGTAAGTAAACAACGAAATACATGGGTTTTTTCATGTAAGTTACAGAAATAGAATAATAACGGATCAAATATTCAAAAATGTTTAAGCAATCACTACACTTATGAAATCAGAATGACAATAAACGTAAAGAATAGCCTACATTACGATTGAATGCGTTTTATTCAATTGCATTTACTTTTACTATTAATATGTAAATGAAGAATACACTACTCCATATAAATAAACTGTTGAAAATTATTACAACAACAATAACTATTAAGGCATAGAAGATACTAATTGAGGGTTTGTTCATGTTACCTGATTCAGTTAAGGACGAATCAGATTGATAACGCTTGTACAATTTCTGTTGGAAAAAAGCAAGACAAGCGCAGATGAGAAGTTTTTTTTAAATGACAAATTAAATCGATAAAAATAACTAACAGGTATTAGTCCATGAATATTATGAGCTATGGGAAAGAGGAATATGTTTATTTAAAACTGTATACTGTAATTGTTTATTCAATACCCAGCATATTCAAAATTGGTTATGATCAATCCTAGATGATAATAAATGCTCATATTGATTATTATTCAAAAACATAAAATTGGACTTTTCCTGTCCACTGTAAGTCAAGTTCATTAATGTAGTTCCTTAAAGTTCAAAATAAATAATAATTTGTGAAAATTCTATAATTTTTTCAGGTACAAATTATTTATGCAATAAGTAACATATTAATATTGTAACATTTTTATTAAGAATTGTAGAGAAGAAGTTCAAACCCCTGATCCTTACTCTAAAATATTTATATTTTTCAAAGAATTTCGCCATTCTTATGAAAATTAATTTCATCAAAAATGTGAATTGAATCAAATATTAGTATTTACTTCCTCCTGCATATGAAATGATATGAATTTATAAAACAAGTTCTGTATTTTATTCACAAGAAACATTAGGATATTGAGACTAGATATTTATGAAAATATCATGATGATATTTTAAAAAAATTAGAACACTCTCCACAAGTTATTAGACTCCTGTAACGCATTTAAAACTTTCAAGCACTCTTTAAAGCACTTCTCAAGTAGGTAACTTAGTAATCACGTTTTCTTTGTAATGATTTCCATAAAAAATCAGTAAAAGTTAGCGAATGGTATGAATTTTCTGATTTGAAAATTCAAGTTATTGTTATTCAGACGTCCCGTGGTAGCGATCTATAAAGGTTCAAATCTGCAAGGGAATTTTTTAGCAGGCATTCTCTTTATCACACTTCCTAGATAATTTTTCATTAGGTAGTGAATGCTTCATCTAAACATGTTGTGGGCTTATCAGGAAAGAACAAGGCACATGCTTAGAGAACACAATTGAATAATATCAAACACTCCGAACAATTTTTAGTAGGAAGGGGTCAGGGGATCTTTCACCTACTGGCTGGGTTTTGGGTTCATCAGGAAGAAACAAGGCGCATGCTTCGAAAACACAATTAGTAGAAGAAACAGCTCACCTCACTAATTTGTTTATCCAGTTGAGAATTGGAGTTTGGAGTCGACTCTGTTGACTGACCATCAACATGAAGCTCTTTGTCTCCCTTCAACTCAATGGCACTTGAAGACGAAGTACTATGAGCACTAATAGGATTTTTAAACCCACTTTCAACATCAACACACTTGGTTGCAAACACTTCAACACTCTGAGGTAATGTTCTTACATCTATTGCACTCGTTGAGTCTCTTATTTCTGCCAACAGGGAATCTGTTGGAACCCTAGGGATCGAATCAGTCTTAAAAATATTATCAGTCTGGTGTTCACCTCCAAGCGGTGAATCGGAATTCTTCAGCACTTTCTTGTCATCCTTGAGAAGGCCAGCTCTGATCTTTTCGTTCAACTTTCTCAGCGTCGAGTGTGGAGATATCACTTTGTGCTTTCTATGGCGCTTCGGAGGTTTCTGGTCGCAAACAATTGAGGTGGAAGGATCTTTGGAGTTTTGCATTTGACGTTCAGCTTCTTCTAGCTCTTGTCGCGCGCTTTTTGGTAACTTTATTTCACAGGCAGACTTCTCATTCAGCAGTTGAATCTCTCGATTCTTATCATCAATCTCCATGGTCATCTTCATGACCTCTCTCTCGTGTTTATCATGCACGTCTTCAAGCTTCTCACGAAGTTCAATTACTGCCATCTGCAACAATAAAAAGCTTTTTATAATTTTTACTATTAATCACTGAAGATCAACAATACTATTTTTACATACATTTAATATCAACTTTCATAACTAATTTTTCAATAAAAGTCCTCTTGCAACGAACGAAAGAATATATATAAAATATATATTTATACTTTCAAGCACTGGAAAGCTGTAGTTTTTTTCTCTTCACGATTGGCATTCTTTCTTGTGACAGTAAACTCAGAGAATGGAATATTCAATGAAGCATGAGGAAAAATAATTATACTTTACATCGTGAAAGATAAATTGCATGATATTGATACTACTTAATCATGATTAATATACCGGGTGATTCAAAAAGAATACCACAACTTTAAAAATTTGTATGTTATGAAAGAAACATCATAGAACCTTCTGTTATACATCTTTACAAAGAGTATTTAAAGAAGTTTTTTTCACTCACAAACAAGTTCAGAGATGTTCCATATATGACCCCTACAGACACTCGAGCAATATCAATCCAAAACCTCCCTCAAACGTGTTCCACACTATCTGTAGCATGTCAGGAGTAACAGCTTGGATGGCTGCTGTTATTTCTTGTTCCAAATCCAATGGTGGATGGATATTGATGATTTGAAAAAAGAAATAACAGCAGATTATCAAACTGTTACGCCTGATATGCTACAGTGAGAGTGGAAAGAGTTTGAGGGAGGTTTTGGGTTGATATTGCTCGAGTGTCTGGAGGGGTCATATTGAACATCTCTGAACTTCTTTGTGAGTGAAAAAAAACTTCTTAAATTACTCTTTGAAATGATGTATAACAGAAGGTTCTATTATATTTCTTTCATTAAATAAAAAGTTTTAAAGTTGTGGTATTCTTTTTGAATCACTCTGTATTATTAATAATAATATTAATCATGATTAATTCATAATATACTGTATTAATAATTTCCAATCTATTCTCATTTAATTGATGTTGAATAGTTTGAAGCGACATTCTAATACATGAGAAATATAATCTACGAAAATTGGCGATTTCACTGTTTTTAAAGCAATATTAGAAACGTCTAAGGCTTACTAGACTAGGATAAGTTAAGGCGAAAGGAAAAGGAAAGGAGTAATAAATACCTGGGATTCGGATAGCAATGGAGGCACAGGTGAGCTTGGTTTGGGATAAAATGGTATGAGGACTTTTTTCTGCTTGAAAGGTGACTCTGTGAGAAAATTATCGATAAGTAATAATTCTATTCTAACACAATGCAATTTCAATTGTACATAAACTGATAAAAGTTAGAATCTCAGCTTATTTGAAGGATAACAATAATTGTATAAAGATTTTGAAATAATTGAGAAAATTTATAAATTATTTAGAGATTATTGATATCAGTTAACATGTACTGAACGTTGTGTGAAGACACATTATCTTTTAAATTATATTATGATTTCAGGTTTAATTCCATTTTAAACCTGGATTCAAATACCGGTAAGTAATCATCGAACTAACGTGAAGCGATCCTCAATGTCTTAACGTGGTGAATCTCAGTGGATGGAGATTTAAACAATAAATATCATGTTAATAGATGGCAAAACATTTTTTTTTTAAATAAATGATAAATTTATACACTAACCTCTAATGTTTGAACTTCTTCCCTCAATTCCCCTATGGTACACTCGTTCTCTAGCAGCTCTTTACCCAGCTTGTTCATTTTCCTTTTTAAACCACTTACCTGAAAAAGAATAATTATTGTTAAGAATGAAGAATTAATAATATACATGTTTTGATTTTTATATTAAAGCAAGCGATATTTTGAAGTAACCTTCTAGCTTTGATTTGCTTTTAACAGGTTCACTCTGGTCCAGATTTTAATGTGAACTCCAATATTGCAGTGAGAATAGGTATTAATCACAGTTACATGCTGAAATAATATGGCAGTAACTATAACAAAGTTATAAATTGACTACTTTTAAGTTATCCAATACCAGTAAAAAACGCCAATTAAAAAAAGGCATCTTATGCAATCGCCTTTTGTTATTTTTTATTGGTGATTGTCTGAAATTTGATAAATAATTATTCAATTTTCAACGTATTTATAGTGTTCAATACATTGTGTTTTGCACTGTGACTCCACATTGATTTATGATTGTAATGACAAAAATGAATTATATTATTCTAGTAATCTAGAATACTATAATTTGAATACAGTAATACTATATGACACTATACTCACACTTTGATACCGAAATCGCGTCGCTCTGCGACTGGAAATAACAAACATGTGTATACAAATGATGACGCTCAGACAATACGGTTGCAGGATCGCCTGAGCGTCATCATTTGAAAACACATGATTGTCATTTCCAATCGCCGAGCGACGCGATTTCGGTATCCAAGTGTGAGTAGTGCCTATAAATAGAAAACCTAGCTGACAGTTTTCAGTACCTGTGCGTTCCTAGAGTCCTGTTATCAAAGTTGAGCAAATACAATTTTTATTTAAAAGCATAAATTGGAACGAATACGATTTGAAGATAATTCAACAGGTTGAGAAAATCAAATTCAATGGCGTATCATTTGAATTTTACATGTAACATACATATTTATAGATTGAAATAATACTTTACCTCAGCCAACCGATCTTCAATTTCCTGTTCTCTATCTTTTTCTAACGATTCAATTTCACGTTTGAGCTCTTTGGTCATTTTCTTGTGCTCTTCCAGCTGCTGCCTCAAGGTCGGCTCGATGACATGCTTCAAGTAATTGAACTCCTCATTGGTGTGCTCCAGCTCTTCGCTGAGACGAAGTCTCTCCTTTTCCAACAGCCTCCTCTCGCATTCCTTCTCAGCGATTTTAAATCGATAGTCCTTCATCTCGCTCTCCAGCGAGCATGTACGTTCCTGCAGTTGTTGTCTCATCTCTTTCTCACAGGACAACTTCCTCACCATAGCTTCAAACTCGTAAATCTCGTTTTGTTTGTCATCGAGTTTGTTCTCGAGCTCTCTGAGTTGTTCTTTGTAGCCACCCTCCATGTTGGCCCACATCTCATCTGCCTGCTGCAGAGTCTGCTTGTAGTAGCCTTCTTTCATCTCCAAATCTTTCAGCCTGCACTCCAAGTCACAGTTGGTCTTCTTCAGATCCTGTATCTTCGAGATCAGCGAGTTCTTCTGGTCTGGTGAGAGACTTTGCTGCTGCAGTTCTTCTTTACATTTGATGGCAAGTTCTAGTTGTTTGATTCTGTCATGCAAGTAATCCTCATAATCGTCTTCCTGATCTATGCAATCACTTCCATTAATGGTTGATTCTTGAAAGTTTGTATTACATTGATCACCAATTTCCCTCTCATAGGATGGCACCAATGAACTCCTAATACTGCGGCTCTTGCGGTTCTGGTTTGATTTAGCGCCGTCATTTCCACCATCACATCTTACTTCAGAAGGTGACATGATCATCTTACCAGACCTATTATTGTTATGTGAATTTCTATGTTCATCAGCTGACTTACAAATAGCATTGGCTACTTTCCATGTATTGTAGACCTGCAATGCAGGAATTGTTTTCTCAAGCATTTGCGCGCGACAACGAGATTCAATTTCCTTCTCTTCTAATTCAAAATTGCGCTGCTCATAATGCTGAACCAGATTCTCCATTCTAGATGCATGCTGTCTAGCTTCGATCCGCTTACGCTCTTCCTCTGCTAAACAACTCCTCAGGTTTGACATTGTTCTAGCATTCTGCTGCAACTGCACTTGTAAATCACTCTTCTTCTCTCCTAGTGCACTGAGTTTCACCTCCAATCTGTAAAAAAAAACTGTTTGTATAAACTGTGATTTGACAATAGTAAGAGTATCAGTATTAATAATCAGTATTCGGTTGACAATTATATTGTAATTAACTTAAATACTGTTCATTGTTCGATTAAAAAATAATGTATTCATTTATTTTATTACAGGAAGACAGTTTTTTTAGAAGTTGAATTAAGAACTAGAATTATCTTAACTGATGAAGTGCTTTCTTGCTCCATCAGAGAGTAGTATTATTTCATTACAAAAAACATAATAATACAATGTATCAGAATACAACATACAATCGACAAGAATAGGCCCAATAATAAAACTAATGAATCATAGGACTATACGATGATAATAAAATTAGCATTTTTGACCAATTCACTGGAAAAAATATTATAAGCATCTCTAGAGATTATCAAAACAAAAACCTATGACATCACATAACCTTCGAATATGTAGTCGAGTAGGTGTAGGTCACAGAGAAACAGAAATTACAACTAACTTAATCTTTGAGAAAATATCTCAGATCAGGATAAAAATTGTGAAATTATTCTAGTAATTTTATTTTGTTGATATTCGTTGTAATGTCTAATCAAAAATAAGCATTGCATCCATGGATACTAGAGCTACAAAAATACTGGGAACTTGCAGTTCGGAATGCTTCAATAAGAAATTATGATATAAAATTTTTAATTTACCTGAGTCCATGTATTTCCTTTAAAATTATGGAATATGACAAGTTTTTAAATGAAGGTACTGAAATTTTGTGTTGGAATAAAACATAATAAAGTGATCAACTAGGAATTTGAGAATCAGTACATTAATTTAGGCTACATTTAATTTTGCATGACAGCGTCTGCTGTTGATATTAGATCAGGTGATTGAGAAATAACACTTGCCGTAGATTAATGGAAAGTGTTGGAGAGGGTACATTCACATGTTCTCCTGTGATTTGTAATTGTGTGACATCATCAAAATCTTGTGAAGCAGTTTTAAAATTTACTCGCAAAACAAAAATGTAACCACCTTCTATATTCAGATAAATTATTCCCCCGTAGACTATTTTCTGAATCCACAATAGATTTAATGCATTAGTTCACTTCAGAAGACAATAATAAATCATTACCCATAAGAGGCAGAACCAAATAATGATTTAGAGAAAAACCTTTATCCTCCAGTCCTACGAATATTGTAAAAATCAATACCGTAGTGTAGTAATTTGATACGCAGGCTTTCACAGGATATATAAGAATTTTTCTGTAGGATTAAAAGTTACTATACAGATAGAAATAATCCAGCATTTATCTGGTAAGAGGTAACTTGTATAATGTTTTTTGATGAATAATCATTGTTATACAATCATGTTATAATGATAAATTATGACGAATGATAAGTGAAATATTGACTGAAAAAAGGCTGCAGGGCTTTAGTATAGGCTTCGGTCACTGTCGTATATGCCTATTATAATGTATGAATGAATGAAAATTATATTTTCAAGAATTGAAGGATTTCCAAACGTATATTGGATTAATTGATATTAAATAAATATTACTCACTTTTGACATCTCAGTCTGGTATCATTTTCAGCCTCCTCGAACTCACACTTTTCCTCTTCCAACTTTCGGTTCAGTTCTTCCAACATTCGACACCTTTCTTTCAAATGTTTGATTTCTGCCGATAGAAGGATTTCTCGATCAAGCCTCAAATTCATCTTCTTCATTTGCTCATCACCACTGCTCTCATAAATTGCCAGTTTATTCTCCAGCATTTCTACCCGGTCCCGGTAAAACGCTAGTTCTTTGGATTCTGTACTTAGGCCATTCGCTTCATTGACGTTTGTTCTCAGTAAGCGCTTATTACTGCCTTGCTCTTCAATTCTCTCCTGAATCTGTTTCAGTTTTCTGATTTCTAAACTGAGATCGCCAGGCGTTTCAAGTTTAGCCGAGCTACAATCGGTCTGAGTGAAGCGACTGCAGAATTCCGGACTTTCTTCGAATATTCCGCTCTCCTGTAGGCAGTCGGCGTCTTTGAAGAGTTTCTTGAGCGGCACATCGTCTTTCTGTTTGCCACAGCTCTGCGAGAGGTCTGTGAATGGTAATACTGTTGCGATTATTCTACTTTGTGACTTAGATGTCTCAGATGAAATGACTGAGTCTGGCGAGGTGAGTGATCTTACCTGAAAAGAAGAGAAAATTATACATGAAATACCGTAATATTTACATATAATTATATATATATATATGAGCGAGCTTAGATTACAGCCTTAGCCGTCTCTCGCATCCCATTTGCCATTTTCCCTATCTATCCAGACTCCCTCATTCAGATTCATTCAGATTCGTAATATTTATTTAGTATTAATTTATGGAGACAACAGGTTTTATCCCTGTATGTCTTCTCTACAATATTACAATATACAATTGAACAAGTAAAGAGTACAATACAATAGAATTTTATTACTATTGTTTCAACACTAGAATTGACGACATGCAGTCAAATTTTACTGTAAATAACAAATTTTATTATTTAAACGAACTTAATTCCTTCAAACGATGCATACAACAAATTTTTATTTGAATTACAGGAACTAAATTCTAATTTGAGTTACAGGTTGACACATTATCCAGTATTCATGGTCAAATTGGAAATGAAAAATAACTATTAAGTTTAGGATTCACTAATATACAGGGTGTTTCAGAACTCCCTACCAATACTCTAGGGCATTGTTCCTGGGTAAAAACCATATCTAAATATCATATTTAAATTGTCCAGAAGTCCTTAGTTACTCACACAGCTGCCATTTTGTTTTTTCACTTATTATTTTTTATCTCAATAATGGTGAAACATATTGAATTGAAACTTTGCACCAACATTTATGACAACTAGACAAAGCTACAAAAAAATTATGACAATTTTTCAAATCCATAAAACAAAATGGCGGCCATTTAAAATTTTGTTTCTTGAATAAATCGGAAACCGTTGATATTACGAAAATTTTACATGAATAACTTTTTTTAGTAAATTTAATTACAAATCGATTGAAACCTTATTTTTTACGATTGGACCAATATTGACTGAGATATGGCAGCTTAAGTGATAGGTGACCGCTGGAGGCTAGTTGCAGTGCATCCTGGGCATGCGGCTAAAGTCTGCCTCAACAATGCAACAGTCTCTGTCTGCTTTGCATGTTATTTGTGAGCGATTTTAGAGTATTTTGTGTGAATTTTAAAGACATTAAAAAGGAGTGCAACTAACCTCCAGCGTTCACCTATCACTAAAGCTGCCATATCTCAGTCAATATTGGTTCAATCTTAACAAATAAGGTTTCAATCGATTTGTAATTAAATTTACTAAAAAAAGTTATTCTTGTAAAATTTTCGTAATATCAATGGTTTCCGAATTATTCAAGAAACAAAATTTTGAATGGCCGCCATTTTTTTTGATGTATTTGAAAAATTGTCATGATTTTTTTGTAACTTTGTCTAGTTGTCATAAATGTTGGTGCAAAGTTTCAATTCCATATGTTTCACCATTATTGAGAGAAAAAATAATAAGTGGAAAAAACAAAATGGTGGCTGTGTGAGTAACTAAGGACTTCTGGACAATTTAAATATGATATTTAGATATGGTTTCTACCCAGGAACAATGCCCTAGAGTATTGGTAGGGAGTTCTGAAACACCCTGTAGAATGAGATATACATTTGATTGTTTGCAAGTTTGCTGCTTTATCAAGTTTTAAAGTTTTGTACTGATTTTTTGACCATTTTTTCTTCAATAAACAATAAATGTATTGCTTTAATTGTTGTTGTCTATTCATGAATTATAAAGAATCTGAGGAGCCTTTGTTTTGTCCGTTAGACACAGGGAGATCATATAGGTCAACCCACTTGGTAGCGAACCTACCATAGAAAAGAAGAACTTGCAAATTAATTATTCTAATTTATCTTATGGTCGATGTTTTTGGACTTACTGATAATGAATCCTGCGAGAGTGTGTTCAAAGCAGTCTCCAGCCGCACTTCGTAGTGCCTCAATAGAGACAAACCTTGCTGTATACTAACTTTGTCGGTTACATTCTCTATACTCAGGCACAATTGGGCTAATTTGAATTTTATATCTCTGCTACTCGGCTCCTGAAAACAGGAAATCAATATTGAATATTAAAAACAAGATATTTTTCTCATAAATGTTGATGCCTCATGTAGCCTACATTTATAAGTAAATTTTTATTATTTGATTCAATATTACTCCAATCTAAAATACCGTACTCTTATAATTATATACCACACTATAATGAATAAGGTTAAAGTCGTTAACCTTAGGCCGCACTGAAGGAGGGTAGATGGTGGATGGTTGACATGGTTTATCAAGAAGGCCGTGATCATTTTATACTAATGTTCTATTATAATAAATGTTGTTTGAGCTGAAGATGAACCATCTACCATCCAGGTAACAACCCAGCAGTATAATGCGGCCTCAGCTTTGGTGCTTCTATCTGTGGGAGGTGTTGGTAGTAGCAGTTAATGACATTAATATTATTATTATTGATGTTTCCTAGACAATTCTGCCAAGTTTGCAAATTTCATGGTGATTCAGTTTGGAATAGAGAATAATGATAAACTTAAACTTAAAATACACCAGAAACTTAAAAACTAATATAATAAACCTAAACTAGAAACTTCAAATATTATGGAATTCAATTCTAGGCAAAGAGTTGCAAATGCTGGTAACGACTTTTTGGCGATTAAATAAGGTATTCAGACCATAAAGTTACGACCTAATTCAACTTCGAAGTAGGCCTATCCAAATTTCACTGATTATTGGAGTGACGTAATAATAAGTAGTGGATAGATGCGAGTATATTTTGCAAAAATTTCAAATTGTCATTGAGCGGTTGTTCAATTGTAATTTATCCCTCACAAGAAGAGCATGACTTCTACTGCCCTTGACCAGGACTAGAATAGACAACATGCTCTAGTAATCTAAGAACCAGGCGTGGAGAAAAGAATAGCATAAGGAAAGATGATTAGAATGAAGTCAAGACATGGAACAGTGAACTTTCATCTGTGTCATCTCAATCCTTAATGTGAATCTTTCGTTCAAGTAAGATTTACAATTCATTTCCGTCGAATTCATCATTGGAGTTGATTGAAGTTCATTGGTTTAAAAACCTGAGAACTGGAAAATCAAGAAGAATTTCATGGGGAAATATTCTGAACGCAATAAATAATCTCAGATACTATCTAATAGTAATAAGAAAATCTAAAATAAGAAACGTTACTCTTACAACTCTGTTTGAACAGTTCAAATGGAAAGATTTGAAATTTTGATTGGACAGTTCAGCATCGATGAAATGGGAAGATTTTCGACAGTAGGCCTACTTATAGCGACTGAAATTTTCAGTAAATTGATATTGAAGGACAAAATATTCAATTCCTAATCCAATAACTCATGTCGATTAGACGATTATGTATATAAATTATCATTCCTGATATACTCTGTACCGGCATTCTTCCAATAATTATTATTACAATTTGATGATAATACAGTACTGTACTTTCAATACAATACGTTGTGTGTGATTCATGTATTGATTTCACTAGATTACGATTTGATGTTTGTTTGGTAGGTAGATGGTAAAACATTGTTGTAGCCTTTAAAAAAAGCAAATTCATGATGATTTATGATAAACCTGATAAGCACCTTACAGCACAGAAATTTTTCAAAAAATAAAGGAAAAATAATGCAGTATATTTCCAGTTGATGAATAAGTAAGTAAATCAATCATAAAATTCATATAATTGATTCATATAATTCATCTAAAATGAATTAGATTGAATTGGAAAATCTTCAATGTGATAGTTTACTACAAGCATCACCACCTCATAGATTGCCAACAACAATATTGACTGGGCTAATCTACTTTCTTACATGAGTGAACAGATACTTTGATGATGCATTGTTCTACTACAAAGGGTTTATTACAATAAGGAAGTTGTCAACAAAAGAAATTGAATGGAAAATCATTAGCATAGAGAATCGATTCAATCAAAAATCATTGTTTGGATTATTAGGAAAGGATGTAGTGACGGGAGGTATTATCTGAGAAAGACAATCAGTTCAAATAATTGTTACGGCTACTGCTGCCTACAAATAGAACATAACTTCTAAACCATTTTCAATAACTTATTCATTCAAGAAAATTTTATTGGGATCAGAGACGTCAGACCTGGCAAGGTAGCCTACAATTTAGTTAACTGTTGAGAATGTTTAGATAGGGTAAAGTATAATCTGCTATTTGAAATAAGAGCTGATGATTAATATAAACTGATATATTATTTTCTTGGTAGTCGATGATCCATTTTATCTTTACAATTTTTATGTGGATATTTTTCCCTCCGATTCAAGTGATACTGTAATTCATTTTCATTCAATGGTTGTACATGGTGACCCAACTCCACAAAGGCAATTAAATCAATCGATCTATCTCTAGAGAATTTTCTGTCAGGTGAGAATGGTTCGAGAATATTAATCACCACTTGAACAATACAGCATAGGTGTATTAATAATAATACTAATAATAATTATACCTAACAATACCTAATAATAATTTTGAAAACATCTAACTTAGCCTGAGACCCAATAAAAAGAAAAAAAGGTGGTTAACAAAAAAAAACTTGAACAATCGTTGGAATTGGCAAACATAGAAGATTAAAATATCTTGGAAATCATTAAATGTGGAATACTAAATAAAAGAAGATCGTGAACTCTCCTTGCATGAAACCATGAACTAACCAAATAAGAATGGATTATGGATAGGCTTACCATTTCTCCGGGATTAGCCCGGTAATGCCAGGATTAATATGTGTCTCAGGGGAAATCTCCGGGATTGATTTATCTCCGGGAATTTTTAAATATAGGGAGAAACAGGGGAAATTTGTCTACTAAATTGAAATATTTATACTGCTGCAGACTCAGAACTTGGTTGAGGCAAAGGAATTCATTTTATTTGTTGTTTGTTCTGTGCGATAAAAGCTGTAAGAGAGCTCCTCAACATAAAAATAAATGCAAAACTTTCATGTGTTGACTGTTTTGAAAAAATTAAAGGGGATAAAGTGTTTTTAGGGAAAGAGATCTCTTCAAAGACAAACCAAATTTAAATAATTACATTAATATTAATCAAAGCCTTGTTCAATTTTTATTCCTTTGAAAGTAGAATTTTGATGATTTTATTCCATTTTTCTCATTTCATTTTTACTCGAAGTTTTATGAATATTTTTGTTTTAAATTTTTTCAAAAATAAAATACAGAGAAATAATATTCATTAATATTATGTAGTGAAGTTCAATAATGAAGTAAGGTAAAATTTAGTAGAGCTTGTTCAACTATTCAATACCCCTTCTCTTGTCTCTGGAAAATTGTCGGGAAAAATATGGTAAGCCTAATTATGAATGAGAATGGATAATTTAATGAGAATGGAAATATAAATAGAAATGGAATTAAGAATAGAGAATAGATTATCTCTGATAAAACTAAAGAAGACGAACACATCAACGTGCGTGTCAGATGATAATGATAATGAATATACCCACCATTGCCAGATCATGGAAGTCAGCTTCGGATATATCTTCGCTAGTTGGCAAAGACAGCACGCCTGAATCACTCACATCATCCACCTCTCGATCACCGCCTCGACTCTCGGGACTCCGACTCGGACTGGCCGGTGCCGTCTGCAAAAATAGAACACATCACATTATATTAGTCATCCAGAGTTCGAGAAAATCACCATGGGGACCGCCAACAGATAACATCTACTTTAATTACAGGAAGTCATAAATGTTGAACAAAGTGCAAACATATATAATCTAATTTGTGGAGACGAATTTAATAGTCCATTAATGAAATATTAATTTACCGTAGTTCTGTTGTAGAATGATGTGAGGCTATTGAGGAGATTCTACCATAGAGAAAGTATTCTCAGTTGAGGAGAATTCTACAAATTGAGGAGATTCTACCATACAGAAAGCATTAAGCTTGTGTAATGCTCTCTCTATGATTCTTTATCATGTTTGCATGAGTTCTAGCGATTAAAATATCATTAAACTACAGTAATATAATATAACAGTTAATCATAACATTACAACAACTAATTTATATTCATCGATATACCTTATTTGATTGGGAAAATTAACCTTTTGTACAATCTAATCATGTTTGCATGAGTTCTAGCGAATCATATAACATTAAACTAATATAACAGTTAATCATAACATTACAACAACTAATTTATATTCATCAATATACCTCATTTGATTGGGAAAATTAACCTTCTGTACAATCTAACATTTTTTATACTGAAATAAAATTTCTGGGCTGAAAAAGAATGGAATACCTCCACTAGCCCAGTAATCCTACAATCACTACAACAGCTCTAACTTGGTGATTGAATCAAGAAAGTTGATCAGAAGATCTAATTCCAATCGATTAATTACTAGTAGTCAATTTTCTAGTTTTTATGATTGCTTTTAAAATCACATAATTTTTGTTATAACTGGCATTTGGTGAAGGTGAACTTGTTTTTAGATCGCAAATGACAGCATGCTCTTCATAAAGACTGGACAGAGACATGAGAATCAAGTTGATTAAAATAGCATTTTATTATTTCTCCACAACATATTTTTCTGTTATTGGACAAATTAATAATGTGGCTTCACTAAGCATTCATCAGATTCGATTCTTAGGCTTCGATAATTTATTCCAAGGCTGTAATAATTGTATTTTTTTCAAAATATCACTCCACATTGCCTGCAATATTAAACTATGTCTGAGCTGGAGAATTTATTGGAATCATAAATTTATTTAAAACTCAAAATATAGGAATCACAATTTGCATGATTTTGCATGATGGAATCAGATTATGATTTTGCAAGAACTAGAGGCTATTGGTGTTAGGAGCGTGCTGTACTCGACAAAACTGACTGGACTTATATTTATAGATTGATCTCATCACTATTATTTAAAAAATTATCAATAGTGTTAACTTTATTATTGGAAAGTTTATGGAAGCATTTTATTTCACTTCGAGTTGGAAGAGAGCAATAATAAGATTGGACTAGATGAAATTTGACAATAGGCTACTTGAAAATAATTGAATAATAAGTGGGCCGCTTTACAAAACAATGCAAGATTTCAGCGGAAACTGGCGATCTGATGCAACAGAGAGAAGCCTCTATTGTTTTGCATCGCTCTTGCCAGACACCAACACTCCTTTCAGTTTTCCAGACCACGATCTCATAGTTTCATATAAGGAACAGAATAGGAGAGATATATATTCTCCTATTCTGTGATATAAGGTCCAATGACCTACCGTATATAATACAGTAGAAGCATTTTAAAGTTCTCAACAGATTGAGCCCATACAAACTGAGGATTGAAAGTGTTGTGTCTGAATCATTACTGAAAGTTGAAAGTGTCTCTACTTTCCAATCAAACTTTAAACACTTTTCCTCATTCATCACAAACTGGGGTTTTTAAAAAAATGGTGGATTCAATTTTTTACAAATACACTATTATATATGATTTAGAATAGCCTTCTTCAGTCTCAGTCCTCTGAAGCTGGTTTGAAATTTCAAAATGCAAAATAAGCTCAACTTCTTCACAAGGAAGTAGACTGCATGTCATTTTAGTGGAATAAATAACTAAGGTATTTGAAACAATAACGTCAACAACAAAACTTCATGTCAATAAAACATAGAAGATTTATTCAATGGATCTATAAAAATATTATCATAGATAAAATATTAGAATCTCTACTATCTCTTCTCTATCATATTATGCAAGAACTATGATGGTAATGTAGATTTTAATGAGAAAGTGTTCTGATTTCATAACACAGTCTATCTTGTTTATAAAACACAACAATAAACAAATAAAACAAGCTTGATCTTGCTTGTTCTCGAGAATGATATCTACCTACTATACGAGTGGAATCCCCCTTTTTTCATAGAAATAATATTTTATCTATCAATTACTTTATAAACTTCAGACAATGCAAGCTAGAATCAGAAGTAATAAAGCATTTATTCATTACTCTATTGTGATTCTCTACAGACTCTGTAGTTCGAGCCCCGTAAATCTAAACAGGTTTCCAAGACTGTATTTCCACAGGCACTATATTCGTCCAAGGATGAATCACTCAATGATCTGAATGGATAAATCGTTCAATGGATTTTTAGTAGGGTATAATTTACTCTTAAAGTGTAGAAAACTGATCGTTCAATTCAGAACTGAATCTAATACTTGTACCATCTTGGGGATTCATACATCTACAAGGATCCTTCAAAATGTTTCGACTCATAATAAGGCCGGATAGAGCTAATAGATTTCGACACGCTTATCTCTATACAAGTGACTACTGGCTGATGGTCAAATTGAGTCTCAAATCTCTTGAATGACTGCTTCATCAGTAGCTGAAACACGCCGGATATTGCCTCTAAATAGTGGCTGAATATATTGAAGGACGTGTAATTATTATTGTAATCGTCAATCATTCTGATCAATTTCTTTGTTGAAGACCGCGAGTGATCACCGTCCTTAGCATAATGTATGATACTTGATAACCGTCAATTATTTGAAACTGGACCAGTCATTCTAGAATGAGGATCAACACGCAAGTTAGAATCACTATGGTGAATAATAAGAAAAGTGGGGAGAATTAGTCAATGACTTCATCCATGAGTATAATTATTTCTACTCTCACATAAAAGAGTCGAACTTATGTATTTTCACAGGTGACAATTTTTTTGTTCGGGTAGATTTTGATCACTAATCTAAATAAATAAAAGAAGGTACGATTGCGTGTGTGTGTGTGTGCGTGTGTGTGTGTGTTTAGCAAGGAACAAACTAATTTTGTGGATTGCGTTCCGAAAAAATGAGAATGATCTAGACCTTGAAATTTTGCATACAGCTTCCAAAAATATCAATGTTATGCACCTCGAAGCCCAAATTTCAATTTTAGATATTTCAGAATTGATGCTCAAATATCACTTCATTCGCTAGGCTAAAATACTTCCTGTAGCCATTCATCATAAATGAAACAAGTCAGTTTCTAACCTCTCAATCTTAGTACTGCTTTAAGTCGCGATTTCTTCAACTGCCGTGGTAGCGCAGTATGTAGCACTGCAGACAACAGAATCTCATGACCTGAGTGGCGTGGGTTCGATCCCAGGCTTGGTCACATTTTTTTTGCAAAAAAATTCGAACTGAAATCAATATTATCTTAGCTTTTTTATCGAAATAGAATCAGTTCTTTGTTTGTTTTCAATTATTTATGAACCATATTGATTTTTACCTTATAAAACAATATCTATTCAATTTTTAGCTCATAATTTTTATTTTGCTGATAATTATTTTAAACTTGATGTAATTAAAATAAACTTTTCGATTTTTTTTTACACTTTGCTATACACTATGATATTAGTGTGTTGAAATTACATATTGGAAAATAGTAGTCTAACTAATCAAACTATTATTGGAATTTGCCAAGTTCAGTGGTCTGATAAAAATTACAAAATTGTTATGGAATTATCTGACGGAATAGATGTACGGTACTGAAAATTGTGGTGATGAAGATTTGTAGTGAAGGAGGAGGTATTCAAGGGGATTTCAGTTGGTTTATAATTTTCGCATTTTAAGAACATTTTTTGTCATTTGTGGCATTTGCAAGAGTAATGAAATTAATACCGGGCCTTCTTAAAAAATGCTAACTGCTAATGGGAATATTGAGCTTACAGGTAACTTACTTGACAAAAGATGAATATGTTTACTGTAAAGTAGCATAAATACTACTTACATTAAGTAAATACAGTTGTGTTAATGTGTTTGTTTACCCGTCAAGAATAACATGGAGCCTATGCCACAATTATACTTCTCTCCATCTCCTTATATTAATATTTTTCCCATTAATTTCTGAATTGGTCTAATTTTATCACTTTATTGGATGAAATGAATTTCTCGATAAATTTAAACTATTTTTCCCTGCCTTATATATAGACCTATACATATTCAGTTTTAGCATAGCATTTGGCTATACAATATTTTTGGGGCCTAATCCAGAAAAAAGAAATAATAGGCCTATCTTTGATACACATAGTAGAGAAGAAATCAATTTTAGCTTTGTTTTGTGGAGCTCCGTTGCGAAGCACGGGTAACTTCTAGTCAGGAATGTAAGAGCTTTATCTTACATCTTCATCTTACAGCTTTATCGAGCTTTATCATAGAGCTTTCGATCTTATCCACTTATTGAATAGACAATTGAAGAATTCTACCATTATTTTATATTTTTAGAATAGAATAAAAATGTGAAATATCAATGTTGTTTCAAATAGAGGCAAGACCCTACCTATTCTAGTGATGAAATACACATTCTTATTAGAACTGTCCATTCCAAGGTGTTCATTTATAGGAATAGTATCAGTTCATTACGAATAAATTTTGTGTTATTTAAACTCTTATCTCAAGAACACGAATTCGTTAATCTACTCATTATTGTATTGTGAAAGGGAAACCAAGAGTTTTCCACAATGTACACAATGATTCTTCAGGCAAAATCAAGCGAGATCAATAAATTATGCGGTTGAATATAATTATTGGAAAAACATATTCTTGCTCAAAAGCATCAAGAATGAAGTGTTTTAATTACTACAGGCTCCAGACGTGTCATTTTTACAAGAATAACTCAATTAAAATAAACAAGAATAAGGGTTGGAATAACATAAGTAATTATCTGCCTCTTAAGCTGATTATAAGCTTAAGTAATCGGATTAGAAAAGACTGAAACTCACATTGAATGTTTGTACTAATACGGCTTCTTGTAGGATAAAAGGATAGGTAATTGATTTCTAATGGAAAAGTACATTCATTGAGTTACTATACCTTTCCAATTACATAACTATGTTCCACGTTTTACTGTATTGCGTAGTACCACTATAGGCCTACATACATATGCTACATGCTCTTGGCTTCTCAATGTTACTGTTCAACATTGAACAGAACTAGAAGTTACCCGTGCTTCGCAACGGAGCTCCACAAAACAAAGCTAAAATTGATTTCTTCTCTACTATGTGTATCAAAGATAGGCCTATTATTTCTTTTTTCTGGATTAGGCCCCAAAAATATTGTATAGCCAAATGCTATGCTAAAACTGAATATGTATATATATATAAGGGAGGGAAAAATAGTTTAAATTTATCGAGAAATTCATTTCATCCAATAAAGTGATAAAATTAGACCAATTCAGAAATTAATGGGAAAAATATTAATATAAGGAGATGGAGAGAAGTATAATTGTGGCATAGGCTCCATGTTATTCTTGACGGGTAAACAAACACATTAACACAACTGTATTTACTTAATGTAAGTAGTATTTATGCTACTTTACAGTAAACATATTCATCTTTGTCAAGTAAGTTACCTGTAACGTCAGTATTCCCATTAGCAGTTAGCATTTTTTAAGAAGGCCCGGTATTAATTTCATTACTCTTGCAAATGCCACAAATGACAAAAAATGTTCTTAAAATGCGAAAATTATAAACCAACTGAAATCCCCTTGAATACCTCCTCCTTCACTACAAATCTTCATCACCACAATTTTCAGTACCGTACATCTATTCCGTCAGATAATTCCATAACAATTTTGTAATTTTTATCAGACCACTGAACTTGGCAAATTCCAATAATAGTTTGATTAGTTAGACTACTATTTTCCAATATGTAATTTCAACACACTAATATCATAGTGTATAGCAATTCGTAAAAAAATCGAAAAGTTTATTTTAATTACATCAAGTTTAAAATAATTATCAGCAAAATAAAAATTATGAGCTAAAAATTGAATAGATATTGTTTTATAAGGTAAAAATCAATATGGTTCATAAATAATTGAAAACAAACAAAGAACTGATTCTATTTCGATACAAAAGGTAAGATAATATTGATTTCAGTTCGAATTTTTGCAAAAAATGTGACCAAGCCTGGGATCGAACCCACGCCACTCAGGTCGTGAGATTCTGTTGTCTGCAGTGCTACATACTGCGCTACCACGGCAGTTGAAGAAATCGCGACTTAAAGCAGTACTAAGATTGAGAGGTTAGAAACTGACTCGTTTCATTTATGATGAATGGCTACAGGAAGTATTTTAGCCTAGCGAATGAAGTGATATTTGAGCATCAATTCTGAAATATCTAAAGGGAAAATTGAAATTTGGGCTTCGAGGTGCATAACATTGATATTTTTGGAAGCTGTATGCAAAATTTCAAGGTCTAGATCATTCTCATTTTCGGAACGCAATCCACAAAATTAGTTTGTTCCTTGCTAATAAACACACACACACACACACACACACACACACGCAATCGTACCTTCTTTTATTTATTTAAAAGAATGTAAGAGCTTTATCTTACATCTTCATCTTACAGCTTTATCGAGCTTTATCATAGAGCTTTCGATCTTATCCACTTATTGAATAGACAATTGAAGAATTCTACCATTATTTTATATTTTTAGAATAGAATAAAAATGTGAAATATCAATGTTGTTTCAAATAGAGGCAAGACCCTACCTATTCTAGTGATGAAATACACATTCTTATTAGAACTGTCCATTCCAAGGTGTTCATTTATAGGAATAGTATCAGTTCATTACGAATAAATTTTGTGTTATTTAAACTCTTATCTCAAGAACACGAATTCGTTAATCTACTCATTATTGTATTGTGAAGGGAAACCAAGAGTTTTCCACAATGTACACAATGATTCTTCAGGCAAAATCAAGCGAGATCAATAAATTATGCGGTTGAATATAATTATTGGAAAAACATATTCTTGCTCAAAAGCATCAAGAATGAAGTGTTTTAATTACTACAGGCTCCAGACGTGTCATTTTTACAAGAATAACTCAATTAAAATAAACAAGAATAAGGGTTGGAATAACATAAGTAATTATCTGCCTCTTAAGCTGATTATAAGCTTAAGTAATCGGATTAGAAAAGACTGAAACTCACATTGAATTTTTGTACTAATACGGCTTCTTGTAGGATAAAAAGGATAGGTAATTGATTTCTAATGGAAAAGTACATTCATTGAGTTACTATACCTTTCCAATTACATAACTATGTTCCACGTTTTACTGTATTGCGTAGTACCACTATAGGCCTACATACATATGCTACATGCTCTTGGCTTCTCAATGTTACTGTTCAACATTGAACAGAACTAGAAGTTACCCGTGCTTCGCAACGGAGCTCCACAAAACAAAGCTAAAATTGATTTCTTCTCTACTATGTGTATCAAAGATAGGCCTATTATTTCTTTTTTCTGGATTAGGCCCCAAAAATATTGTATAGCCAAATGCTATGCTAAAACTGAATATGTATATATATAAGGGAGGGAAAAATAGTTTAAATTTATCGAGAAATTCATTTCATCCAATAAAGTGATAAAATTAGACCAATTCAGAAATTAATGGGAAAAATATTAATATAAGGAGATGGAGAGAAGTATAATTGTGGCATAGGCTCCATGTTATTCTTGACGGGTAAACAAACACATTAACACAACTGTATTTACTTAATGTAAGTAGTATTTATGCTACTTTACAGTAAACATATTCATCTTTTGTCAAGTAAGTTACCTGTAAGCTCAATATTCCCATTAGCAGTTAGCATTTTTTAAGAAGGCCCGGTATTAATTTCATTACTCTTGCAAATGCCACAAATGACAAAAAATGTTCTTAAAATGCGAAAATTATAAACCAACTGAAATCCCCTTGAATACCTCCTCCTTCACTACAAATCTTCATCACCACAATTTTCAGTACCGTACATCTATTCCGTCAGATAATTCCATAACAATTTTGTAATTTTTATCAGACCACTGAACTTGGCAAATTCCAATAATAGTTTGATTAGTTACTATTTTCCAATATGTAATTTCAACACACTAATATCATAGTGTATAGCAATTCGTAAAAAAATCGAAAAGTTTATTTTAATTACATCAAGTTTAAAATAATTATCAGCAAAATAAAAATTATGAGCTAAAAATTGAATAGATATTGTTTTATAAGGTAAAAATCAATATGGTTCATAAATAATTGAAAACAAACAAAGAACTGATTCTATTTCGATAAAAAAGCTAAGATAATATTGATTTCAGTTCGAATTTTTTTGCAAAAAAAATGTGACCAAGCCTGGGATCGAACCCACGCCACTCAGGTCATGAGATTCTGTTGTCTGCAGTGCTACATACTGCGCTACCACGGCAGTTGAAGAAATCGCGACTTAAAGCAGTACTAAGATTGAGAGGTTAGAAACTGACTTGTTTCATTTATGATGAATGGCTACAGGAAGTATTTTAGCCTAGCGAATGAAGTGATATTTGAGCATCAATTCTGAAATATCTAAAGGGAAAATTGAAATTTGGGCTTCGAGGTGCATAACATTGATATTTTTGGAAGCTGTATGCAAAATTTCAAGGTCTAGATCATTCTCATTTTTTCGGAACGCAATCCACAAAATTAGTTTGTTCCTTGCTAATATACACACACCCCCACCCTCCCGCTCCCACACGCATGCGTACCTCCTTTTATTTATTTAAAAGAATGTAAGAGCTTTATCTTACATCTTCATCTTACAGCTTTATCGAGCTTTATCATAGAGCTTTCGATCATATCCACTTATTGAATAAACAATTGAAGAATTCTACCATTATTTTATATTTTTAGAATAGAATAAAAATGTGAAATTTCAATGTTGTATCAAATAGAGGCCAAGACCCTACCTATTCTAGTGATGAAATACATATTCTTATTAGAACTGTCCATTCCAAGGTGTTCATTTATAGGAATAGTATCAGTTCATTACGAATAAATTTTGTGTTATCTGAACTCTTATCTCAAGAACACGAATTCGTTGATCTTCTTATTATTGTATTGTGAAAGGAAAACCAAGAGTTTTCCACAATGTACTCAATGATCAGGCAAAATCAAACGAGAACAATAAATTATACGGTTGAATATAATTATTGAAAAAACATATTCTTGCTCAGTAGCATCAAGAATGAAGCGTTTTAATTACTACGGGCTCCAGACGTGTCATTTTTACAAGAATAACTCAATTAAAATAAACAAGAATAAGGGTTGGAATAACATAAGTAATTATCTGCCTCTTAAGCTGATTATAAGCTTAAGTAATCGGATTAGAAAAGACTGAAACTCACATTGAATTTTTGTACTAATACGGCTTCTTGTAGGATAAAAAGGATAGGTAATTGATTTCTAATGGAAAAGTACATTCATTGAGTTACTATACCTTTCCAATTACATAACTATGTTCCACGTTTTACTGTATTGCGTAGTACCACTATAGGCCTACATACATATGCTACATGCTCTTGGCTTCTCAATGTTACTGTTCAACGATTCAGAAAGAAATTAATTTTATTACCGTGAAAAAAAAACAATTTTGAAGAGTATAAACTTGTTAGAAGAAATTGATAATAAAAATTTATTAGTTATCAGTGAGGTGAAATAATTTGTGATTAAGTTTTTCATATCCTCATAAAAAATAATGTAACATATTCGATTAGCCTATAATTTATGAATAATTTATCTATAGTTTTTGGTAATTATTTTTCTCAACTTTTAAATTTCTTATCATTCGTAGTCCAACATTACAGTATTAAGTACAGACATTTTTGACGCATTAATCATGTTTTTCAACTGAAGCACAGAGAGTAATTAAAAATATAAATAATATAATTTCTGTTGATGTTGCGGAATTGTGGCATTAAAAAAAAAAAGAAGAATAATGTTATTTATTGTTTCAGAAATTATATTATTTTTCATATCATTCTTCTGAGGATTTTTCCATGATAAAAGAAATCCGTGATAAGATAAGTTATAAGTTTCAAGCTTATAATTTTCAGTTTATAGTTTTACATTTTCGAATATAAGAATATTCGAACTGGGATTTGGGAAGGATAACGATAAAGCGGTTATGACCAATAGTAGGCTTTTGGCTCTGAAAGTCATTATTTGATTCATCAGAAAAACTTCCACTGTTTTCAATAAAAATTTTAATTCATGTGCAATCAGAATCAGCTTAGAGTATTCTATTCAAACAACAATCGACTTGGTTCGGTTTACCATTGAATATATAAACTTTGATTTGACATTGAATATATATTATATTCAATGGGTTTACTATCGATTCCTTGCGAATTCCTTGTGAACTCTTTCCGATCATTATTCACTATCACTACATTTCAGTCACAACTTACATTATTTCGAGCAGCTCTTTTGCCGATAAAGTTGAATAAAGAAAACCACTCTGCCATCGTAGACTAGCCAGAGCGAACCTGACAGATGTTGCACGATAACATTCGATAAATACCGGTAAACATTTACGACTTCTAAAATGTTCACCGACAAAATATCACCGACAAAGATCACATACCGCGCTTCACTGTTATCAGCACAGAACACTCACGCATCGTGTAGGGAGGCCTACTGAAGGCTTAGCGGGCTCTGTTCTCATAGCAAGGCTTAGCGACAAATGCTCACCACACAAACAAAAAGAAAAGGAAAGAATGAGACGAACACCTTTGTTTCTTTTTATTTTCACGCATGCGAAAAACGTCGTTTGGTTTCTTTATAGTGTGGAGGCGGAATGAACACACACATACACGCGCACACACACGTAACTGCGAAACTGTTTTCAAGTCACACAGCAAATTTATGCTGATTTGATCAAAGTATTGTCCACAGTCCACCATCTATTATTCATCACCAAATGCCATGGCTGTCCCATCTTGATCAATATCACTGATAATGGAATCGCCAACATATTCCAAGTCTTTGAACTTTCAATTTGATATTTGGAAAGATGACAAGGTTAGAATTGCAAATTTTTGGAAACTTACTGACGGAAAATGATAAGAAACTGTGAACTATTACAAAAGAGTTTAGTCAGATTTTTTCCTTAGAAACGTTGATTATTATCGAATAATTCTGCTTGATAAAGTCAAGAAAGAAGTAGAATTCGGAGAATATTAGGCCTATCATGAAAACAGGCATGAATAGCATAGATTCTATATTATTTGATATTTTGATCTTGCAAAATAATCTGTATGATTTGTATGGAAGCGAGATATGTAGTTGCTGTTTACTCGATAGAAAATTACCCCCTCTGTTTAGTGTAATATTGTACACAAATTACTGCACGAATGAATTCCTGAAGAGTGGCTTCCTAGATAATTTTTTTATTCACAGCCACTTAAAATGAGCGTAGCTGCTATCAATCTGAAACAGCCAATAAAAACGTAAACGTTGGTAGCATTTCCGATTCATTTTAATGGCTTTTAATCCCCCCTTTAGGATAAAGCCCACTCATTTGATGAGTAATGATGTAGTTCATTGTTATTTGATACATAAAATTAACAGTTATCTACTGTTCAAAAAGCCAATATTCGTGTTAACAAATGGTTACGGCTACAGCAATCAAAACGATGAATTGCGATTTTATGTTTTATGGTATTTCCTACATGGGCTTTAAATGTACTGTATAATAATTATTAAAATTTTTTTAATTTTTTGGAAATTTTATAAGAAACGTTTTTTATAAGTTACATTGGATAAGATGTAGGCTTAGGCCTACTTTTCAATACACACACAACAATCAATCTTTCATAAAAGATCTTTCCTCATTTGTCTAATTTCCTTCATTCCACTTTTGTGATAGAAAACACAATAAAAGTCAGTGCAAACGTTCAAAGTGGATATTTTTCAGATGAAAATTAGAAAAAAACCTCCTCCTGTGGTTTATTTGATAAATCAATTACATTTCACCTCATCTTTATCAATTGTGACAATATTCCTTCCAAACTTATTGCCGCCACTGTTGGAGAGCCCATCGATCAAATTCCTTCTCAAACGTTTTTAAAATATTGAAATGTAAAGGACATGTGGATCACCTACCTGTTCAATTAAGCATCCAATCACTGATAACTGATCTTAGACACTTCAACACACCACATACTTTGTAGAAAGTGTTACTGTGTTACTCTCACAGTGTTACTCTTTGCAGAAACACATTACTACGTTACTCTGTGCAGAACACTAACACAATTATTCCACAAACCACTTTGCACCAGCAATACGTAACAAAACCTACTCACAAAACTAGCGTATTTCAATTGAGGTTTGACTTGTTCATCTGAGGCAACTAGGTGACACAAAACTTCCTAAAAAGAGTCCACCAGCGATTTAATATCGATTTAACGATTTAGGATCTGATAACGCGTAGAAGACAATGATTTAGTCTTCTCATTTGTATCAAGCTCATTTGTATCAAGACAAAGTTGAATCACTAGCTCATTTGTATGAAGACTAACTTGAATCACCAGCTCATTTGTATCAAGACACAGTTGAAGAGTTGAATCACCAGCTCATTTATATCAAGACACAGTTGAACCGGCAACAAAACGTCGGTCTGTTTACCGTTTGGAGATAATCGCGTACCGCCACTGCATCACAGGTTTACAGTAGAGTACCGAGTGCAGAATAGAGGGCAACCAACAGCACAGAGCACAGCTGTACTGGTAGAAAGGCGGCAGCGACGCGAATGAGTTGTGTTGATCTTGATAGTGCGAAGGTAAACAGCAGGCAAACCGAGTCAAGTGTGGGAGTTGAGGGCTTTGCCGGGCCACGGGGGGCGCAGTAAACACGCCACGATTTATGCAACTTCCAGGCGTGGAATATAGGTCAACAATGTCAATGT
This sequence comes from Laodelphax striatellus, assembly GCA_017141395.1. Lineage (NCBI taxonomy): Eukaryota > Metazoa > Arthropoda > Insecta > Hemiptera > Delphacidae > Laodelphax > Laodelphax striatellus. Next base: position 35,077,328 of record CM029534.1, on the reverse strand, counting down.
TCAAGTCGCTCGGTTCTACTTCAGGCATCGAGGACACACAGGTGATATCCTTGGGAACACAGTGCTACCGCGCTGCTACCATATAGGGACCGGCACCGATTCCATTCAAAAGCGCGCCAAAATAAAAATTCTAACCTACAAACTTCTTCATGACACAGGAGAAGTAACTTTCAAAGTAACTTTTCAAGTTACTTTCGAAGTACATATAATGACTTCGAAGTACACCGAGGTGTATAGTTATATCGTTGGAAGAAACATTTGAGAAACAGACAGTTATTTAGATTATACTTATAGTAAGTTATAGGTATTGAAGAAACATGGCTGGCGATTGAAGGCCACAGCAATCAATAATTTTCTCACGTTCAAAGTGAAATATTTATGGCTGCTTTAGAGCGGCCGTAAATGCAGTTCAGGAAACTGTGACGCAACAGTCTATGCATGGACTACAGGAATTCGTGAAGGAAGTCTGACAAGAAAAATAATATTTACTTTTTGAGGATAATTCACCGTTGTGTGGACTGATAATATTAGCTTATAATATATGTAGGATTGAATGGAGAGGTCAAGAAAAGACATTCTTTATCATTCAACACGAAAGTCGCATATCGTTTGTTTAGAAATGCTGCAGTTGATACAACAAATCTAATCACATTAGTGTAAACCCGTAATCAGAACTGGGGAAAGAGAGTAAAAACTATTTTAAGATACCATTACATGGTACTATCACATTACTAGTAAATGGTACTGACATTGAAAATACCAAAGAAAAATACTACAGTCAATGTGGGTACAAATATTTCTTCACGTAGGTAGTAAAAATGACTGCATGTCGGTGTCGGTAGAAGAAGTGGGAAATCTACTGTGAGAGACTGAGCTCCGTGTCCCTCGGACACAATCAAACACGTCAGGGAGACGGAGCTTAGTCTATCACAGTAGAGTGATAATAAGGTCGATTCACACATGATGGACTGGACTCAGACTGGACTACGACTGTGCCGTTTTCGATGGAATCGCTCAAACAGTCTTTCCATTTGAAATACACGGAGACGGTCGGAATTGATTCACACATGATGGACTGGACTACGACTGGACTGGTACTGTACTGTCAAAGATCACTTTCAGAGCGATCTCTCAAGGACACGGTCTGAGACGATTTCGTCCAGTCGCAGTACAGTCCTCTATGTGTGAATCACTTCTAACGTTGCAATTCGTCATGGAACAAAACATTTACAATAATACCCACTGAAGAATAATAAAATTATTGGGAAACTTCTATTTTGAAATCAAGTACCAAAATATAATAGCGCGAATTATTCAACGAGTTATTAGTTGTTTCTTTTCTGACAATTTTTTTATATATAAAAGATCATTCTCATGATGAAAACTCTTTATAACAGCTGAACGACATTTTAATTCAAAACCTGATTGACTGTTTGAATTCCATTGGGAAACAAGTGTGAATTATGAATGAGCTAGATATTCTGATATCCTTCTGATAGCGGTAAACCGTCTTTGAGCACCGGTACAAGGACCTCTTTAAATTAATCATTAAATGGATAGTAACAACAGGCGGTCTTTAAGGCCGGGACCTCTCCTGCTGTTTCAATTTCAATCTAACTGGAGCGCTCATAACAGCACCACATCACAAATCTCGAAGGAGAAGCAAAATTAAGCCTTAGTTCACTGTTTTGGACGATATTATTAATCCAATAAACATGGAAATTTGTTCACAAAAGATCTAAAAAAATCTAATTCATAGTACCAATACATTTTAGTTTCTATTTTAGAATTTACAGATGCTAATCTATGATATTTGATTTGAATTTCAATAAAAAGAATCTAGGAAAGGATTAAGTTTTTAAGAAACAATTATCAAGGAATCAGGGATTTCTAAGATGTAACCGTTCGGTGATTGGAGCCAACAGCCTAGTTCCTGATTGGTTACAATTATATTTCGCAAAAAATGAAATGGCGAATACAAAATAATAAAAGTGGCGGATATTTCATGTACCTATCTATAGGCTATTGAGTTTCAAACTCAGCTTTCCATTTAGATGTTTTTCGTGAAGGCTATATCCTACTTCCTGATTGGTTGTCTTTGAATTTATCAATTGGAAAAATGTAATGGTATATATCTTTTTCTCTCTCTATAGGCTATCGTATTCTAAATTTGGCTTTCTAGTTAGTTGTATGGAATGGATTTCAAATTCACATATACTTACAAGCCTTTACAAGAATTACTTATTTACAAAACGTTATTTCAACTAAAATTAGTACAATAACACAGGTAATCTTTCGTAAAGATGAAGCAAGTGAGAATTCAAATATTATTACTGAAAGGAAAAGGCCACGCCTCAATGCTCCGCCTTGTTCCTGATTAGTCAACAATTTGCACCGTAGCTAGTTCTTAATTTGGCCAGTAGATTGCAGTAGCTGCTGGGTGACGAAGAAGTTTCTGTGCTACTCTCAGCAAGCTCCGCCTGCTTTCTCCTGATTGGTCGACAGCCTGAACTGTAGTTAATTGTGGATCTAGCCAATAGGTAGCAGTAGCTGCTGGGTCAAGTACTTTTTAGTTTAGAATATATGGCACTAATATTATTCTTCGATACTTGTTCTCGATGTAGAACATGCTTTTACAAGAAAAACGTATAGTCAAAATGTTGCTGTTTTAAACCATAGGAATAACCGAATTTCCTCATAAAATAACATAACTGACATGCTCAAAATAATGATATATCACTACAAATTGTTGTACAACAGGATCCTAACTTTCATCGATGGAAAACTCATCAGTGAGCAGGCTGGATTCAGACCAGGAAAATCCTGTGTAAGCCAGGTGTTGAACTTGGTTCAGCACATTGAGGATGGGTTTGAGAGAGGTGAAATAACGGGCTCTGTGTTTGTGGATCTGAGTGCTGCTTATGATACGGTGTGTCACAGATTATTATTTCAAAAGTTCCATAATATGACTGAGGATTATGCTCTCACAAAAGTTATTCAGAAGTTGCTTGGGAACAGAATGTTTTATGTAACAATGCATGATAAAAAAAGCAGGTGGCGAAGACAGAAGAATGGCCTCCCACAGGGCAGTGTCTTGGCCCCACTATTATTCAACATTTACACTAATGACCAGCCAGTGCCTCTGAAAAGCTTTATATTTGCTGACGACCTTGCAATTGTAGCTCAAGGAAAAAGCTTTGATAATGTTGAACAACAACTACAAAATTCCTTGCAAATCATGTCTCAATATTATCAAAATAATAAATTAAGGCCAAATCCAGCAAAAACGCAAGTAGCATTGTTCCATTTAAAAAACAAATTTGCAGGAAAAAAACTGAATTTACAGTGGGAGGGATCTACTCTTGAGTTTGCTAACAACCCCAAGTATTTGGGGGTGTCATTGGATCGAACTCTATCGTACAAACAACACTGTCAGAGTACCAGAATGAAAGTTGAGGCAAGGAATAATCTACTCCGGAAATTAGCAGGGTACGAATGGGGAGCTTGTCCGCATACATTGAGAACTACTGCACTGGCGCTATGCTATTCAGCTGCAGAGTATGCCAGTCCGGTTTGGTCGCTCTCTAAACATGTTTCGTGTGGATAAGGCACCTTAATGACACCTGCAGATTGGTAACTGGATGTCTGAAGCCGACAAATGTTGACAAAGTGCGGATTCTGGCAGGTATTGCGCCACCAGCTGTGCGGCGTGAAATAATTGCAAGGGTAGAACGCAAAGGCTGAGGACAGACTGCAGGCACGCCCTTTTCAATTATGTCCCACCTCAGAGAAGGCTGAAATCAAGAAATAGTTTCATGGCCTCATCCAAAACGATTTCAGTAAGTCCTCCCATAGATAGATTGGAGCTGTGGACAACAACTGCACCAGATATATTTCCTCAAATCTTCTCCCACCAAAGAAGACCTACCACAAGGGGCTGATTTGAACTTCCATCTTTTCAAATCCATAAATAGAATGCGGTGTATGATGGGTAGATCCAGGGCCAACCTTTGCAAATGGGGCTACTCTGAAGATGACAAGTGTGATTGTGGCAATATTCAGACAATGGAGCATCTGTTGCTTTGCCCACAAAATAATTTTACATGTACTTTTGACGATGTGCTGTTAGCAAATGATAACGCGCAGAGACTTGTTTTAAAATATAAAATATAATAATAATAATAAAAAAAAAGAGTTTTGCTTGGACACGATATGATGATGATGACTACAAATTGGCACGAAAGAATAAATAATCCGTATTTGATTCTTGCCTCTGTTATGAAAACCACAGTATATTATTATCAATTAATCCGTAATTGAGTATAAATTTGAACGAATGAGTAGTCCTACACAAAATTAATCGAAATATTCTCTCTCTTTCTTAGAACCAACTTCTAACAGGAACAAGACACAGACAATAATTCTTTTCACAGTTCATATTTTGTCAAATGCTTATTCACTTCAAGTTAACAGAAGAAGGTGATAAATAATACAGTGTTAGCAATGCACCAAGTCATACGCTACACTTACACTGTTACCCAACTTGCTAAGGCTTCAGTAAAATTGTATAGTTATACTACAATAAAAAAACCTATAGAACATTTTTGTTGCAACACTCATTCTACGAAGTCTATAGTCGAAGTGAGTCACTAACCAATAATTGATTGCCTGTGTAGGGCGTTATAATATGTGGGTTTCGATGATTCAGCCAGTATTTCATTTCAAAAGCGAATTCATAAAATAAAAACGTGGAGTACCCTAGTAGTTCTACTTCTCTGAGCGAGCCCCCCTATTGCTGAAATGCAGCTTTATCAGTTTTATGCTCTGATTGGTATGTGATGCATAATAATTTCTACTATAATGCAAACCAACCCACCCTGCTAAGTCAAAGTGCTACATCTGGGAATGTGGTTGAGTATGGAAGGCAGTGTAATAAATAGTAGTTTAATCATGAATAATAATTTGATGGGAGGGGAAGAGATTATGGGATATAAAAAAGAATAAAATGTTGGTTTCACTCCCATGTTTACCCATATTATGCTCCCAAGCAAGAGGCCTGTTGTACTGGGCTAGGGAGAACTACATTAGTATTCATTCATTTAGAAACAAAAAATATATGGAAACAACAGGGTTTAAAAGCCCAAATCTGTTCATGGTTCAGGAATACAAATTCACTGAGAACCAAATCAGAACTACAAAATAAGTGTCTATGTAATATAAGTATATAGAAACCAGAGAGAGAGGGAGTGGGAGAGAAAGTGGAAATCTGCATGAAATCATGTTTTACTCACTGAGATGGTATATGCTTCACTGAAGTTCAATTTCGAACGTTTTATATACTTTCTAGGCATTTTTATGAACATTGTTTTCTCTTGTTCATTGGAGACTGTTCACCCTCTTCCCTTACAATAGCAATGCATTATTAGGAGCGCCTATCCTATTTCCACCCATGACTGATTGTTTTTGATTCACGATTTTCATCAGATTTCAGAAATTACTTGAACATTGGCTTTGCAAAAATTGAATTCAGGCCTCAGAAATTAACCTACGAGCCTACATTAAAGAGAAAATTGTTCCAAAGAAGAGCTGGCACTCACCTTAAAATGAAGACTTGCTGGTGCTGAATCCATTTCCAGGAGCCTGAACTCGAGCAAATCATTCTGCTCTCTCAGGTCGTGGTTCTCAGATATCAGTTCCTCCTGTTTGGCGGTTAGCTCCTCTATCTGAGCGGCCAAAGCCAAATTGATCGGGTTCTCTTCTCGAATCTTGATGGGAGCTTCGAGGTCCAACCGGGCACGCTGTTCTGCCTTCAGTTTGGCCAAGAGAGCCTGATGAGCACGCTGTAAGTCCTGGTGTTCTCTCACCACTACCTGGTAAAGTGTTTCAAGTCCTACAGCCTGCAACATGCACATTTGCTCAAAATTATCATCAGTTAGTTTTAGACTAAGGCTAGGCGTTCACCGGTTAGTCAAGACAAGACAAGACGAGATTAGTCACGTTTAGTAACAGTAATAGTTGCTTATAAGCAGTACACACCGATGCAATGACTAATCGGTGTGTGTTGCTTCATAAGCAACTATATGAAGTACTGTGACTAAACGTGACTAACCTCGTCTTGTCTTGTCTTGACTAACCGGTGTACGCCTAGCCTAAGTTCAAATGAAACATAATAAAAGTCACAAAATCTGTGAATTGGAACAGGAACCGAAACATCGAAATTATCATCATGACTGAAGAAAGTTAGTTGCAGATGGAGTTAGAATTGAAATTAATAAAAATCCTACAGCCTGGAACATGGAAATTTGTTTGAAATTATTATCATGACTAAAGAAAGTCCGTTGATAACGTAACAATAAAAAATGATACATTCCTATAGAGAATTTTATTGGAGAATATTCTCGAATTAGGTAATATTAATGTAGTGATTTCTATTATGAATTAGTATTAGAAAGAACAAAAACCGTCAACCACCCTCTTCTCTTCAATAAGAGTTTATTACTCTATTAGTTGTGAGCCATGTACATGTACCAAACACGTGTTTCCTTCCCAAAAATATTCATAGTTGAAATAAATAAAGAATTTCGCGGAAAGTCAAAATAATTGAGAACTTTCTAGTAAGGTTTTTGTTTAAAAATGAGAGAAACTTCTAAATGGGATTCCCAGGTACAACTCTCAATGGTGTATTATCTTCTGGCATTTGGCATAACACACAAAACACAAATTAGTGTGAAAAATCATTCAGCCATAAATTTCAATGGTGTTCTGGAAGCTTCCAGAAAATGAAGGACATGTGTCTTTTCAAACAATTGACCACAGGCCTAAGCATGCAGACGTCATAACGGTACATAGTTGTAGCTGTGTTAACCGCATGTATATAGCATGATATATATAATATAGTGAATATATAACTAACGGCATATAGAGGTAGTTAGAACTAACCGTAGATATAGGTATTCGCACAATCAAGCATGGTATATAGATATAGTTTAACCCTACTAAAATAATATAGTAATGCAGCATGCTGATTGTAACCACTAATAAATTTATCCATTTTTTAAATTTTATTGGAGTAATGATTGAAGAGCTCAATAAAAAACAGCCAAATAAAACATAGATATATTTTAAAAAGAATAACTGAATAAAATAATATAATCTAACATCTGTATGATTAATTATTTTATTAATACTATTAATAATTAATACTAATTATTTTATAGTACTATTGAATAAAGATATTGATTAAAATATTGATTATGGATTCTACTGTTTAATAGTAGCTTATATATTGATTGAACAATTGTATTTAGTAGGAATACTAGGAATGGTTCTTTTTAACAATTTATTGTATGCTGTAGTCAAGTCCTAGGAAATATTATTATTAGTTAGAAACTGGATCCAGATTCATAGGTTAATTATAACATATTAGAATTTTCAAAAATTGTAAAGACTTGATGCATAGGCCTATGGCAGCAATTTGTGTATAAAATAATTTATGTATATTACACACTATATATTTATTATGGATTATTTATTATTGTTGATTATTATTATTATTGAATTATTATCATTATTGTAAAAATGTGATGAATAATTCATGTAGATCAACTGGTATGTTTTTTGTAGAAAATAATTGATGTGTCAATTGCACTTGTAATTTTAATATCCCAATTCAAATTGATAATAATTATTATTAATGTTATTACAAGCATTATTATCATGTATTTTATTGATAGTTGTATTTTTTAATGCAGTACTGACTTGAATTATTTTATGTAATTGTATTTGAGAAATTGTATGTAAAAAGAGGAAAATTGTCTTATAAATGTAATTGCATTGTGTCTCAACCTTTGTTTATTATCTATTCTGTTTAACTTGTATCGAATTATTAACAATAATTAATTATTAATAATAGTATTGGAATATTATATAAAAAACCAATCTTATTTCAAATCATAGCTGAATGTTAATAATAATATTATTACTATTGAAAGCTAGATGTTATAATTCAATGTAAAATTTATTGTTCAGTAAAATAATGGGGAGCCATAGCTGAAAATATGTTATACACACTTAAAATAACACATACACACACAGTACAATTACATAACACTTATTTCAAACACATTTATCCATTTGTTTGGAAATTTGGAACTGAGCACATGGGCGGGAATATTTGGGGGAGTGAGGGAATTTGTTAAGGTGGGTGATGGCAGAACTTCTGAATAATATAAAAGAGCAGGGCATCCTGACCTCTTTCTCTTTATGATTTTGGAAGTGAAGTGTTGAAGTGCTGTAGTGGTGAAAAGTGACATTGAGTGTTTCCAGATACAGTCATCTCACAGGGAGCTGTCTGGGTAAAACTTCTACTTATTATTTATTATTATCTTTCTCTAATTTTCTGCCACATCCAAATCCCCACAAAAACCCCATTAGCCTGCCAAATTTGCTTGAAACAGTTCCAATATATTTCAATTTTTTGATTAGCTAAACACATTTTTAAAACACTCTACAAACATATTTTCTTAGTTTCAAAAATATAGTTTTGTCCATTTAAATTCTTTCAAATTACAGCTTCATTTATTAAATACTTACAATAACAACTTTATTTCAAATTCACACCCACACACCACAACATTTGTGTTTGTGAGGCTTCCCCATTTTTTATTATCTTTGTATTAACTTGTTTTATTACTGAATTATTTTGCTTCTATAGCTTATTCTAAACTTATACACAATTGAATATAATTTTAATTTTTGTAACTTCAAGTTTATTGAGACTTATTTTTGCATTTATTTGACATTGATAAAATCTATGAAAATTGTTTCTAAAATACTAATTTGAAAGTTAAAATTACATTTTGTATTCATTTGAATTATTATTTCTTGAATAAAATATTAAATTAAGCATTTAATACAAAGTTAATTTTCTTTTGATATTATTTTATTGTAAATAAATTCATAATTAATTTTGACCCTGTCTTTCACTTGGTAGCGCCCTATCCACGTCCCTGAGTCATTTTCTTCCTCTCTTTTAGAATTACTATTTCTTTTTTTAATTATCTATTATCTGATTTATTTGTGTCAAATTGACAAGAACATTGATATCAATTCATTTACTTTATCAATCATATAGTGATTGATTGGCGCCGGGCAATACAAAGAAATAATAGGGAAGGGGAATTAGAATCCCTCTCTATGAAAATAAATTACAATATATTATACATTTAGATTACCAAAATATATTTAGAGAGGAGAGGAAAATAGTTCAAATCGCCAACACCGTAGGGCATTGATTATTAATATTAATTTAATTAATTACTTTGAATTTTTGAACACACGAAAATAGTTCAAATGGCGCCCAACGTGGGGCCAGATTCTTAGTTAATCTGTGTAGTATCAAGTGAAAGTTCAGTTTAAGTTTTTGTGTTAATAATATATTACTTATTTCTCAATTATATAGAATATTTAGCCTTTTATAAATATAGATTAGATCATCGGTTATATTGTTTTCATTCAGTATAATTACTTCGTTATAGGGAAATTATTAGGTGTAGGTGATAGGAAAGTGCTTCGAATTATTCTTCGATATTTACAGTGCTTCGATTGTGTATTACATGTTTAGGATTTCTATGTGCTTCGAGATAGGTAGGATTTAAAATAGGTTTAGAATATAGGTTATGTCCCGGAAATTGAGGTCTAGGGTTGTAGGTCAAGAGAATATCGACGTAATGGAGAACAACGAAAGCACCGCCACTAGTTTTGAGTGCAGTGATGAAAGTCCAGCAGAATTTTCATCAGAGATGTCACACGAGTCTGCGGCAGTAAACCCACCTAGTGACTCTCACAACGAAGTAGAAGAAGACAATGCTTCAGATGGGAAGGAAGACAATGTGACGGAAAAACCGATGGACATATTAAGTATCCTATTGAAAATTCGAGAAGAAAATAGAGAAAGTCACTCGGAGATCACAAAAATCAGCAAGAAATTGGAGGAAACCTCAAAAGAAGTAAAAGTTCTAAAAACATTAAAATTAGCTGTAGAAGAGTTAAAAAGAGATGTAAATTCAATTGAGAAGAAATTTGATTTGAAATTACAAAAGAAAACAGAAGATCTACGTGGAGAATTGACTAAGAAAATTAGTACAGTTGAGAAGCAAATAAATCAACGAATTTCCAATGAAATGGAAACGGTTAGGCAGGAGCTGAACAGTAAGACAACCGATGTGGATAGTGAAACATTGAAAAATTTCGAAGAAAAATTGAAGGAGTTCCAGCAGGAGAGAGAGAAGATGAAGGAAGCTCTGGAGACGGCTAGAACGCAGCCCATCATCGTAAACACCAGCTGTCGAGGATCGGATGAAGTGCCGAAATTCGAAAAATACCAGGAGAATCCAATCCAATTTCTAGTGAAATTGAAAGATTATCTAAGACGGAGTGGTAAAGTGAACTGGAGTGAGCAGTCAGGAACAATTGAGAAAGCATTCGAGAATCAACACTCCGCATGGTGGATGATCGTTCAGGCCAATATAGACTCTCTGGAGGAGTTTGAAGACAGATTCCGCGCCAAATTCTGGAGTGAGCACATCCAAGATGGAGTTCGAGAGAGGCTGAAAACAGGAAAATTCATCAGGGGAAGAAAGCTGAACGCCAGTGAGTACTTCATAAAACAAATGCTCATCGCGAGGAATCTACAACCAGCTCTCACTGACGAGGAGATAATCATCAAATTAGTGAAACATTATGGTGTAGGCCTGGAAGCAGCTCGATTCAATCGGAACGTCACAACAGTTTCGGGGATGGAGAAATTGTTAGAAGAATGGAGTTCACAGAACATTGATGTTGACAAAAATGATATGAAGGAGAAGCGAGAGCAGAAAGAGAAAAATGCTACTGCGCCGCCCAAGGAAGAGAGGAGAAGTCCGCAAATGAGGAGGAGAGAGCAGGAGAACAACAATCCGCAGCAGAGAAGAGATAACTACAACTCGCATGGAGGCTACAATAACAACAACAGGAGAGGTGGATACGGACGAGATGGATATTGGAACAGGAATCAAAACGATCACTGGCAGAATAATTCATCATCAAATGAGAACTGGAGGAGGACAGAAGGAAACAAGCAGCCACAGAATCAGAAGACTTCATCAGGAGAAAAGGAAGGAAAGCAACAAGAGAAGCCAAAAAACTAGGAGACTCACAGAGTGAGGCCCGATCACTGTGTGAAACGAATTATCTAGGGCAACAAAACAGTGAAAATAAAATGAAATCGATGACTGTAAATACCCCATTATGTGTAAATAGTATTGGAATAAGAAATAGCTTAGATATGGAAGAAGAATTATTAGAAGAGGATAGAAGTAACAATGAGCCAGTAGAAGATAATTGTAGAGCATTAATGATGTATGTAAATATAGGAAATAAGAAGATGAAAGTGATAATTGATACCGGCGCGGCAGTGTCAGTTATAACCAAGGATAAATTGGAAGAAATCGAAAGTGAGATAGGTAAAGTTAGACATCTACCGGCCAGTGGACTTAGTATTTTCGGTGTGACGGGAGTGCGTGCGAAACGAATCATTAAACAAGTGATGATAGATATTTATGTACAGAATAGATTAATGCCAACAACGTTTTTAGTAGTAGAGACACTCAATATGGACATAATAATAGGAATGGATATGCTAAAGGCCTATCAAGGAATAATTAAAACAGGAGAAGGAGAAATCCAATTATACTTGGAAAACGAATGGGTGACTGCAAAAACGGAAGGATTGAGCAACGAGGAAAGAAAATTAGTAGCCAGCTGTCAACTAAAAATCGGTGCACGTGATGAAGAGAGATGGAGCAGTTTCACTGAAGACCTGTCGAACCAGATAAAGGAGCATCATCCGGAAATTGACTCTAATCCACTTTTCAAAATACTGGAAGAACATCGATTTTTATTCAGAGAAGAATTAGGTTGTGTTAAGAACTTCGAATATGGACTTCAACTTAAAGACAATAAACCATTTGTTTGTAAAGCCTATTCAGTTCCACAAGCAAAAAGGATGGCGGTTAAAGAGGAAATAGAGAGAATGAGGGAACAAGGAGTGATAAGAGAGTGTTATTCTCAATTCATTAATCCTCTCGTAATTGTTGAGAAGAAGGACGGATCAATTAGAGTTTGTATTGATGCACGTGGATTAAATAATGTGTTAATTAGAGATCACGCCTCACCTCACACCATTGACAATATTCTACAGCGATTTCATCAGAGACAATTCTTCAGTAGCATCGACCTAAAAAGCTCATTCTGGCAGGTGAAGTTGACGGAACAATCAAAGCAGCTGACTGCATTTCGTTTTGAAGGACAAGTTTATTGTTTTGAAAGGGTGCCTTTTGGCCTGAGTGTTTCGACTGCTGCATTGGTTCGTGCTATGCATCATGTGCTAGGGGAGGAACTTACTGATAAGGTGATTATCTACGTGGACGACCTTCTTATAATTACGGAAACTTACGAGGAGCATCTGGAGATATTAGAAAGAGTATTCACGAAGTTAAATGAATTTAACGTAACAATTAACTTAGAAAAATCGAAAATATTGAGGAAAGAAGTATTGTATTTAGGACATATCATATCAAAAGATGGAATTAGGATGAATGAAGAGAGAACAAATGCTATTGTGTCATTCAAAACTCCGAAAAATAAGAAGGAACTTCAATCTTTTCTTGGAATGGCGAATTTTTACAGAAGGTTTCAACGAAATTATGCCGAATTGACTGTTGCGTTCAAGCATAATCTCAGCAGTAAAAATAAATGGAGATGGGGAAAAGAAGAAGATGAAGCTTTCCAACAGATTAAGGAGAAATTTCTCGAAAGTGTTGTATTGAAGCATCCTGACTTCAAATCAAAATTTATTATTTCATGTGATGCAAGTGGATACGCGCTGGGAGGAGTGTTATCACAAATAAACAAGGATGGAGATGAAGTTGTGATAAGCTTTGCCAGTAAAACACTCAATCAACAGGAAATAAATTACAGTACTACCGAGAAGGAGCTCTACAGTGTTGTATTCTCGTGCCTCAAATTCAGGGAGTACATACTAGGAAACGAGTTGATTGTACGAACAGACCACAAAGCAATCACGTTTTTAAAGTCATGCAAATTACCGACTGGAAGGCTAACTCGTTGGTCACTTCTACTTGCACCTTATAACATTCAGTGGGAATATGTAAAAGGAACCGAAAATAAGGTAGCTGATTGTTTATCGAGGGAGAATGAAGAGATAGCAGAGAGGATGTTAGAGGAACGAGCATATGAGGTGTATCAAATAAAGATTGAAGACACGGAGCTGAGGAAAAAATTGAAGAAGATAAAAGATTTTCAGATGAATGACACCGATTGTAAAAATATAATTGAATGCCTGAAACAAGGGAAGGAGATAGTTAAACGTTTTCACACTCTCAAAAATGACATCTTATTCAGTAGAAAAGACGACAAACAGGAGAGCTGGAAATTATGTATCCCTGCAGTCTTAGAGAAGGAGTTGATTCTACACTATCATAAAATATTAGGTCACTCAGGTATAAATAAAGTTTACCAAGCACTTCGAGAAACATGTTATTTCAAGAAGATGTATAAGAAAATTTTCGATTTAATTTCTTCTTGTGATTTGTGCCAAAAAGCGAAACCAACGAATAAGAAGCAAGCAGGATTTATGAAATGTATTCTTCCAGAGAAAAAACTACACCAGGTATTTGCTGACGTGTGTGGTCCATTACCAAAATCAAGATTTGGCAATGAATACATTTTCATAATGCATGATGCATTCACAAAATACACAAAATTGTATGCAGTGAGGAGATCAACAGCAAAACAACTTTTGAATAAAGTGAGACAGTTTATTGACGAAGTAGGAAAACCTGAATTTCTCATCACAGATCACGGAACGTACTTCACAAGTCACACATGGGTGAATGAAATGATCCGATTGGATATAAAAAATCGTCTGACTTCTGTCTATCACCCGAAGAGCAATGTGAGTGAGAGAAGTTTAAAAGAGATGGTAACCTTGCTTCGAATTTTGTGTCATAAAAAACATACCAAGTGGTCGGATAGCTTGAGTAAAGTGGAAGAAATTATGAACAGTACATTTCACGAAAGTATTGGAATGACGCCAATTGAAGCATTGTTAGGAAGGAAGCCAGATCAACCGCTTGAACAACTTATAGATTATCCTCCGCATGACGAACAGGTGTTGTCAGATAATCAAAGGACGGTAATAATACGTAGCAAGTTGGAAGAGATGGCTGAGAAGAGAAAGAGAAGGCATGATAAGGATATAAAGTCACCTATTGAGTACAAAGAAGGAGATCTAGTTTTAATCAAGAAAACTAATTTATCGAATAAAGATGATAAGATTATCTCTAAATTGTGCTTGAAATATGAAGGGCCGTATAAGGTAGTGAAAAAAAAGAGTGAAAACTGTTACATCATTCACTCCATGGAAGACAAACTAGTTGGTACATACAACATAGAGAGAATGAAAGCCTACAAAAGAGCAACAGATAAGTAAGTATTGAGTTGAATTCACACAACGGGTGGATCGAGTAGCCTTTTGTGTGGAGGACGCCAATGCTGAAAGTCTCAGTTGTAAATGAAAAATATGACACATTATTGATGATATATTTGCAGTACTTGTACGTAGAAGGTTATTAGAAATAACATCATGCAAGGGAGTGATAAGGAGCGTGAGAGTTATCAGCTGACACCCCGTATCTACACATCATATTATCTTCCGTCAATGATACGAGAGTCACTAGGGGGCGGGTTATGCATCTCATCCACGACTCCTCATCTTTGTCATTCTCTGTGTGTCATCAAGGATTAAAGTAATCAACGATTTTCAAGACCTTCAGATATAGTATAATATAGTGCATCGTGATTTGATAGAATAGTGAAAACATTTTTTAATATTTTAATTTAATTATGACCATCAGTTTTCAGTCCAAGTACAAACCTTTTATTATTTTATCACAAAGACTGAACGCATTCTTCATTCAGTATTTGCTCTTGGGAGGGGGGTTTTGAGCCATGTACATGTGCCAAACACGTGTTTCCTTCCCAAAAATATTCATAGTTGAAATAAATAAAGAATTTCGCGGAAAGTCAAAATAATTGAGAACTCTCTAGAAGGTTTTTGTTTAGGAAGGAGAGAAAATTCCAAATGGGATTCCCAGGTACAACCCTCAATGGTGTATTATCTTCTGGCATTTGGCATAACACACAAAACACAAATTAGTGTGAAAAATCATTCAGCCATAAATTTCAATGGTGTTCTGGAAGCTTCCAGAAAATGAAAGACAATGTGTCTTTTCAAACAATTGACCACAGGCCTAAGCACGCAGACGTCATAACGGTACATAGTTGTAGCTGTGTTAACCGCATGTATATAGCATGATATATATAATATAGTGAATATATGACTAACGGTATATAGCTGTAGTTAGAACTAACTGTAGATATAGATATACGCACAATCAAGCATGGTATATGGATATAGTTTTAACCCTACTAAAATAATATAGTAATGCAGCATGCTGATTGTAACCACTAATAAATTTATCCATTTTTTAAATTTTATTGGAGTAATGATTGAAGAGCTCAATAAAAAACAGCCAAATAAAACATAGATATATTTTAAAAAGAATAACTGAATAAAATAATATAATCTAACATCTGTATGATTAATTATTTTATTAATACTATTAATAATTAATACTAATTATTTTATAGTACTATTGAATAAAGAGATTGATTAAAAATTTGATTATGGATTCTACTGTTTAATAGTAGCTTATATATTGATTGAACAATTGTATTTAGTAGGAATACTAGGAATGGTTCTTTTTAACAATTTATTGTATGCTGTAGTCAAGTCCTAGGAAATATTATTATTAGTTAGAAACTGGATCCAGATTCATAGGTTAATTATAACATATTAGAATTTTCAAAAATTGTAAAGACTTGATGCATAGGCCTATGGCAGCAATTTGTGTATAAAATAATTTATGTATATTACACACTATATATTTATTATGGATTATTTATTATTGTTGATTATTATTATTATTGAATTATTATCATTATTGTAAAAATGTGATGAATAATTCATGTAGATCAACTGGTATGTTTTTTGTAGAAAATAATTGATGTGTCAATTGCACTTGTAATTTTAATATCCCAATTCAAATTGATAATAATTATTATTAATGTTATTACAAGCATTATTATCATGTATTTTTTAATGCAGTACTGACTTGAATTATTTCATGTAATTGTATTTGAGAAGTTGTATCTAAAAAATAGAAAATTGTCTTATAAATGGAATTGCATTGTATCTCAACCTTTGTTTATTATCTATTCTGTTTAACTTGTATCGAATTATTAACAATAATTAATTATTAATAATAGTATTGGAATATTATATAAAAAACCAATCTTATTTCAAATCATAGCTGAATGTTAATAATAATATTATTACTATTGAAAGCTAGATGTTATAATTCAATGTAAAATTTATTGTTCAGTAAAATAATGGGGAGCCATAGCTGAAAATATGTTATACACACTTAAAATAACACATACACACACAGTACAATTACATAACACTTATTTCAAACACATTTATCCATTTGTTTGGAAATTTGGAACTGAGCACATGGGCGGGAATATTTGGGGGAGTGAGGGAATTTTTAGGGTGATGGCAGAACTTTTGAACAATATAAAAGAGCAGGGCATCCTGACCTCTTTCTCTTTTATGATTTTGGAAGTGAAGTGTTGAAGTGCTGTAGTGGTGAAAAGTGACATTGAGTGTTTCCAGATACAGTCATCTCACAGGGAGCTGTCTGGGTAAAACATTTACTTATTATTTATTATTTTCTTTTCTCTAATTTTCTGCCACATCCAAATCCCCACAAAAACCCCATTAGCCTGCCAAATTTGCTTGAAACAGTTCCAATATATTTCAATTTTTTGATTAGCTAAACACATTTTTAAAACACTCTACAAACATATTTTCTTAGTTTTAAAAATACAGTTTTGTCCATTTAAATTCTTTCAAATTACAGCTTCATTTATTAAATTCTTAAAATAACAATTCTATTTCACATTCACACCCACACACCACAACATTTGTGTTTGTGAGGCTTCCCCATTTTTTATTATCTTTGTATTAACTTGTTTTATTACTGAATTATTTTGCTTCTATAGCTTATTCTAAACTTATACACAATTGAATATAATTTTAATTTTTGTAACTTCAAGTTTATTGAGACTTATTTTTGCATCTATTTGACATTGATAAAATCTATGTAAATTGTTTCTAAAATTCTAAATTGAAATTCAAACTACATTTTTGTATTCTCTGAATTATTATTTGATTGAATAAAATATTAAATTAAGCATTTAATACAAAGTTAATTTTCTTTTGATATTATTTTATTGTAAATAAATTCATAATTAATTTTGTCCCTGTCTTTCACTTGGTAGCGCCCTATCCACGTCCCTGAGTCATTTTCTTTCTCTCTTTTAGAATTAATATTTCTTTTTTTAATTATCTATTATCTGATTTATTTGTGTCAAATTGACAAGAACATTGATATCAATTCATTTACTTTATCAATCATATAGTGATTGATTGGCGCCGGGCAATACAAAGAAATAATAGGGAAGGGGAATTAGAATCCCTCTCTATGAAAATAAATTACAATATATTATACATTTAGATTACCAAAATATATTTAGAGAGGAGAGGAAAATAGTTCAAATCGCCAACACCATAGGGCATTGATTATTAATATTAATTTAATTAATTACTTTGAGTTTTTGAACATACGAAAATAGTTCAGTTGCTATTCCTCTATTTATTTATTTCTTCCAGTTGCAGTATTAAACAATATAAATCCAAATTCTTTACAAACAAGGTGAACCAGCAGGTTTATAGTTTCTTTTTTCTTCTTGGAATTGTCATTTTAAAAACGTTCTACAACTTTCGGGCTAAAGGTGGGTTTTCGTTACTGCGACAAAGTGCCGCAGCGGAGCCCGACCCATCAATTGCATCTGGCAACGCTGGGTCGGGCTCCGCTACGGCACCATGTCGCAGTAACGAAAACCCACCTTTATTTGAAGTGTTTGAAAGTATAGGGTTCTTAGACTAAAAGTGAGGCTCATACAGTAACTTATAACTAATTGTTTATGATTAGTGAATTGAATTTATTGCCAAAAACCAAAATACTAGTGTAAAATGAAAAAAATATATACATAATACATTCAAAACTGTAGAAAATAACCTAGAGCCAAAAGTGTCATAACATTATTATCAACACAGTTGTTTGGCACTGCCAACATAAGCAGATAACTTATGTGTTGGCAGTGAGTTGTACTTTATACACTTCTCATCAGGTAAAAAACAGCATTATTAAAATATAATTACTCAGAGAATTTACAACACTTGAATTTTAGATTTTTTGCTATTTTTACAATTGCGTTAACGGTTACGAGTAAGCAATCAGTGATTTGTCACAAAAGGTGCATGAGTGTCTACTTTCATTTTCCGCTCTACTGATTGATAGCCACCATAAAGCTAATCATTCTTACATCTTAAATCATTAAATCTCTTCATCAATCAAGGACTTGTAACATAACAAAAACGTAAGTGTGATATAAGCGCGGAGAAAGTGTTTCCCTTCCGTCCTGAGATGTCATTAGAAATCGATAAGGTAACTAGGGAAGTATAGACTATAACTGCCGTAAGAGTTTCTAATCAGCCTATCTCTGTTAAAACAAAGCTTGTTACATGCTTTGCTTCAAGTAATCAGCGTTTGAAACACCACTCCACGGCTTTAGCTAACTACTTACTCTTGCTTATTCAGTTTAGATCTGCTTATTGGATAGCTTTTTCAAACTGGATGGTTGTTCATACTCTAATAACAAAAAACCATTAAGCGAAGTAATTTTCAATTTTATCCAGAGTCTCTCGTGATTGAGAAGAAAGTATTGAGTATGAACGTAAAATGATTTTGTTTTTTGGAATGGCAGGTAGTTCTAAAGTTTCAATGCTCTTCTAGGAAGTGCTATGAAACGTTCTTGTCTCACTATGTGGGATCCAATTCATAGAATATTAATTTGACTTATTACTATCTTTTATTGCCATCCTCATCAAAATCTCATTTAGTCTTAAATCGACCTCACTATTTCACGAAAATATAAACTATAGCCATAGTATAGCAATGGAAAACAGTACCATTACTGAATGAAAGCCAGATCAAAAATGTTATAGGAGTTTTATCCCTACAAGGCTTCAAATAGAAAGTGGGTTCTGTTATGTTTCTTTGCTAATCAGGCGAAGTATACTTATATTAATATCAATTCATTCAAGCAGAGAAGAAGACTATCATGAATATTCTAGAATATTAATATTCTTATTTCCTTTGTCTGATTTGAGATATTCGACTCAGTGAACGTAATAAGCAAAACATGATATTGAAATGGAGAAGGAAGTTGACTTTTTTTTATTTATATCAATCACTATACAATATTTGTAGTATATTATATGATAGAATTCAATTGTCGTTGGATGGAAACCAAGTGAATTTAACTGCTGAAGAATAATACCCTCTGACGAAGACGAAACCAATGTCACTTAATCCTAATTGAACTTCGTCAATTTACATAATTTCACGGCGATTTAAATCAATAGGCTTTCGTGTAATCAACTGTACAATTTGTTCATTTTCAATTTTTCTTCAATTTTTTTCTCCATTTGGCCTAATATAAGAATGTATCAGTCAAATTTTCCCAGTGCGGAGATCTCTAAAAAGCATATACGTATTATCAATTTAGAATAATTAAATGACAAATATAGAAACATGAATCCGTAAATCATAGAGTTTCAATCGTACTAGATTCATCCATTATTTTACTGACTGAAACATATATCATCTCTCTGGATAAAGCTTGCTCGAAAAAGGAGTTACAAGGCCAGTGTAAGCTAGCATATTTTTTAACGCTTGAACACTGACCTCGAACATTAAGAAGATGATCGCAGACATTAGCGTTAAGACCACAAGACAATAGGTTTCTGGCGGACATGCCAAAAGGATGTCATCTACGTGGGAGGTTTATAATGGTGGCGCCGTCAATGAACTCCATTGATTTGGCTGGCACTGGCGCGAAAAAGAAGCCATCTCAATTTATCGAACTCTGCTGAAGCCGGCTCAGAACCGAACTTCCAAGTTTCTCTTCACAATCTAATTCTTTTCACACCGGAAATCTAATCAATATACATTTTCGCCGGTTGAATTTTTTAAATTTTATTGATTGATTGAGTCTGAGGCATTTTAATAGCCAGTAGGAATGTACGATATATTACATATTCTTATACAGACAATACTGTAGTAAAATACAGGTTCATTGAATCTTATTTTGACATTGGTGGTGGACCATAGGCAAAACAATTCTACCCCGTTTTCTGGACTAGAAAATAGTATTGTTACATGTGAATCCTACGAGATTATTGGATAAATAATAAAATAAACACAATAGTTAGTAATAGGGAACTTTATAGATTTAACTAGATACATTATTACTTATCGAATTACTATCTTACTATCTATCATATTACTTATGCATTCATTACTATCGAATGAAAAGACTTGAAGTTATCAAAACCACAAATTTAATAAAACAACGAGATACCGGTTTCGGTTGTTAGTTGTTACACCATTATCAATCTGTAGTAAGCTGAAACTAAAGAAAAGAGAGCAGCAGAATTCATACTCGTGACCGACCACTGTGATTGGGAGTTGAATGGCCTATCAAGGAGAACGACTGCCATTGGCTTAGATAAGCTCCTCCCACAATGGGCGGTTTGTAGAAATGAAGGCTGTGGAAAGAGTGGAATGAAGGAGTGAGTGGGAGGAGCTTATCTAGACCAATGGCAGTCGTTCACCTTGATAGGCCATTCAACTTCCAATCACAGCGCTCGGTCACGAGTATAAATTATGCTGCACTGTACTTCGTTTTACCAGAGATCGATAATGGTATAACAACCGAAACCGATATCTGGTTGTTTTATTAAATGTGTGGTTTCAACAACTTTAAGTCTTATTATTCAGTATGGATAACTACCACAATATCACCTTCACTACTACACAGAAAATCCATTACTATTAGTTACTGATTATTATTCTTATTATTAGCATTTGGCTTTGATCGGTAGGGAAACCCGTCGGTAGTTCCACCTCGCCGTATAACACAATTTTCCATTGATGGGGAACATGGTGAACCATGTAGGTACTTTGATTTCACTTTCAGAATATTCGCTTCATTTTGATAAACGTTGTTTTTATTTCAGGAAAAATTTAGATTACAATTTGTTACTTCATTAAATCACTGTTGAACTGGTTCAATTCAGGCACTCCACAACTATGCAAGACAAGCCTTTATCATTATCATTTATAAAGAGCTTGTTATTCACCTTGAAATAAATTCCTGGCTTGGAGTATAACGATTTTGAGGAATTTTAATGGAATTACTATCGACTCAGGTATTCAGAGAATCGCGATTATATGATTGTGGGAAGCAGTGAGATTGCTTCTTGAGTTATTATAATGTAAAGATAGACATCGATAGAATATAGGGAAATATTTAAAGGTCAATAGATCGTTTTCTCCTCACTCTTTTAATTTTGAAAAAGGAATAGTTCTAGTGGAAGAATTTCATTGTCATTCGCTTGGATTGTATTGGAAAGATCATACTTTACATTCCAAATAGATTCATTATTCTACCGTATAATTCTATGCCGTATAATTATTCTACTATTAGTAATAATTCCTACGAGAAGTTGATAAAATACAGTGAAACTTGGATAATTCGAACCTTAAGGGACTAGCTAAAAACTTCGAATCATCCAAAAATTCGAATTAAAAAAGTTCTTAATAAACGGGGCCGGAATGCTGGGGACTACGGGAGTATTCGTATAAAAGGATATTATTTCTAATTAAAAAAGTTGGAATTTTCCACTGAATTACAATATAATGTTTCTTCACTTATGAAACATATTATGAAGGTTACGACAGATATCGAAGAATCGTATCGTAATGGAAATTACAACAACATATTCTGTTATTCTAATTCTCTGTTATTGTACCTATTTCGTTGAAGGTATTGAAATTACCGATAATGATGAGTAATTAAAAGAATGACAAGCTCAAAGCTGTTTGAAGAAATCTTCAAACAGGATAGATTTTACAAAACACACAGTAAGTTGACACAGCAATATTTTGCTTGTGTCATAGATTCAATTTCAATGAAGTCGATGTTAATTTGAGGCAATTTAATCTTTTCAAACCTAATGAAGGCATAAAATCGAAGAATAGATAAGGGTAAGAAGTTGTAATGATAATGATAATATATGATATGAATATTAATATAATATGATTCTTATATAATATAATATATTTCAAGCTTTGAGGACTGATTCGACGAAATCTCATCAGCCAACTTCTTATCTTATGAGAATGAATTTCCAATCAAATAACGTAGCTACATGAATCCAATCTTTCAATTACACAGTTCATTTTCTGCCAACTCCGACCTATAAAAATTTCAATTTGAATTACAAACCATAGAACAAAAAGACCGTCGAACAATACAGTTGAACATTCCATTGTAATTGAGCAGGCACCGCTGTTTGTTCAGCTGTTGACAGTCGATACGACACGACTATCGACTTCATGAGGCGTCAACAGGGTGCACACATACATTAGATCGATATATTCACAAAAAACATGTAGACATAGACATATAATGGATATAAAGGACAGGGAATGGCTGGCTGGAGAACAGATATATAGCGATATATCAAACAGAATACATCGATATAAAGTACAGGGAGTAGCTAGCTGGGTTCCATGTAGCACTAATCAACTTACAAATGGTTCTTAGGTCACCATCGTCTCAGAGCTCTTGTACAATACATCCTGGAGCCGTATCTCCATGTGTTTCAGATGTATGAATAGCACGGATTTGCGGCGGTGTATGACGAAACAACTGGGAGAGGCTTTTAAGACAAGCAAAGGTCTGGCTGTAATGACAGGTTCATAGCAGCTTATTGTCATTGTTTAAGACATAACACACTCCACATCCTATTTGGTTGCGCAAAAGTTTTGATTTGCCATACTGTTATCGAATGACCACCATACAGAACTAGACTACTTTCCAGTCTTGAATAGAGCAGGTGAGGGTGCATTATGAGTAGATTTAATGCAAAGTAGTAGTCACCACTATAATACCACATCATGAGGGAATCGAACAAGATTCAGACCAAATTCTGAATTGAAGTCAATGAAAATCCTTTTTCAAATATTGTTATTCAATGGTGTTCACGATCACGAAATACTATAATAATTATATAGATTTTATTTAAAAGTTTTGATTTTTTATGATCCACCTTATTTTTTGAGAAATTATTCAGAAACTGGACTTTTCAACTAATATTAAATTAATTTGAGCTTGATAAGGAATATCTCTTCCAATTAGTAATATTCAATATAATATAATATAAGTCCATATTAGTGATCAGTAATAAGAGAGAATAGAGTTCGAGAATAGATCTAGAGAATTAAAGCAGCAGCAGGCTTTAATAACGACACAGCCATCTATAGGATGATTCACTCTGGGATGAATCTCTAGAGAGAGATGGACGATTATTATAGAGTTTTAGCGTTGGGAGAGCTTTTTGCGGAATGTAATGTCGAGTCTAATAAATACTCAAATATGAGAGTTTTTTGCATTTGCTACAAAGTTACAATCAGTGAAAGCAGTGTAACAATCTGTGCGGTCATTTATTGGTAATAAGTATTGAAGTGTAATTATGACTATATTATTATTATCCCAAAATAAATTGGATTCCACAGGCAGAGACAGTAAAATGTCGTCTAGTTATTAAAAGAGGCGGCGTCTATTAACAACTATTGGTCAAAAACTCGTTCAATAAAGCTTAAATTCGGAAAATAGTAGATTATTGATAAATCTCTTTACAAAAGAGTTCTATCTGGAACACAGTACTTTATAGGCTACAGTTATTGATGTGAAGTTGAATCAATTGGACAAATTTAAAAATTCAGTTTTATTTCCCAACTGTGTTGGAGCAAAGGAATAGAATGAATTATAGTCACAATCCTAATATTACCTGCAGATTCAACATTAATTCTTTTGTCTCATGCTTCAATTTTTTTCTCATCAGGAAAGAGATAATTTCCATTTCACTCTTCCTTCCAAGACCAAGACCATAGACTAACTCTGTAACTGTATAGTTAGTCTATGCCAAGACCTATGCAATCATAAAAAACAGAGCAGAGGAGGTTTTGGAAACAATATTCTTCATAGAAATTAAATCTTACTCGAAATCTCACTATGGTGACTACTATCGTGAGAATGGATCTGTATATGTTGATGAAGGCAAGGCTTTAAAAGCCTTATTATTGTAATTATAATGTTTTAAGTTATTCAGGAATGTGAAGATATCCACGCGCTATGAGGAAGAAATAGCCAAATGTGTAGTGAAGTACAAGAGCCCCGTTAGGTCAACATGTCATCCACCTCAGCAGAGAGAAATGAAAATTAGTGAAACTGAAAGTGGATGAACAGCTTCATACTCCAACAGAACAGATAAAAACAATCAGTGGAAAACCAGTTTCAGATATCCAAGTCATCGTTGAGCAATATCAAATAGAGAGAGATTTATTATAGCAAAAAATAATGAGCTGTCTGGAAAACAACGCCGCTAAGAGCCTGGCTTCAGAATCGCTATTCAATTTTTATAATTGACAGCGAAGTTTGAATGTTATGATTTCTGAATTGTTATGCGGGAGTATAATGACTGTCAAATTTCAGGACCACCTTGACTTGGTTTCTACAAATGGGGTTCGAAGTTGAATAGCATAATATTTTTGGTAAAAGTGGTCGTTATTAAATGAAGAGGTCAAGGACTATTTGAAAGCGTAACATCGAGGAGCATTATTAATTTGAAAATCTGGAGAGAGAGAGAGAGAGAGAGAAGATTCCTGAGGGATATTTTTTGACGGAATCACAAATTATCATAGATTTTACATACAGAATTGAGTTGAGAATTTCATAGATCTAATAGGTTCTAATAGAACTTAATAGGTTCCCAAGTTGAATGGCTTAATGCTTTTAGTAAAGTGGCTGTTATTGAATCCAGAGGTCATTAACGATTATCTGTAAGCGTAACATCGAAGTGCATTATGAATTTGACAAGTCAGAGAGAGGGACCTTTTCAGAGAGACAATTTTGAGGGACTGTTCTGAGAAAATAATCGATTATTACTAACAGCATTAAATTGAGAAATTGATGTAACAGAAACTCACATAAAGATGAACAGTGAATTTTGAATGAAAGGGAGCTCAGAGTGAAAGTTTTGACCAATTATTATCAATTGAATATAAAATTTAGTTCGAGATCGATTGTTTCAAGATCTAGGAGTACACAAAAATTTAAACTTTGAACTAAAATATAAAGCTTGATTTTGACTCACCCTAGTCCAACTGTCAAGTCCCTCTTCATCAGTATTGGTGGAACATTCTTTATAAATGCATGGTTTTTCATCAGTGTCAGTCTGAATTTCCTATAAAGAATAGAAAGTAAAGTGTTAGGCATTGCGTTGAATTTTGATATTAATGAGCTGATTGATTGATGTAGCTCATCAAAAGAAAAAAAAAGAATAATAATAAAAGAACATGGATCGAGATTATCAATTTCTTTTTAACTCTCTTTTTACCAATGAAATAAGCAGACAACGTTCTGGTACAATCCACAATGGTACCTCTACAATAATTTCAATTTTAAGCTTTGTTTGTGCATGAATTTACATGAATTTTCATTATTCTCAAAAACAAAAATTGATTGAATACATGAGATATGCAGAGATATGAAAGAGTACTTCTCTGGAGATTTTTTGCAAATTAATTTTAGAGTTCTCATTCCGTAAAAAAGATCTTGCAGTATTCGAAGCTATTTTTGAACTTTAAACAAGATCCACGAAGAAAATCTTATTGATAACAGTATCATCAGAAATGTATTGGTAATCTGATACAAAACACGCTAAAATATCAAATTATAACTGGCGCTAGGGACTCCCTAGGCCCCCCTTGGCAACGCCACTGAACGTTATATTCAGAAACAAGCTGAAGCATTCTACAATAAAAAGGGATAAATCTGATCGCATAGATACGTAACGCCGCCACACGTTACAGTATCGCAGTTTGCAGCCTTCAAGGAATGAAGGCGCTAGAAAAGATATTGATTTGAAATGAAATTTAATTGAATCAAGTACAGACGAATAGCGAGTAAACTGGACAGTTACTTGAACAATTATACCTTCTTCCTATTGGAACAATAATTCCATCAAAGCATTTTTTAGAGCAATTTATTCTTGCTGTAGAATATTTTTGGAATTGTTCCTGATACAGAGAATTAAGAAATGAATTTGGCAATACGATATTGAAAGGAGAGTGATTTAGGATACACAGCTAGCACTGAAACAATATAAACATATTTTTCTCATAGAAGATAGTTTTAACGTTACAAATCTACCTACTTGAAAGAATATTCATAGTAAAGGCCTACCTTGTCTTCTTTTTTATCAATGTCAGTGGTGTGTCTAATGAGCTCGTCATCAGTAATATTTGATTTAAAATCTTTTTTGTCATCTTTGGGCCCATCAACTTCTGTTTTTGGGATCAATGGTTTCTGAAAAAATAGAAAAAGTTCAATTGATTAACAATGAAAATATTAATAACGCACAGTTATATATTGAAGTTTGACTTTCAAACAGTTCAATCAAGTCATACCACAAATCACATTGGAATAGAGTAGAATAGAATAGAATGACTGCCTCTATTTTTGCCTAGGAGGGCAAAATCAGGGCGCAGTCGACCCTCTCTTACACTTAACCCTTCAATACAACACTAAGTTTGAATACAACAAACAATACTGAATAAAAAAATCAAGTAACCGTTGAAGTGAAACAAAAAATTAAATGAAAAATGATATAGTTAATGAAATTTAAGGATTAAACATTCTTACAATGGAAAAAATAACAAGAAGCTGTTGAAAAATTTGTACAATGTTTTAATGACAGAATAATGAGACCGAGAAAAATTCCAATTAGAGACTGAGCTATAATATTGTAGTAGTAATTTCGCTCCAGCTTTGTATACTATTTGTTCCGTGAAAATAAGATGTACACATATTATGATTATTTATTGATCATGATAATCAAGGAAACAAACTTGTATCATGCAGTCCATCCGATCATCTCCATGAACTAATGATAATTTCTTTGGTTTTTGATACTTATTCCAAAACAAGCACCAACTCAAGTTTAAATTTTGATGTTTGAGTGTGTTCCTGTTCCATCCATCAAAGAGGCTATTGAATTACTTGAGCCAGAGTGAGAATGTGATGGTAATTGAACTCCTACAAGAGGTCACTGCTTCAAGATTAAACCCGAAGATGCATACGCAAGAGTTCTCTGGCGCTCACTCTTCACTATTATCCTAGGTGTCAGCCCCTTCGTTGTGCTGACGTTAACGACTCAATATTCTCAGGACTTTATAGGTTTTCAGGCATAGTTTAATGTTACAACCTGTTGTGAGGGGTATGATGAGTTTGTAGGCCAAGTGCTTTGTGGAGAAAGCAAGGAAACAAGCTCTTAACTGAGACAGCCATCTCGGAACTTCCAGCATGGTTATCCGAGTAATATACAGTTAGATAATAAACGACAACTTCAAGAATGTTATTAGTTAAACAACACACTAAAGGTATGACGGGAAAACAAAAGGGCGCTGTAAAAAGGGTTTTAACCTTTTGACACATCTATTTTAACGTGTATCGTAATTTCACTAGTTGAGAGATAAATATTGGTTGTTAATTAGCCTATGCTTTGTACGAACTCATCATTCCTCAATAATTCTCATTTCTTTAAAAATCAACAGTTTGCTTAGAACAAGAACTTCGCTTATTTTCGTTTTTTTTGCATTACGTATCTACTCACATAGAGCGAGTGTAAAGTTCATATTTTCAACTCGTGGTCATTCCTACATTGAACCGGACAAGGACATCGGAATAATCAACATGAAGAACGTTTCTATTAAAATGCCGAAAGACTGGGTCGCACATGTTGCATTAGCTAGATCAACACCATATTCAAAGTATTTTGCTGTGAACAATCCTTGTTTACATTGATTCTTTCTGAATTTGGATTTTTAAAAAATCAGGATTCCCAACTCGTCCAATAAGAGAGATCAAGTTTAAATCACGTCATCCGAAAACCTTAATTTTAAGAGACCTTAATTTCATCACCCAACAAGTGCTGCAATCTACTGACGGAATCGAGAGTTGTACACGTTTCGAACTGTCCACCAATCAGGAAAAAAAGGTGGAGTTAAAGCGAATTATATCACCCGACAACTGCTGCCATCTACTGGCAGATTTAAGAGTTGAATGAGTTTCAAACTTGTAGACCAATCAGGAAAGAGTAGGCGGAGTCAAGAATGAGCTATTACCTTACACCTGCTGCCACCTACAATCTAATATCTATGGAAATAGTGTACAAAAATTAATGTTTTGTTTATTTTGTGAAGCAGAACAATATTTTACAATAGATCGAGTCAATATTCGTAGAATCATTTCTATAGTCATGACACTTTTTATTGATTGAAGAGTTATTGATATTAATTAATTAATTAATCAATATTAGTATTATTAATTAATATTGATAACGAATATTGACCCATATTAGCCCCCAGAAATTATTGTTTGGAAACATCTATGTACGAGTAATTAAAAACTTGAATACTTTCTTTGGTGAATGGATTTTTCAGTATAGATTTTCATGAATAGAATAACTATACTAGACTACTTTAATAAAGTATAGGCTAATTGTTTATATTAACCTCAATTATTTGTTTTTAAATGGAATTTGAATTCTTTGATCTCTGTTGCCCAGTAGACTATGCAGTCTAAGTAACCTGGAAAAATGAGAAGACGAAAAAACTTAAATGGGACTACTTTCTGTTCCTGTTTCGTAATTGAGAGGAATGGCCGAAAAAGAATTTGCGGAAATCTGATTTCCGTCGAGAAGACCAGTTTGGCTATGATTACATTTTTCCCACGACTGGCAGTCATCATCAGCTTCCGTCAAAATTTGCAGCCGAAATTACAAACTCCCCAATTTGGTCTCTAGTACTGAAATTTTCGTAGTCCACAAATAAAGGATATCCAAATCCGGGTTTTCATTATTGTTTGCCCATTCATGGAATTGGATTCCACGTAATTTGATAATCGATACTTGGTTTTCATGAAGGCAACCACCTTTCTGTAAACTCTATAATGGTAGCAGTATTCCCAATTTAATTCTAGAACAACTTTCGAACGGTTTTGCCTGTCAAACAGCTTAGGCAGGAGGATAAATATTTGATTGATAAGTCTCTTACCATGTTCCCTTCTATCTTTGCTTTTATCCTTCTGCGCACATCAATTCTTGAAAATTATGATTTTTTTAAATAGACTCTAATTTTTCTTCATGGTTTTCTTCCATCTTAATCATCACTTGAGCTATAATATGAATACTAATACTTGGAAAATAATTGAAAAAGTATTAGAATTAGTACTCCAACAATAATTAATCATAGGTAATGTATGAATATGAACCCATCTATTAAGACTATGACTTATTAGAATCTCTTCATTACACCAATTCTAGATCAATACAAACAGAACAAACTCAATAAAGAAATCATACTAACTAAGCGTAAATATATACATAAACTATTTATTGAATCCAAAAATAATATCAGAAAAAAATGGAAGTGTATTAATGGAATTATGGGGAGATCAAAAGACGACTCTGATAAAAGAATTTTAAAAGACCTCGCTCACAAATTCACGAATCCTAATGATGTTTGCTCAGCCTTTGGTAACTCATTCATAAATAATATAAGAAAAACATTACACTCATGTTTGCTAGTTCTTGATAACTCAGTCCGAATTCCACCTAATGTAAATTTCCATCTTAGAAAAGCGAAGGTTAATGATGTTGAGCAAATAGTAAATAACATGAACAAAAGAAAATCACCAGGTTTTGATGGTATAGAGGTGTCAGTGTTGCAAAGTTTGGGTGATCTCATCTGTTCTCCACTTTGTCACATGATTAACCTGTCCATCTCAAAAGGCATATTTCCTAATGCTCTAAGGATTTCGATTGTTAGACCGATTCATAAATCTGGTGCGCGAGATAACTTGGAGAATTTTAGACCAATTGCTAAATTGTCAATCCTGGAGAAGGTTTTCGAAAAATACCTATCAATTCACTTAAATAAATACTTATTGCAAAATAATATTCTCTCTGCTTCACAATATGGTTTTCAAAAAGGAAAATGTACAGAGGCTCTTCTAGTCAGTTTTACACATAAAATTAATACTTTATTAAACAACAGATATCATGTTCTTGCAGTATTCATTGATTATTCCAAAGCTTTCGATACCCTTGATCATAAAATTTTATTAAAAGAATTGCAGAATATTGGAATAACTGGTAATGTACTGCGTTTATTTGAGAGCTATTTAAATGATAGATGTTTTATGGTCAAGCTGGGAAATGGGATCAGTGAGCTACATGAAATTGATAATTTTGGTGTCCCCCAAGGAAGTATTCTTGGCCCTGTTTTGTACAATATTTATGTAAATTCCATTTCGAATGTAATTATGAATGGAGAAATATTTATGTATGCTGACGACACAGCTTTAATAGTCGGGCATAAGGATATAAACGTAGCAAACCAATTACTTCAATCTGATTATAATAGAATTCTGAGATGGTCTCATGACAGAAATTTAATTATAAACAAAAAGAAAACTGTATTGATGCATTTCAGATCCCCTCATTTGAGATGTAGCGATGTTCCAAAAATAGTAAGCCATGATTGTCATTGCCTTTACACCAATAGCTTCCAGACCTGTAGTTGTCCACCTATAGCTTTGGTGAACAGTACCCGTTACCTTGGAGTTATGATTGATAGTAGCCTGAGATGGCATTCCCACATAGATCATGTTTCAAAAAAACTTCAAGCACTAAGTGCAAAAATTTTTTATCTCCATAAAAATATCACTGCCGACTGTTTATACTTAATTTATAAGTCCCTAGTGGAATCGATAATTAGATATGGAATCGAATCATGGGGAAGTGCGGCCAACTATCTTTTACATAGAGTAGAACGAATCCAACTGAGAACTCTGAAATGTATAACTTCCAGAATGTCTACCTTTAATATGAATCTAAACAATCCTTCCTGCCTACAAACTTTCTACCAAACTCTGATTCCAAAACACTTTTACATTTTTAAAATAATAATATTCTTCAAAAATAATCTGCATTACAGAACATTAGCTCCTCCTGCACATTATAATTTAAGAGTACCACTAACATATCAGATTCCCAGGTTCAACAATGTCTATGGAAAAAGATCACTCTATTATGTATTACCTCACTTATTTAATAAATTACCTCCAAACATAATGGATTATTCAAAGTTAGATATTTTAATGTATATAATCAATCATAGCAACCTAATTATACCACAGTAGATAGAATAAATTGATGAATTTTTTTGCCAAGAACTGTTTTGCTGGTTAGTCTCATTTTATAAAGTCACTGCCGCCAGCCTGAACGACCAGTTATAAGATAATCTTTTCGTGAATATGTAACCTTTTTCTTTTCCCTCCATTTAAAATTTGTATTTTTCATTTTCTTAAATATTTAGAAGTTTATACTTCATAATTATTTAGTTATATAGTAGGTATAAGTTAATTTAAGTTTTTTAGTTTCTCTCACTTGTATTGATAGTGATAGGTTTTTTTAATTTCTTATTCATTTCTTCTATTTTTTTCCCCCCCTATGAACTGTTAACATAAGTAAATTTGTTCATTTGTTTTGTACTATTGTATTCTAATGGGCACCTGCTGAAAAACTTTCGGGTTTAGCAGGACCCTAAGCTGTTCATAAAATGTGAAATAAACTTTTGATTGATTGATTGATTGATTGATTGATAGGATAGAATGTATCTACCACTTATAATACATATTTTACCCAAAAACATGTATCAATCAGTTGAACATGTTCTTAGGAATCAGTTTCCAGCTCATTATTGAAAATAAAAATTCAGAATGAACACACTTTCAATCCTGCTATTGTGTTAATCCTTCAAAAGATTCCATTTTCGATAACCACATTTCCCAATGAAGAATTCCCAGCCTCATTTCGAGTGCAATTGACGGAGGTGACTGGAAGAAAAGTAATGTTTTCGATTAAGCGCTTTCTGGTCAAGACTTCTCTTACTCATCACAGAGAATCATCATTATTGGTCTTGCAAGATAGGCTGGGAGAGGAATAATTTTGGAGACTGTTCTCTTCAAGCTCTCATAGATGAGCAATTGCTGGTACAAGTACAAGCTGGCAGAAAGGAAGAAAGAATAAAACAAGAAGCACAAGCAATAGTTGTCTGCAAGAAGTCACGAAGCGGGTCACTCGTGGTTATTCCTCTGGATCCAATCACAAACCACACGGTCCGAGGATAACTCGATGCTCATCTTCCTTTCTGTCCTTTTCTCCCGCTAAGTATCCTCTTCTTGACCATGCCGCCTATCACACAATTTCTTTCAAATTACACAATATTTATTGTATCTTTCCAATCATCCAACGCCGACATTTCAAATGAATTTCTCGGGAAACGTACATCACTGAGACTGAGTCTCATCTTTCCA
This sequence comes from Laodelphax striatellus, assembly GCA_017141395.1. NCBI lineage: Eukaryota > Metazoa > Arthropoda > Insecta > Hemiptera > Delphacidae > Laodelphax > Laodelphax striatellus. The sequence goes on along the minus strand of CM029534.1, from coordinate 35,044,448 downwards.
ATATCCATCACCGTCACCGATATTATTTCGAATTGAATTTATACATGTACATTCTCTTGGATGTTGAGAAAAATGTCTGTCACTCAGTCTGTTTGTCGATGCAATTCGACAAACATGAGAATATGATGGTTGAGAAAGAATATGATGGAAATATTTCAAGACCCTCAACCTCAACAAGGATGGTTCTCGTAGTGGCTTTCCTAATTTTGTATGTATTATTTGAAATTATTCTATGTTGATATTATGTGATAAATGAAAAAATGTTAGTTTATAATTTCGATAATATCAAAGTGAAGTAAATTATCTTTTAGTGAATCATAATTTTCACTCTATTTAGTAATTTACTTTACTCTATAGTTTCTACTCTATTTAATAATTTACTTTACTTTATTAAATAGAGTAGAAACTATAGAGTAAAGTAAATTACTAAATAGAGTGAAAATTATTATTCAATAAAAGATAATATAGTAATTTATAGTAATAATAAAGATATAGTAATTTTACTTTAAATTTCAAATTGATTTGTGAAAAGTTGTGATAATTGGAAATTTGGTGATAGATGCACGATGCCCTAAAGTAGACTACTAATATTCGGATGAGAGAAACATTTTTTTAGAATAAAGTCTTCAATTATTATGGAAGAGTAGTAACTACTGTATAAACTGTTATTAATTTTTATATTTATCAACACATCGCTTTCGTTTGTCGTGCAGTAAGATTAATTTAAGATGGAAGAGCGGTTCAAAAACGAAGAAGGAATAGAAGATTCGTTGTCTTAAATTGTAAACTATTGTGGAATCTTAAATTGTAAACCCATATTATTGGATATAGTAGCTTATGAAAATGAGATTTACGATTATGAATACGAAATGATTATGAAAATTTCAATATGGTTCCGTAATGACCAATAACGATGAGCAGAAATAACTGAAAAGACTGTCAGTACTGCTGTTCAGAAAACGATTTTCGAAGAAGCTGACAACTTTTCAAGGACCACCTTCTTCTGACCCACAAACCTGTCTGTATCTGTATTATACTGTATCTGTATATACTGTACCTGTATATACTGTATACTGGTATGGTAAGTTTAGTCAGTAAGTATTACCGTGGCGAAGCGTGGTATACTTATTTGGTATTTCCTATAGGAAATATACCCGGCGATGACCAAATAAGTATACCACGCTTCGGCACTTAAGTATTAATATTTATCAATACATAACTTTCGTTCGTAGTGCAATAAGGTAAAATTGAGATGGAAGAGCGACCCAACTGATGAAGGAATAGAAAGAGATGATTCAAGCGTAAGACTATGTTATTTTAACACAAATTGCTCTAAGAACCGAAAAAAGCAACTAGATTGTAAATTAGCTCCATGACCGTTTGGCAGTCTTCCGGTATGACTACTACTTTGGGGAAGAATAAATTTTAACGATTTCCTTCTGAAGCAAGCGGCATCTGTAGAAAACTCTTACCGGTAATTAAACCGTTCACCGTTTGCATTTCTTCACATTACACCATTGAATTGAATCTCGACGTCCTCTTGTAGGCACACCGCTTCAAGATTACCGGTATACAGATGGTGGTTGAATGTTATTGCCATCAAAATAAAATGTAATAATGACATAAAAGGATAAAAGCTATAATATTTGTTTGTAACTCAAATAGTTTAATGGCACTTGTTCATTTTACGAGCGGGCAAAGGCGACGCACCGAAGGGGGGGGGCAAGTGCCCACCCCCCAACATCTTGTAAAAAAAGTCTGAGATCTGTTAAATAGAATAAAGATCTGGTGATGTACTTAATTGTTTCCGTTTAGGCGTACACAATGATTGCTGAGCATTCTAGTGAATATACTAATAAATGAAAGTACCATTTTGTAGGCTCATATTACCCTAGTTTTGATTTGTACACCCCCCCAAAATTCATGAACCACGCCTATGCGAGTGGTCAATTTATAATTCTATTCTGAATTTGAACTGATCTGCTTCAATTAGGCTCTACTTGATTTGTTATAAATCAAATCTAGATTTAGATTTAGGCTTTAATTGAATTGTTATAAATCAAAACTAGATTTAGATTCCCACTGTTATTCACAATTCACTGCGAATGGATACACGAGGATAATGCATCTATACTATTATTCGCAGTTGACTCTGGGTCAGTGAGACCTCTATTGGCTCTAAGTCAGTGATCTCTATTGATGAGATTAAATATGATAATCTATTGATTATAGAATTTCACTGTACTTCTTTGTTTTATGGCAATAAAGATATTTGATTTGATTTTGAATCAAATCAAGTCTGATATTCTCAATAAACCATCAGTTATTATTACTAACAAATCCAAACATACAGTACCATACCAACCACTACTAATAACTAGTACAGTACTAATAATAATTATTCTTAAAATGCACATTAAAAATTCAAGAAACTAGGAGAATTCATTAATAATGTAATAATCCTTCCATCAATTATATAATTTTTATAAAGTATCAATTTTCAACTTACCGAATTTTTGCAGCTTTGCTGCTCGTCGTTTAATTCGTTCGAGTTATTGTCTTTCATTCGGCTACTTCGTGCTCTCATCTGCAAAGAAATAAAATAGAATTATTCCAAAATAAGAAGTATTAACATGGAACAAAATAATAGTAGTATAGCTGTTGTCTTCGAGGAATTGAAAAATCCATTGAATCATAGGCTACACAAATAAACTATTCAATAAATATAACTAATCCAGTCTCATGAGTTCAACATTATTTGAGAAGACAATTACATTTTTCAGAGAGACATTAACATACAGGATATAAGTGGAGCAATGTTGACGGATTATTATTAAATTATCTCAATTGAATTAATCAGCTTCACAGTATAATCTATCACAAAATATTCCACTTCTAAGACGACTTTCAAGCAAAAGTACTCTCATTTCACTGGTGAATAAATAATCACAACGCAACAATAACAATAAACTTGAAAAATTGGAATACTTAGCGAGCTACATGTAAAGTGAAAACGCACCAGTGGATTTTAGTTTTGTTTAGATTTTAGTTTTTTCATCTTTATGGATTGGTGAGAGATATCAATCATTGAAGCGATGCTCTAACATAAGATTTGAATATTCCAGACCTAGATAGGTTCATGAGAAATACTACTCCATTTTTAAATGTACACAATAATTACTATGAATCAATTCATTATTCTCTGAAGTTTTTGTATAATGTATTACACGTATACTGTTCCCCAATACGTGTCGAGTAATATCAATTTTACTAATTATTACAGTACTCATAATACTACTGATACAGTACTTTGTTATACTATTTTATCGTACTGTTACTACTACCGATGCAGTGTTTCCGTCTACCGTATTCACACAAACAACTGGAAAATTGAAAGTTTTAGCAGTAAAGAACGTGTAATGACCGTGGTTGAGTCTAATTGTTTGTTTTGGCATAACTTCACCCGGTGAACAAACTGAGACCGTGAAAGCTGTAGTCTGGCGCGGTCTCGACAGACTCCCACGCTGCTCACGTTTTACCGCCAAAAGCGCAGACTGAATGCTAATTTCCGGTCTGCTAGACCGCCTTCATAATAAAAATCGGATACTACATGCGCCGCCCGGTCCAGCTCAGCTGCCTTTATGAATGAGAGATGAAACGGCGCGTGAGTCAATAGGATTTGCTTACAATAAAAAAGAATTAAAAAGAAAACACGAACCCATTCACTTGTATTCCTCGAGCACGTATCAGGCTCCGAGGCAATTTCAGGGTTCATTCTTTGTGAACCCAGTTCTGAGTTTCGGCTCCTATCAATGGACCGATAATTAAATATTGTCCTGTAGCAATCTTGTTTGGCTACGCCCAAAGAGCAATTTCACGTTTTCTCTTGTTCCAGGCGCACTTACTTATTAATTCAACGCTAATAACTCCCCTATTCAAATCTTTCTCCTTTCAACCGACCAATAATTTTCTAACGGCAACGGGTTCCCTCCTCTGATTGTAGCGAATCCTGTTTGCATTTTGATGAGATCATGTTCAGGAAGTCACAACAATATTTTTGGTGTAGTACCTTCTCCGAGATTCATTGAAGAAACTCGTACGTAAATAAAACCTTCTCTCCGATGAACATAACTCTAATATGGAATAGACTATTGACATACCTCACTTTTTAATTTTCAGGGAGTCAGTTATAACAATCATTGTGAAAAAGGTCTGATAAATGACGAGCTCAATGCAAAAAAGGTGAATGTCGTAATTTGTAAATTTTCAGTAAAATCATTTGACCTTCCTCCCCCTTCTTGTATTGTACAGTACCTTCTTGTCTTGTATTTTTGGAGCAGCAGTACGGCTCAGACCATCATTATCTTTGTAAACCACTCCAAACTATTTTTTTCTGCTGCTGTTGATTCATGAAATGCAGTTATTATCGCAAACTAGTAAATTTTTAACATTCCTCTTGTTTTCATTGGGCTCTTCAAGAAGTGGGATCAGTGGTATCGGCGAGCTACAGATATAGTTCAGGATGTTCGAAGATAAGACGATAGGTTATTCTGTATTTATAATTAGTGTTTCAAAATAGTGATAGGATTTACAAGAAAATCAATAGCATGAGAATTTGAGCTTTAGTCCAAATCAAGTTATGAGATGAGTCAGGAGAGGACCGTTATTGAAAGAAGCCGCTTTCATAGCGAGTTTCCCTGCAACATCATCTCGGAAGGAAATGCAGTTGAAAGTACGGTACAACTTTAAAAATCCCGGTCCCGTTCACATCCTTCTGTCCACGCTGAGTAATGTTCGGTCCAGATGTTGAGCATGGCTCACTGCATCATTGTGCTCCATCATGTTGTCTTGAGAGATTGAGACCAGAGTTTTAACGACTAGCTGACACGAAAGCTTGTCAGCAGCTGATTTGAATGAAACGCTTTGATCTTCAAAGAGAATACATGGCCAACAATATGAATAAGAAGCAACGCCGCCTCGTAAATAATGAATGATAATATCAGATAACGATTATCTATTATGTTTTCTAGAGCTCTGTGATTCCTGGGCCCTGTCATTCCGATGAGTTCAAAACGAAATACCGGCACCAAAAAACTTTACCGGGAGTCCACTCATTCCACATGGGAGTTTATTGTTGTAATTGCTCTTGTCATACTCATTTTAATGCGTTTAAACTCTTCCAGCGGTACGTAATCACTGATGGCGATGACATAAACTGTCTTGTTATTTTCAGTTGCAGCTTCCTTTGACCTAGGCTATGAATTCTGTTTATTGGAGCGAGACACAAAACAGGGCTGTTGGACAGAGCTCAGTGATCAATCAAATTCAATTCAAGCAAGTCTGTGCTCTCTAGTGATCTGAATCAATGTCAAATCTAAATGAATTGAAACAATCAAATCATTCATTAATAATTTTATTTGAAAGCATCGATGATTTTATTTGATTTCATTGTTATCTGTATCATTGATTACAATGAAGAACAAGTAGGCTAGCATGGAGCTAGATAGGGTCCTATAAAATCTCTGAGTGTTGTTGGATTCAATAAAAAAATGGAAGTTTCTAAAGAAACCTATAAATGCTTTGTTGAAAATTTTCTTTAGTGTGATAAGTGGAGTGTGACAACATTCATATAAGTGGAGATTACGAGATTTAGAGATTAACGAGACATTCTGTAAATTCGTAATTTGGTGATCCTATACGGCCATTATTCCTCGTTTTTACTCCTCAATGTGAGTATGAAATCATTAAATTAATTTCAATTTTTTCTTCAATATTCGAGAATCATGATAATAATACTGTATAATAATATCGATTGTCGAAAAATATAATATAAATTAGTAGACCTATGACCCTTATGTACGACCCTTATGTACATAGGCTTAATTCAACAATAATTCAATACTATCAAAACATAATAATCCTGGAACAATACAAATCGAATACTAAAAAATTAAATTGATGATGTTAAATGGAACAAAATACTATGCATACCATACATCTTCTACCAGAATATCTTCATATATTAATATTCTTTCTATATGATCAATGTGATATATTTTAGTCAGGCAAAGAGATCGAAGGATTGAGTGAATGTGATTAGAATAAAATGAGATCCTAGTTGATTAAGGTGACAGTGAGTTACTAATTGGCCACAAAATAGTACAATTTTCTGGAATATCATTATTCAAGGGATGTGACTCTTATTGAAGTTTCTCAAAAGTTAAGGGCGCTTGGAGAAAATGAAAGATATATTAATTTTTAAAACTAGGTAGGTTGCTCAGAGCTGCTGTAGAGCCTTGAAGTAAAGCACTTGCTTACAACAACATTCGAGCGGCTAAACAAAAAGTGACAGGATACAAAAATGTAATAAGCACTATATTATATTGCCCATGCATCGTGGTTGTTAACAGAATAGAAAGCTGCAGTAAAATATCAAGTAATGAGCTGATTTGTCACGCAAATCTGTGTCCACGATTTTTGTTCTAGTACACGCTAATCTCATGACGATTAGGACGCAGGCTTTATCCAGGTACGTGTGTCCTTGCCGTGCGTGTTATCCGAGAAGAAAAGTACGTCACATCGAAATGTCACTCACTGTGACACACTTTTCGGCAGACGGAGATTGACAGTGACACGTCACGGAGCACTGGCTAGACTAGACAATTTGTTGGCTTCACATGTAGATCTGCTTTTGAATTGCGATGAGATTGGATAAGGGAAAACTCCTATTCAGAAAAGAATTGACTTCGAAAAAGGAAAAGTACTCAAGGTGTACGGAAGAAGTCTTATCGAGATATTCGTAATGCAAGGTCCGTTTTACCTGATAAAGTTTCGAGCAGTGAAGAAATTCGTCCTATAGAGGAATTCGTTTTATCGAGGTCCGCACTAACGAGGTTCCCCTGCAGTAACTTACTATGAGCTGAACGTTTAGGGCCAATAGTTGAACTGGATATGCTCGAGAAAAGATAGTTTCGAAAGGTGCTACACGAAGTACTGTACATCTTATAATTTATTGTACAACAGTAAGTTCAAACAATGAGAACATTTCATACTGTATTATTTTTTGTATTGGAACTATTTTCTTAAAATGTCATTGTTATAACATAAATCATGTTAATCAATATTAGGAATATCATTTGATTTGAATCCTCTGAAATTCAATGTCTGAATCTCCATGTCTATATACGCAAAAATACTTACGTATTCTTTCTCTATGATATTATTTGCATTGATTATAAGTTCATGTTTTCCTTTATCAATACACAATATTATTCATGAAAAATTTTCGGAGAGTAACAAATGTTTTCAATGTTATTAACAAACGCTTCTTTTAGCCGAATTAGCCGAAAATCTATGAGGATTGACTTGCGTAATATTGATAACTCAAACATGAGCTATTGAATTCAATTCTTGCCATCTTGTCCTTTCATCTGTTAAATTAATCATGATGAACCAACTTATACTGAATGTAGTGGGAACAAATAACTCTTAATTTGACTAGAAATATGAGTTTCTTCACCGTGATTTTCTTTATATATAACCATAGACTAAAGTCCTCCAAGCGAGGATACATTGATGAAGGCTCACTGTGCACTGTTGCCACTTGACTAATATATAGTCATCCTTCCCTTACTCTACTATACAGAATATTCACTATATTCTTTCCTCTATAAATTGAACACTACTTTTTTCACTCAACAATAATTTTTTGGTGTGTAATCGAAAACAAAGTTTTATCTGTGATGTAACTCTTCACCTTAATCATTATTGTTATGACATAGACATTATAAGAATCGGAATCATGTGTGCGATAAAATATGACCCTCGATAATCATATCATCACCAACAAAGAGCATCCTCTTTCCCATTAGGGTGATGGTGATGTTCATAAGAGTATCGAGTCTCTTCCTGAAACACAATAGTTCTGGAAGCTTTCTCAACTTCCTCAAGGTTGGTTCAAGAACGTCGTGTTCGCCAAAGTCAGTGTGGATTACAAAGCTCATGTATCCTGTTGTTCTGACAAGTAGCAGTCTACGTTCCAGACGCTGCGTAACACCTTATGTTATAATTATCAACATCATTCGTTTATTATGTGCAACAGAAAAGCATTCAAGAAGACCTGAATTCACTGACACTAAGAGAGAGCAATAATTGCCTTAGAACAAATAATATTCTCGACAAAGATCATGAAATGTTTCAAATTCATCTCACCATGATTCCCCAATAAGTTGTCGCCTAATCTACTTTATGTTTTTTCTTTATCTATTAGGAATTTATGAGTGATTAATTATTTTATTAGATCTGGACTGTAAATGAATTATTCATACACATTACAAATTTCTACAGTGTTCAAAGAGTATATCCTATGTGACTTCATCCACTTCAAAATATTAAAGACTGTACAATATTGATATATTTTTGCATCATCGTGGATGAGTACTTATACACTTCGATCGTATGTGGAGAAAACTGTACAGAAGTAATTTATTTAAAGCTCTTTCTCAAGACAAAATATGGCTCCAATTTGATTTTTTTTTTTTTTGAATAATCGTTCAGTATTGGAATTTGAACTACATTATTTAATCACATGAATGTGTGTAGTCCGATTAGCTGTGGGTGACCTCATCAATAATAAGTTTTGGCTAAGTTTTTATCTAATATAAGTTTTTGTCTGAAGAGCAGACTGTGCAAATGGGAAAGAGATGAGGTGAATGAAGGGTGGTACGGTTCCATCACCATGCTAATAGAATTCGAATTCATTCTTGAGAATTTCTACACAGATTCAAATTAATAGCTCAGACCCAGTGTTCTAAACATCATGGGTTCAACACGTGCTCAATTAACAATTAAGAGCATTATAATTGCCCAATTATAATATTCAATAAGTTAGTTTAAAAAGTGAAAATCAAGAGAATCCATTAATAATCTTAATACTTTCCAACCATGATCTGCTCAAGTTTTTTTTCTCTGATTACAAAATATTTACTGTAGTAGTGACGAATGGGTAATATTTTTGTAACGTTGAAAATGGACCTAAGCATGGCGGGCGAAGTAAGAAAGGTATAGAAACTTCATTGGAGAGAAAGCAGAAAAGAAAACAGATTGAAAAATTGGTACAATGATGGGAAACTGGCGAATAAATTTCAAGTGCAGTCAACTGCATTATCCTATCATGATTACCTATCATGATTATCTTTATCCTCCTCAATCTACTAAGATTCAATCAACTAAGACCTGCAATCTTCTAAGATCCTCAATCTGTCAAGATCCTCTACAAAGACCCTAAACCTACTTGATGCAGTTGGAGAAAATTGAAATTTGATGTAAATATTGTAGGCAATACTGGCTGAGCTTGCATTATCAGGAAAATGGCAGTTGAAGAACAGAAGAACAGAAAATGGCAGAAGAACAGAATCGAGCAATCTGAGAATAGGAGAATAGTGCATTCACCTAGGAATGGGAGAACGCTTGATGCATGGAGAGACGATAAGACGGTAACATGGCAAATTGCGCAGCCAGAACGGGATGTGCACATTACGAGAGAGCTGACATTGAAATTGATATCCTTGTTTTTCATCGACGCAGAACAAATGCCGGAGACGAGATTGGTGGAGGTGAAGTTTGAAGAAAAATTTCGAAGAAAGAATAGATGAGTGCAGTCATCACGAGTGTTGAAGAAACCGAACACAAACTTTGCTGTGTTTTCACGTTCATTCACTTCTTGAATAGCACGCCGCGGTTACATCGATCATGACCCTGTTCTCACACCTGGCCAATGATAGCCGGCCGGCTCTGGCCCGCCATTATACTGGCCATTAAAATTGCATTACGCTGTAATAGGCGTAGCGCCGCTATTAAATAATATCATTCTGATTGCACCACTATCAAACAACAAAAATAAACAATCATGCTGTTTCGTCTGTGACCAAACATTACAACTGTGAACGCTAACATTAGGAAGATAGAGATTGCTTGATGCAGCTTGATAAATCATTATACATAATTGAAAAATCAGGGAATTTATGAAAAATCATGAAACTTTCCTACCTTCATCTGCTCAAATTTTTCTCCCAGTTTTAATTACTAATTAGGAATATAGTACTGTACTTACAAAAAGGCTATATATTTTTAAATAGACCAAAGCGTGGCGTCCGATGTAAGAAAGGTATGGAACAGATTATTGGAGAAAAATTATACGAATATTCTAATTGAATACATAAATATTTTATTCATTGAGCTGGTGTAAGTATGCAATTTATTGGTTGAAAGTGTTGCACAGGAATGCTACTCCTCTATAGTAATAATAATTTATTACCTTCTTTCTCTTCTTTGTTTGCATTTCATTTCATATATTAGTAAATAAAAAAATGTTCTATTGATTTTTTGGGCTCAATGGATACAGGAAAAATATGAATTCTCATAATTATAACGGTGAATAAAAACGTTATATTGATTTTATTGGCCCATAATACAGTACAATATTTCATCGTTGTGGAAGCAAAAAGCCAAATCTATGATTGCTGAGCTACAATGGTAGCTCTATTTGTTACTTTAGAAAAAGTGAAAGTAACTCTTTTCAAAAACTGCAACTTATGAATTGAAAACAATATTTCATTGCTACTGATGGACGCACTATTGATAAGGCCCCAAAACACCTCTTGCAAAAATATCACTTTTTACGAATTTCTCGAGCTCTTATGAACTCGAGTGAACGAACTCCTTCGCCATTTTAGCATCTATCTTGATCAGCCAATGACTCCTACAACACGACAAAGACGAATTACAGCTCGGCAAATGCAGCAGTGAACATCAGGATCCAAGCAGGCAAAACAACACAGCAGTCGGCAGCGATCCATGCATACCGAGGTCAACGTACTATTGATGTACTTAAAACGACACCGAAGTAGAAGAACAGTAAGTGCAAACACAAGAAACATGTACTGGATGTTTCTTTTAGACCTTCAACTGAAATTTCCAAGCTCTGAAAAAACGGTACCTGAGGAGCAACGCATAAATAAGAGAAGCATGCGTAACCGTCATGTAATTGCTGATAGAGCCGATAGTCTTTCAAAAATGATGAAAAACCTGTTTGTTGTGAATCGAGTGGAACCAACAACTTTATCTGGCTCTCCTCGCTTATTTTGTAGCAAAAGTTGGGGTTCCCACGGAGCATGATAATAAAATAACTTCAAATCTCACCGAACCAATCACCAGAACAATTGACCTACAAACTACTTGATTGCAGTCACCTTATCTCGTCTCTCTGCAACACAGTTGGTAATCAAGCAAGAAATTCAACTCTGCAGTATTTACAAATGATCACCCTATCATCGACTTTCTCGAATAGCAGAAATCACATGGAATTCAAATCACATTCGAATCTGATTGAAGAATAGGATAACTTCAATAGCTTAATAGAAAGATCTTGAAGTTGGTTACCAATTTACATCAAGATACAGATGATTCAAGTAATTACCTAAATAGGTGCATGTAACTTAGTACTCTGCACTCTCGTTTGTTGTACGTAGATACAATTGCATGTAATAAGCCTAGATGGATGCTACCAACACACCATAGAAAGTGATTGAAGTAGACCTATTGTACTCGTAGATTAAGTGGGAATAGATATGATAATTTCTAATAGCATAGCATTTAAAAGCATAGAAGATTGCTGTTGACATGATAAAAAATAAGTTATTGAAGGAAGGACATTGTTTGGGGTGAAAAGGCCGTCTCTGCCCTATAAGTTTTGAATTTTCATGCATGTATACTAAATAGAAATATACGTAATATGAAAATCTTCAACTCTAATCATCTCCTATTCCATACTAATCTCCCCCCCCCCAACCCACCACCTCCTTCCAATCCAAAGTTATCACGACTCAACTTTTCCTCTATCATAAACTATTCTTATTATCTCTCCTATTATCCTATCTCTCTTATTATTTCTCTCCTTCTTATGGAGCTTATATCATTGTCTCTTCTCATTTTTTAATAGAAGTAGAACATAAACCAAAGGTAATCCGTTATTTAGTTGGTCTATGCATAACTCAGCAAACAGGTGAGGAATAATGAATACCGCTATTCCAAGGGACATGTATTGATTATTTATATTTTGTAATTTTATTCTAATTTTTCCTTCTCAAAAATCACCAAACAATGGGAAAATTGTTCACTAGTTTTTCAAGTTCATGAATGTGCAAACAGTTTTCTCATTGAATTACCATGGTTTTTTAAACGAATGATGTCACGATTATCTGTATCCCAATTTAGGCCTAAAATTACAGCAGTGAGGGTGGTGTAGTGTGGGGTGTGGGTTGGGGGGTGATGCCCGATGGCAATAGGCCAGTGGACAAACAAGTTGAATTGAAGGCAGGGCACCTAACGGACCAGGCTGGGGACATGGACAGGTCCTTCTTTCTTTCTACATCATACAGCATCCAGCATCATTCGCCTTCTGCATGCACTTGCTGACCCACTCACTTAGCCTATGTGTGTGTGTGTGTGTGTGTGTGTGTGTGTGTGTGTGTTCAACTCTCGCCACTATCACACACATCAAACTTTCCACTCCTCCTCGTTCACATAATACAATCCTCTTCTTATCACATGTTCCTCTTCCGACTACTCTTCTTATTAATTTGACGTTTTCTTATTCTATTTTTCTACTTTTTCTTTACCTTTTTCATCTATTTCTTTCTTCTTATTAATATTCTCATTCTTCTTCTTCTTCTTCTTCTTCTTCTTCTTCTTCTTTTCTCCTTCTTCTTCTTCTTCTTCTTCTTCTTCTTCTTCTTCTTCTTCTTCTTCTTCTTCTTCTTCTTCGTCTTCTTCTTCTTCTTCCTCTGGTTCTCTTTATTCTCCATCCTCCGATTCCCTGTCTTATTCTTCTTCTTTCTTCATATTCCTTCCCATCTTCTTCTACTAATTTCTCCTCCTTCTTCTTCTCCTCTTTTTCTTCTTCTTCCTCCTTCTTCTCTCTTCATCTCCTCCTCACACATCTTCCTCCTGCTCCCTTTCCTTCCTAGAACTATTTCTCTTCCCCCGATGTCTCTGATGTTTCCCTCAAGTTTCCTCTTTCATTATTTTTACATAATCTCCTTTTAAATTCAATTCTGTATTTGTTCACCTTCGCTGAATCCTTTTGTGCCTTTCTATCTTCCTTACTTTCTTCCTTCTTATGATTACTTTTCTTCTTTTTGCATTTTCTCCTTCATTACTTCTTTTTTCTCTGCTCCCATTCTTCTGCTCGCCAATGTTACTCTTATCCTCCACTATCTAAAATGCTTCTTGTCAATTTTCAATTTCTTATAATCTCTCTTGTTTTCATTTTTGATTCTCAATTCTTCATTACCGATTCATTTAATTTACATTTCCTTTCATGATAATTAATTGAACGAAAATCCTAAGAAATGCCATACAATGTTCTGAAGACTTCTGCTACTGCAAATATTGACAACAGAATAATAGCTAGTAAGGAAACATTAATAAGGAATTTCGTTCAATTAATAATTATGATTTTAAAGCAACTGAATAGTTGCAATATCTCACTTCCTTCCATCTTTACATTTCCTTTCCTTCTTCTGTTCTCAAATTCAGTCCAACTCCCCTTTCTCTTTTTCCTTAATTTCTTTTCTCCTCCGAATTTCTCTTCTTCATCTTCCGCATATCAATATCGGATGCTGTGGTTATCACGGACAAACCACTTCTCTTAATTCTCTCACTCCTCCTCCTTCTCCCTCTCTTCCTCCTCATCCTCCTCCTCCTCCACCTTCTCCTCCTCCTCCTCCTCCTCCTCCTCCACCTTCTCTTCCTCATAACCAATAGAAACCACCAAGTTGAAAAAACTGACGATGCAACATTAAAGACAAACAGAATCATTTTCACCTTCCATCTTCTACCTAGAACTTCTATCGTTTGACACAGCTTTCAAGTTGTTGTCAATGCTGCCATAGCTCACTCACCCTAATCAATGCATCAGGACGTACATAGATCTTACTTCTCTAGAATATAAACATGTTTGGAACCAGTGGAGGCCCAAGAGAAAGAACTAGGCTAGAATAGGAAGCGAAGAGAAAGAAAGCACCAGTCACGGCAGGATAACAGGTGTGAAGCAAGATTGTCTCGCCAACGTGCTTTTGAGCGCGTTGCCTCTTCTTGTTGTTATCCATTCTGATCTGAACCCGAAGCTCTATTCGTGGCTAGGCAATAAATTCATACTAGACAGAAGTAGTTATCCGTTTATTATACTACAGAAGATAGGAAAGAATTTTTGTTAGTGTAAGGTTGTACACTCAGGTCCGTCGCGAAATTACAGTTCATGCGACATGGAATACATAATAATTATTGATTCGATTATTCGTTTGTCAAATGTTTTGATTAAAATAGTGATTTTGGATCACAAAATTTGTAATAAAATCGTATGGGTTACCTACATTTTACATTGGGATCGGAGTCTTCAAATTCCATGTCGAACAATAGTAGTTAAGATCGAATAGTGATAGTGATAGTCGAATATCGATTCATGAATGAAATTCAATCAGTGGAAAAAACTAGCTAAAGAATAATGGATTGGTGAAGATTAATCGTCGATTAATTCATGAATGAAATTCAATCAGTGGCAAAATCTATAGAAAAAACAAGAATAATAGTTATAGTTGAAGACTAATGGCTTGGTGAAGATTTTCGAAATGAGAAGTAAGCTATATGTATTTATAATTAAATTGAGAGAGTGAGAGAGATATTTCCAATTATTTGCTTCAACACAAAAAATATCTCACGTAACATAAAATAAATTTATTTACATATTTTTCTTTTTCAATGTATTTTGATCAAGTGAAATAAATATATCATATTCTAAACAGAAAAGTAAGTTATTCATCAGAACTACTGCTTGGTTCTTATAATAATCCCTCTAATTAATGGAAGAAACCATCATTGAACAGGTACAAAACATTTTCATGGGATCATGCAACTGTCATCCTTATTAATGAGTATGACAGTTTCAAGATTGCATATCCATTTTCTATTCACCGACAAAAACGCAGAAAATAATCTGATGAAACAGTTCAACTTTCTCTTGAACTCAAAACTTTCAGTTGAATGATTTTTAATTTTCGAGCACTTCAGATAACAACATATCAACAACAGTGGAGGATGATCAGGAAAAATAATATGTAGCCTGAGGTGCTTCTTTTGTCTCAAGTACAGTACATTGTCTAAGCACAAGGCAATGCCTCATGGACTTTCACGTTGGTGATTGGCGAGTTGTGAATGAAACAATGAATCAGGTGTTGGCAAAGCGATGATTCAACAAGTCAAATGATGTTTCTCGTATCAGCCACCGGCTACTCCTTCGAACTCTCTCCCTTCACTGTCATCGGATTAACAGAGGCTAACGAACTGTTATGTTTTGAAGAGCATGAAAGGGAATTCGACCGTTGGAATTAGTTTGGATGAGAATTGAAATATGAAAAGTTCAAGGTAAAACTTTCTACGGTCAGATCCATTATTCATTCACCAAGAGGGAAAACACGATCTCGAATGGAGAGACTAGAATTTTGTCGAGAAGTTGAAATCAAACATTTTGGAAATGTAAGGCTAGGCGTACACCGGTTAGTCAAGACAAGACAAGATTAGTCACGTTTAGTCATAGTACTTTACATAGTTGCTTATGAAGCAACACACACCGATTGGTCATTGCATCGGTGTGTGCTGCTTCATAAGCAACTATGTGAATTACTATGACTAAACGTGACTAATCTCGTCTTGTCTTGTCTTGACTAACCGGTGTACGCCTAGCCTTAGTTTGAATCGAGATTTTATCCCTTAGTTTTTATCCCATTTTGCAAGAAAATTGGAAATTGGAAGGATTTTGAGGAATCAAAGTTTGTTACAAGGTACAAGATACATATACAGAGATGAGAGATACAGAGATTAGATGGAATGGATAAGATATTAATGTGAATCTATTAAATTTATTTATCTATACGAGGTCAAGAGACAGCAGGTATAGATGAACAGGTATGATCCAATTTCATGAAAGTATTGATTCTCCAAAATAATTTCCAAGTTGTGTTTGAAAACCTATTCCACGTTTATGATGGTTACCTGTGTTTCAATCCTTTCAAAACAATGCGTGAGAGGTTGCTCCTAAAAATATTGCCCTTCACAATTCTAGAAAGTATTACGATTGAGAGAAAGATCAATGGTCATTGTTCACGTTAGGTAACAGTAAATCACTCAAGATTATACCTGGAAATGACCACCATTGTTTGAATGTTCAAAATTGTATATTTTATTCATATGGTTTAGAACAATTTGTATTATGTGATCTCCAACGACAGTTAAACCAATTTTTAGTTTAAACTTACGTTTTACCACTCACTAGAAACTTTTTTGTCAGAAAGTCCGATGTTCGAACAGCTGACCATTTGATTCAATGTTAGCATCATTGAATCATATGGTCAGCTTTTCGGACATTGAACTTTCTGACAAAAAAGATTCTAGTCAGTGGTAGAACCTACGTTTAAACTATACTGTCGTTGGAGAAACCGGCCCTTATTCATATAGTTTAGAACAATTTGCGATCTGCAGCCTGAAGTTAAGTACTCCTTACTTTTTCTCAATTTGGAGAACTGGCCATTGTAAACGTATTCGCTGACCGTTTGTTTTTTAAAACTCAGGGGCTTTCTATAATGTTTAATTTTCAAAACTCACATATAAGATGTTGTGAACTGTCCAACAATGCACATACAATGCATTGGCTTGTACATGTCAAGCCAAAAATGACTTTAACTATGATTACACACAAAATTCCACTGAAAAATCATTTGTGTGAAAGTTTTTGGGAGAATTCTTCCATAGATGGTCAAATGTAGTTTAAAATAAAACACAGTCATTGCTAAAGAGCTTTAGTTGAGCAGACCACCCTTATTACGCAGCACGCAGTGATTAAAACTGCTTTAGGATTGAGAGCCGCTTGGCCTTAGTGGTGGACCGCTCTAGGCCGGTCCTAAAGCAGTTTAAATCAAAGTATAGTTTACTTCAAAATCAAAGACCACAAAAAACTTCATGTTTACAGCTTTCTCAATGAGCTTCGTTTCAAGAACAAAAACACCCTCGAAGAGAATAAAATTAGCAGATCCTTTGGCGGCAGTCGGAAAAGCAAAAAAAGCGAACAAAGTGAGAAACAATTCCTGTACTTTCACCGACACGTTCTTCCTTTCACCTTCCTTTCATATCTTCCAAGTTGGCTCACAAGTGGAACTGGAACGACAGACGAATCGCGATAGTCCTGGCGACTTACCAGTTCAGTTCCCGCGAGTAAAAGCCCTCGTAAACAAGGCGGCTCGTTTACGAATGACAATACTCTCTTTACAAGATCTCTTTTTCTGTAGTGAGATGAAAATTGTCCAACATTTCACACCATACCCTCGTTAGTCGTTAATATATCACCCACTTGTTCTGTCTCTTTACGTGGGAAGTCAAATCTATTGTTTAAATGCCGTACATATCCGATGCTCTACCGACAGCGTGAGAGAAATACGCTACTCGTTAAATGAAAATTACAAGTGATATTCGAAATTTCAAACTTTCTTTCAGGCCATTCGGTGAGGTTTCTACTACTATCTATTCTCACATACAGCAGGATTCTTTCAAATTGTCAGAAAAAAAGATGTACGCTAGTTCACTGACGTTAAATCAGCTGTTTTCTGGTAATTTAAAAGAATCGTGCTATATTTTCCCAAGTTTCAGAATCCTCAAACTAAATTATTAAAACTTCACAATCCAACCAAGTGACAGTGATGTGATCAGGTGCATCATGTGGAATCCGTAACAAGTACTTCGTACTTTGTACCGTATCATGTACACTGTGCCAAGTACTTAATTTTTTTGGAAATTCGACGCAAGTGCAGTAATTGCAATGGGTTTTAGTGATAAGTATGAATACAACGCTAATACTAGTGATAATTAAACTAATAACTTACCACTCTGGATGAAACTGTCTGGATGTTAACTTGCAAATCTGATTGAACACTTACCTGGGAAAGAAAAACATCAAAAATTGAAAAACAAAGACTAGAATTTTTTGTAGAAAAACAAATCAACAAACTTAGTTCATGTGAAGGTTATAAAATTATAAATATGCTGTAAATCGTAATTCCCTCGATTTATAACCGTACCCTCTACTGTTAGGTATCCTAACACCTTTACTTCACTAAACTATCTTATACAAACTCCGTCAATGGAGCGTTTCTACACTCTTTAGCAAAGCAGCAAAACCTAATGAAAACAGTGACATATTACATCGATCAAGTGATGAGCTGATGGGATAAGAGTGGTGGATACTTATTCAAGTTGTGGACATTTTTATAACATGATCCGGCCAACAGGTGATACTTCCGCACGAGCGCCGTGGACAAACAACTTACTATATTATATACATTTATAAAGTTAACCATATTATATACATTACTATGGAGGGGTATCGTTTCATTTCACGGGTGACTGGCTTGTTTTAGCTGGGAGCCAGAGTCAACCTAGGCCTACACACGTAGCAAAGTTGCAGTTGTAGAGGACAAGGTACAGTATTGAGCAAACAACTCCACATCCTGGTTCAACGTACACTACACACTATTCCTGCTTCAATTTTATTTTTTTGAACAGGGTGTGGCTGCAACAG
The DNA here is from genome assembly GCA_017141395.1 of Laodelphax striatellus. Taxonomy (NCBI): domain Eukaryota; kingdom Metazoa; phylum Arthropoda; class Insecta; order Hemiptera; family Delphacidae; genus Laodelphax; species Laodelphax striatellus. Next base: position 35,025,766 of record CM029534.1, on the reverse strand, counting down.
AGGCCTACGCCTCGTCTCCACTTTCTTCTTGTTATTACGGCACCGGTCCGAAAAAAGGCGCAGTTTTGAATATTTATTCGTGTTCCTTCCTCGAAAAAGGCACGTTCCTGGCAGTAATATATTATTCGCTGTTTTACATGAATAACGTCGCCATTGTGAAGTAAATAATACAGTACTCAGCGTACTTACATAAATTATCGGCATTAACAGGTATATAAAGTGCGTACCTGTTCAGGGGGCGGGAAATTTTGACACCCTAATATAACAGAATCGTAATGTGTATCCCATTCTCTACCAACACAATGCACTGAGCCCTCTTGTTTACATACAGTAGAGTATAACTCACAACGTGTTGAAGTATGGGTAGGGGGCTGGGTATCCATTGAATTACCTTATTCCAACGGGTCTAGGATCCTTCCCCCCCGGGAATAAATCCCAAAATATCTATTACTCTCTAATTTGCTGAAATATATTAGTCAAAATACTGGTAGTAAAGATCCCAAAATATCTATTACTCCCTAATTTTCTGAAATATATTAGTCAAAACACTGGTAGTATACCGGTCTTATTGTATTGGGTTAGACTTGAGTGGCATTTTCAATAGAAATTTAGAATGAAGTAATGCTATTTCCTGAATTCAATATCGAATTGATACAAAATTAGGTAGGAAATATAGCATAGAATTCTAATAACGAATTCTCTCACAGTTTTGATGATCTGTCACTCTAAATTTGTTTTACACCAAGGTTTGATATTGTCAGTAATTTCCAAGATTTCTCAAGTAATCGAAATAATGCAACTTGCGCGTAATCCTAAGATTGACATGATCTTGCTCCATCGTAAATTCTCTTCCAAATATTAGTTCAGTAGGCGTGTCTTTGGAATTACTCAGAGCAATTTTATCTCTTAAACGAAACTTTTGATACAGTATAACTAGCTCTTTTCAAAATAAAATATTTCTCTCATTTCGTGTTTTTAATTGACGTTTCTAGCCAATCTACGACAAGGTATTTCGTATTCCAACCAATGAGAGAATAGTAACTCCTGACAACTACTAGCCAACTCACTTTTTAAAAGTATCCGCTGGTACTGACGTTAATTACATTGAAAAAGACAGTCTTAAATGCACAGCCAGAAAGTGACAATACGTTTATGCGAGCTTCAATTTGAAAGTAAGCATGGATCTTGTTAATGAAACATGTCGCAAATGGAATAATTTCTCTGTCCAGCAACCTAGTTTGAATGCCTTACAATAATTTTAACATGACTTTTCATTGGATATTCGGCCTCCAGTGAGGCAATTCCATTATTCCACATTATACTGGTTCAATTATCCACCTTCTTGCTATTGTGTATTTTATATTGAATTGGACACAAGTCATTCTGCAGTCATAACTTAGTCGATTCATTGTTGCGATACATTTGATAAACACAAAATGACATGAATGAGATTTAAATTGGACTGCCTTATTTAGATCGTATCTTAGAACATATTTTCAACAAAAGTCCTTGCCTATGACTATAGATTGCTTATTAGATCAAGGACATGATTTCACATTACTCTTTTTAATTGAATTGTTCTGTGTTTATTGAGGAAAAGCTCCATCATATGGAATGAAGGTCATCATAACTTCATTCATCCTTCCTTCATAAATCAGTTGGACAATTATTTTAACGCTATCGTGATATAAGTTCCTATTCGAATTATTAAGGAATTACAGAATCAATTTCTCATTTGAATTGAGTAGATCATTTGATGAAATTTTGTTCAAAATTCTTCCTAATCTATTTAATCTACCAAGATTAAATTATTAATGTTGTTATTTCACCCTTATTTTAGAAGATTGGAAGGTTTTAATAGGCTTTTCATTTTTTCCCACTACCAAGAATTAATTCTGGAGCAGAAACTGATTCAAATTATAAAATAATGTATGTTTATGACCATGAAAACTCATAGTAGTATTATGACCATATTGGATCCTCCATATAGAAAATAAATTTAGCAATAAATTGATTATCAACACAACTTTATTCTCAATGCCTATTAATATTATAGAAATCAATATTCAAATGTATATTGAAATGAAACATTTATCTGACTGGAGATTTATAAAGGTTCTCGGAAATAACATAACCTACATTCTGCCAGACATTCATGCTTTCTTCCAAGATTTGTAACCAGAGAGAGAAAAGTAAAAATTCTTCCTTTATACTTTCTGTTTGTAACACTGGAGACAGTATTGTCGAAGATAATTTAATGCTTTCTTCTATAAATTCAACTAACCTATCTATGGAGCGAAATTTCGCATGAAATTTTGAGTCGATAACATAGTAAGTAAATCAGTTTTAAAAGTGGGACAGACTGCACTGTAGCTTGCTGAGCGTGTATAATGAGTAATTACAAGAAGCGTAACGATCTTTTGTTTACAGTAGTGTTGGCTGCATATCTGTCGCCCGTAAACTGAGTTGACTGCCAAGGTCAGACGACGAGACCTGAAGACGTGCCAGAATCCACTGCTGCTGTGATAATAGGATAATGTTCTGGACCAGCAAAGCATGAACTCCTGTTCAAATTGGACTGGTCCAAAGTAAACTCTCATTATGTTGTCTCGACTCCTTTTCAAGAGAAAACCAATCAATTGTTGTCATTTTCCTTTCTGAACCAATGAAGTTCAGTGTCTTTTCAAATTGTATTCGATCGTGCCCGACTGAAGCTAACAAAGCTAATATCGAACAATTACTAGATTGGATTTAAAAAAAATAATTTCTCTGGTCGAGGTTTATTTAATTACTCAACATTATACATCAAATATACATGAAATTATTTATATAAATTCTTATAACTGAATTTAATTGTTGCAAAATTAAATTTTTGGCCTCCACTCTATAAAATACGACTGTGTCGATATGCCACTACTTTTTTTTATCCAAGTTTTAAAACATTCTAAATATCATAAATTATTATAATACAATAATGATAGGCTAATAATAATAATATTTCATTTTTTTTAATTGAGCTACTAATTCAAAAATTGAACCAGTTGATCATTAGAATAATAAAAAAACAAGCATGATAGGATAAAATATAAAAAATATCAACAAAACAAAACATTAGAAATAATAGATGATAATATAATAAAATTTGAGTTCTAAATTATCTCCAATTGTCGAATTAATACATAATTATCTAATAAGAAATGCATAATTATCCAAGGAATTTATTTCAACAAATGTAAATATGGTAAATACTGATAATAAGCTGACGATGAATACCAACATCATGCATAATATGATGATTACTCGATTGGAATTCTCGAGTTAATGAACAATTAATAATTATGTAATAATTTGAAAAAGTAATGCATATGAGTAATGCACAATTATACACGTAATTTATTGCAAAAATCATAGAAATATGATTTTTCATCATTATTTATTTTCTTTGTGTATTCTGAGCTCTGACTGAATCCAACGCTTTTGTCTATACAATAATTCAAAGCGACAGTCAAATATTGGCCTTTTTAATTTGATTGTGATGGAGTATAGAAATTTAATTTCATTAGTGCAGATCACATTAGTATAGAACTAATTGACTGCATTTTTCACGATCAACAGAAAACTGTATTCGAGTTCAAATTAGTACTAAGGACTGGAGCAACATGACTTCAATTCAGGTAGAGCATCGAAATACAACATGCAATCTAGATAACTCCGATACTTAATTATGCAAGACATGACTGAAAATCGTGACAAGTGTTCACTGAGAACAGCAGGGAAATATTCAATATGAAATCGGAAATCGTGGAAATCAAGGAGCAATGATCTTGGAACTTTATAAGCTCCAACCTTCATTAGATTCTATTTCTCTTTTGAATAGGGTCGAATTATTGGTAAAATAAAGAGTGCTTATATAAGTCTTTAGGCCAGTTACTGTATTATACAAGTCGTAGATCCCTATGAAAATTTTTAAGTATCCAAAAAAGAATAATATTGAGAAACATAGTGGGATCATAAGTTTGAAAAAGTCGAGAGAATGAAGTAGAAGAGTAGATTCAATCTAATTGAAGAGTAGATTGATAAGTTGAGTAAACAAATGTATCAATCAATCTTGATAAATAACTTATTGATCGTGGAAAATGTTCATGGTAGAAACAAAATGTATGAAACGTGGAATGTTCAAAGAAACAAACTGGTTTCACAAATTATGTCAAATTCAGAAGAGAACAACGAATAAGAGAAAGATCTCTTAAGCAGAGATCAAGAGATACAAGAGAATACGCAGTGCACTTTCATACTTCCGGCTGAATGTATCAACATTCACATTGCTCACACATTTTCTGATGTATGTGTGAAAAAAGTCAAATTTGGGTCAGAATATCATGAGAAGCATTAAAACAATTGCAATGAAAACACAAAAATTGCAGCTACCAGATAATAAATAGCCTTGTCAAGTGTTCATGTACAGCATCTACTTTTATGAGAGCTGAATTATCAATGAGCTATTACTGCGGGGAGAAACAATGGAACAATATGGAAAAGTGTGAAATAAACCTGTGATATTTCAAAAAGGACCTCAACACTAATTTTCTTTCCCACACATCCGCGTTCTTTGAAGAAGAATCTGAAGAGGACAAAGAAGCTGAAATAAGTAGGCTATTATGAATGACAGGATGTGGTCGGATAGTTGAATTTTCTGAGGAATCAACTGAAAGCCCGCCTTATTTTTGACAAACAGCTAATGTAGGTTTCACTATATTATTGCAAATAAATTGGAAAAACATTCATAGGAATATTAGACCTTAAATCTGATGATATGGGATAATGTTTGAGTAGGCCATAAAAATAGAAATGCCCTCCTATTAAAATAACGGCAGCAAACGAATTAGATTGTGGCATTATGTTGTTAGTGATGGCTTTTGTTATTGAAATCTGGAATTAACAAGACAATCCAGCTCTCAAAAGAAATACCGGTGACCTAAAGAGCCATGTGGTTCAGTAACAAATTGCATCGCAGCATATTTACTGTTACTATGAATACCGCAAAAGCTTATTAGATGAATCCAATTTTCTGAGTTCAGAGGTTCATTGCTGAACAGAATGCCTATCTCATTACAGTGAGTAGAATATTGAAACCACTATGAGATAAAGACTCGTGCAGCCTTGTTCTGATTACTGTATTGTATCTCCAACATTGATAATAAAGGCGGCAACATCCTGATTGAAGTATAACTTCTCGGATTTTTTTTTAATTGCAAGGGAGAATAATAATTATTATCATCGATCAACGTGATACATGAGAGTATCACTATAACACAATATCACGCAATTAAGTATATCATTATTAATTAGCAAAAGCTCTGTACAAAATGAATCTGTTGGGAAAACTCTGTTTGCTAATAATAATTAATACTGATTAAACATATCCTAATGAATACTAATTAAACATATTCTGGTATAAAATGGTGCTTTAGTATGGAAGCTACAAGAGTTTTCATACTCCTGCAAGGACTACTTCATTCTACTCTGACTATAGGACTACAGAGTAGTTCTACAGAGTAGTATTCAAGGTGTTGATACATTATAAGCATTTGATTCTAGATTAAGAATAGAGAAAATAGCAAACATGACGATGATATTAATTCACATCTGTATGTATGTTTGTGAGTGAATAAATAAATATTATGAGACGATGCAACAAAGTTAAAAATGTATTGAATTCTAATACCCCATGTATCACGTCATTCTCTTCAGGATTGGAAAATGGGAATGCTGCGGATTCTTCATATTGCAAAAGCCATTATTCTGTCTTTCAGCAAGATCGGGGTCAATCTATTCAGTCTGCAGAAAAGGAGATAAGAGTAGAAGAAAAAAGCATCATTCGAAGCTTGCTTGCCTCACAGTTTATGCAATACCTTAGATGATGGGTCATCACATTTTCTGCAATGAGTTTTCTCCAATAATTATTGTAGCCATCGCATAACTCATAAGTGATATCATGCAAATTTTGATTACCATGTTGAAGCCAATATGAGATTTGAAGAACCGATTACTTCATAGTACGTTATGACGTTATGACTTATGAGGCTACATGTGACTGCAATATTTGGGAATCATGAAACCAATCTAAACAACCTGTGGTTCTATAATCACCATGATTCTTTGTACAAGCTCTCCATCCAGATGCTTTGTACAAACAATCTTTGATTACATAACTATCAATATAATATATACTTTATTGAGCAGTAAGGAAGCTTTTCATACCTATGTCCACCTGTAACGCGCAATTGAATAATTCAAAATTTGACTACATGAGAATAATGTACCATTTTTGTACCTTCTTCATCTTGCAATAACGCGATCTATAAAATAATAGCAAATATGCTAATATAAGCATAGTCTCTCCCTATTGAAAGAAATCAATTTGTATTGAAAGACTATTGAAATTTAATAGAATTATGTTTTGAAGTAAAGGATGTGCTTGCATGAGTGTCTGAGGCAGATATGATATTTGCTTTTTGCTATGTCATTCTTCTTTTGAAGGTTTGAAGTCCACCCCGCTAGAACTATAAACACCCAATAGATTTATAATAGTGATAGAATAGAAAACCCCCTAGTTAGATTTCAATCGAACTAGGTGGGAAAGAGTATGTTACAAAACATTACTCAAAACCTCCTCATTGGTGAAACTAGCTAGAAATACAATATTCTATATCTACAAGAAATGCCTATAAACAAGCCCATCATACTTCCCAATAATGCACAAATAAAATTGAAATCATTAGGCTTTGCCAAGGCAAAAGTTATTTTCATATCATTCTTGATTTGAAAAATACTATTCCCGAGAACATTAGCGATATTATTACGAATCAGACCCTCAACTAACTCAGATTTTGCACAATTCTATTCCTGGATATCGAGCGGCAGGATATCTTCGATTATACAACTCCTCCCAACAATTTCGACGAATTTCAAACCATTCGCATTCAGAATTTATTATTTTGCATCGGAGACTGCGGAGCAGCAGAAAAATATGGAATACGTGCTGAGAAATATTTCGATAAGCAGCGGTGTAACCGGTACGAGTTAGGACGGATCGAAAACCCCCGAAATGCGCTTGCTCGCGTGTCTACAACCTTTACAGTTAACAACTGAACTTATAGCATTGTTTCTCACAGTTTCTTTCAATGGGACATGGGCATCTGTGGGTGGTTTGTGATTTCAGTAGAATGGATTGCTTCTTGCAAAGAGCTGAAATAGGAACTCAGGGCCAAGGTTGCCTTGAACTTCATATTAAACAATGTTGTAAACTATGAACAATTTATAACAAACTTACTGAAATAACCAACTTGAATGAACAATTTTGATATCCATCCACAATTTTCAACATCGCAAGTGTATGAATATTAGTGTTTGATAGTATACTATACATTTTATTCAACAAGAGCGGTTGCTAAGTAATCATGTGGTTAAGTAACAAACATTCGAGACCGCTCTCGGATGGGTGACCGACACAAAAAATTGTGCAATGAGGCGAGTTGGAACTTACCCGTAAGGGTCTCCCCACCAATAAAAGCCATACGATAAAAAAAAGAAGGTGTTAATGAATATTCTTCGAACAATTTATTTTTTTCGACGAATGTATTGCAATTTATATTTTTCTTTGAGAAAGTTGAAAATGGGGAGATCCAAGCTCTTACCAGTTTGATTTTTAAAACTGAACAAGTTCGAAATTTCCAATTATGCAGAATGCACAGGAGCGCCATTTCACCAAACTGTTGTGGAGGGGGAGCAAATACCAGGTATGGGGGCTATGGATACTCCCATGGAAAGGGGTTCCAGGGGTTTTCCCCTAACTTTGAAAACCTTGTGAAATTGTCTAAATTTTCACGTTGAAATAGTTATCCCCGATTGATTTATGTAGTAAATAAAAATGGATCATTTTTTTGTCTGAGAGAATAATTCCAGTTTATATGATATCAGCAAATGAAAAAAATTCGAGGCAGTCAAATTAAGTTCTCACCTCTCTTGCATCAAATTCGATATAGAATGCATTCACTTTTACACTTTCACTGGCTTCACTACTCCAGTCATGTCACGGACTCATTTATCATTCCGAACACTACCACTTGTGCGTTCACTGACTAGACATGTTAATTCGGTTGCCATGTAAGTACCCTAAACGAACAATAGAAAGGAGGGTACTTGTCTAGCTCAAGTATGACGTCGTGTAGGTTCTACGTTCAACAATGAATTATCATTTAAACAGGACAATTTTTTAGACAAATGCTACTGATTGCATACTTTCATTGTAATACATTGTATATACTTTCATACTTATTCATTGAAGAAGCTTTGTAACTTACTTTTCTAGAAGTAAGAAGTTCTCTAGAATCTAGAGAATTTAGGTTCACACTTTCAAAAGTATAAATAAAATTAATTCATACTTAGAATAGAATCACTACTTCCCCTGTATCTTTAAAAACGAAATCCTCAACACAAGATAGTCCTTTATCGGTTATTTCCATAACACAGCTTGTTCGTCATATACGCCTAATTTTCTAGCACACATTGCATACAATTCCAATTTCCCTTTACAAGAATAAAATTATATTTGTACCTGAACCACTTCAGATTATTTATTTTATTTCAATTCAATTTTTCCCCTTTTTTATCCTTTATGATTATATTCTTAGTTTTTTTAAAAATATTTTATTGTATTTATCGAACCTAATACCACAGATTAGGTAAAGTATAGCTATAACTTGTTCGTATCTCTCTCTCTTTTTAATTTTAGGGCGACTGCGCCCTAACTTCGCCCTCCCAGGTTAAAAATAAAGGCAGTCATTCAATTAAATTCAATTCAATTCTCTCTATTTGTCTTTAGACTATTCATCTCTATGACTATTCAACTATTTTCTCTATTTCTCCAAGACTATTAATTTAACTATTCAACTATTTTCTCTATTTATCCAAGACTATCAATTTAACTATTCATCTCTCTTGTTTGTTTATTGCTTATTACACGCAATTTTCCAAGTAAATTCTTGGAGAAAAATAAGTGATTTTAATTTTCTTTTTTCAAACCTTACCAAAAGTCACCAAAGTTCACTTCCTTTTACAACAATCGGCTACTTTCTTCGTATCGGATCGGCCATCGGGAATCGGGGACAGGTTGTTTCGATAGTGACCCACTTCGACTCGACTGCACTGGGCGCGCACTGGCAGTGCAGTTATGCTATGCACAAGGTGTATCTCTCCGAGAAATTTCGCTTCTAAATATGGCTTGTTACGGCGATGGAACTTCAAACAGGTCCATTCCTTTACTAACACAAACACACAAACAAAGGAAGTTGCCAGAGTGGACAGAGTATTGTCGAGGATTCAGTGAACTTCAGTACATCAAGTTTAGTAAGGAGAGTTTTAGTAATTGCAAAGAAAGTTCTTCAAATTCAAATGGGATACAGGCAAAGCCAAAGAAGAAGAAGAAGAAGAAGAAGAAGAAGAAGAAGAAGAAGAAAGAAGAAGAAGAAGAAGAAGAAGAAGAAGAAGAAGAAGAAGAAGAAGAAAGAAAGTTCTTCAAAGTCGTCTACTGTGTACAATACGGCTTTGACACAAGAATCAAATACATTCCTATACACACTTGAATTCAAATAAAGAATACAAGAATGATTTATATTTGTCATCTTCCAATTTCTTTTCAAACTGCTCTACAATAAAACAATACTTTCGTTCCAATCAAAATCTTCTAGTTTTGATATCAGATTATTTAAAATGCACATTATCCTGTCAAACTTGAAAAATTGGGGCGATTATGTGATCATTCTTCTGATATGTTACTTGAGCTTCATTTAATTTGAATGCAAGGTTTAATTCCACCAGGTATTTTTACGGAGTTTCACATGCTCGATGTTCCCTGACTTGTTTGTGTTTAGCAGGGGAAGTTGGGTTGGGTATTTGATGATGATGACAGCTAATTCACGAGATATAAACAGAAATAATGTTGTTAAAATTATCTGCCCTGTCCGAAATACTCAGATTTGTTGTATTGGTGCTATAAATTATATGAGTAAATAACTCAAACTCAATCAGATCACATCTTGAAAACTCATAATATACATTTGTATAATTATAAGAGAAACTCAAACTCAAAAAATGAATATATTTTTCTAAATTCTCTCACGCATTTTCATAATTTTAAAAATACAGATTATTAAGAATAGATTATTATATAAAGTACACATACATCAATAATAACATGCAAGTTGAAGTTACACGTATAGGCCTGAGCAGTAAGCAGGGCGATGTTTCTTGGGATTCAAATCATCAAAAAATCATGAAACTTTTCTTTACCGAATAGTTTTGTTTCTCAGTTCTAGTTCATTACTATTCATTAATTCAAATTCATTGTTATTGTTACAAACAAATAAACGAGTACCAAGTCCTGACTCTGATTTGTGGTGCGAGAGAAAAAAGTGAAAGTCCATGGATAACAGTCATCTCAACAAGTGATACTTAGTCCTTTCAAAAAGGACGATCTATTTACCACAGGCACACAGGTGGTGTATAGTCTGAACTACAGAGAGTATATAGTTACTATACACTCTCTGTAGTCTGAACCAGTCTCTCATTATGCAGTTCAACTGCACCTTGAGCGGATGCAATAGAGTAAACAAACTCTGTCTCCAAATATAGTTTATCTATCAACTCCAATATTATATGGTTCGAGAAAAGAAGAAGACTCCAAGTTCAATACTAGACTTGTGGTTTCACCGCATCAGATTACAATTACCAACACCATTCAACTTTTGAGATCTTGGAGCATCTCCCTTATTCAATGTGGGTCACACAAAACTGGAAACTTTCGCTCCAAACCAATCATACTAATCCCATTCACTTCCATTAAGATCAGTACCAACTTGGGTCTGGTAGACAGAAAGTGAAACTGTTTTGCTTCAATTTATAGAAATTACTTTAGTTGGCTTCTAAGTGAAGAAAGCAACACTGTGAGCTTTTGAACGACAGTAGAACTACTTAATACAGCTAGGGGAGGACATGTTATACCGAGCATATTAATTCAAATAGGAGAATATTATCATCTTTTAAATAGGAGAATTAATATTCTTCAAATAGGAGAATTATCATTTCAAATAGGAGAATTATTATTCTTCAAATAGGAGAATTATTATTTTTCAAACATTTTAGTTTAAAGACACAGAAGTTGATAAATGATGAAAATTTAAAATAGCTGGTTGATTCGATTTTATAGAATTGTAAGTTGAATGCAACTAGGGAATAAATTACCCCTATGATTATTGAAATAAAATGCACTTTTCAATTTCTTTTTTTGAGTATCATATTGAAATATGGGGTTTGGGAGAATAAGATATGGAGTAACTAATGTCTACAAGTTTATTATTACAAAATGAATCGAGTAATATCTGGCTCAGAAAACCAATTATCTTCCAAAAATATAACCGATCATAATTCTACGAGTTGTTCTTATAAATCGTTGATCATAAATCTACATTCTTATACTTGTTCCCAGTTACTAACGGTTTGGATGTAAAGGTTTTTCACTCTTGTAGTTGTACATGATTTTGTAACTTGGGAATTTCTTCGAATATTAAAGAGTACGGTGTTTATAACATTCTTACTCGTAGTGAAAAACCTTTACATCCAAATCGTTAGTAACTGGGAACAATATTACATTATCGTTTCTAAAGGAAGTTTATAAAGTAGTTGAAGTTGAAAATCAGTTAGAACTCACCACTTCTGGAGGAAGCCCGCTGTTCCGTGTATTCGGTCGTTTGATTCCGAGGCGAGGTGATTCCCCTGGCTGAAAAAAAAGAAAACCGATTAGCTTATAATCTTTAAGGTAAACTATTCATTATATAACATGTCAGCTTATAGAACATTTCATGATGACACTAAGCTAATACAGTATTATGAAGTTGGATTGTTGGATACCGGTACTCTATTTTGCCTTTGATTTAATACAACTATATTATACCATGTTTCATAAACAACAATAACTGCTCATATTTGAATCACACTTTAAAAATATACTTTGCTGCTTTAGGACTCTTTAGGACTGGCCTAGAGCTGTCCATCACTAAGGCCAAGCAAGTCTCAATCCTAAAGCAGTTTTAATCAGAGTATAATCTAATGACTCTAGTAAAACATATATTCTGTTATCACTCAACTCGAAGTACATAACTTGGTTTGCTCAGTACATAGCTGAGGGAACAGGATTGATGGGTTGATAATATCTCAAGCATTTTACAATCATCAAGTAAAATATAATTCATCCACTATTCAATATAAACAAGTATGCATCATAATTATTTTTCACTTGGGACATTCATTTTTAATTCAGTTGCTTCAAAATGAACCAGCTATGCCATTCATAAAATTATCGTATTATTCATTGGATCACTAACTAATTTTATGAAAATAATTACTTGAATGAGATCAATGACTTGTGAATGTTTATAGTTGGAATCAACATTATTTATAGCAAGAAAATGTGAGCTCATCTTGTAGTAGTGCTTCACATCCAATTCATAGCAAGACTAGAATATTTTAATGTAGACAAGACATGAAAATAGAATTGTCGACAAAGCAAAGCGATTTGTAGACTAGTGGTAGAAGATTTGAATTTTCCAACCAAATTAGCTAAGCATTTCAAGAACGAAAGAAAAATGTTGAACGCTGAATGCTAATCCAAGCGCGCTGTTGTGAGCGCGGGTGCGGGCGAGGCGTGGGAACCGCGCTGTTGTAACCGCAAAAAAATGCTGCGGACGCACTCACTTTCATTTTCGGATGTCTGACAACACTGTGGCCAATCAGCATGAAAGAATGTCCAATAAATATAAGCGTCGCGTAATCGACAACAAAGCGTGCTGTTCTTGCAGGTTCAAGGTGACAGAGCATTGATCTTTGCTCGGATATTCGGCCACACACACTCATATGTTCAACCTTCCAGCATTCTTTCTCCCACTGTGATCTTCTTTTGACTTCCCTAGTCGCTAGTAGTAGTAGAAGTAAAAGTAGACTTCTTATATACGACTATACTGGTAGTCTACGTTCTACTGTATAATGAGAAAAAGATGAAAGATGTCTTGCGACTCAAAATAACTCCAATTTACAATAAACTATTTTGACAAACTTTTGAACTAAAATTTGTATCAAATTCTCATTCTTGTATAGGGTGTTCTGGTAGAACAGAAGACTTACAATATTACACATCACATATAAATACTGTAGTTTTTTTGGTTCTTTCAGAGAGAGCTTCAAAATCCATAGTTAAGTTTTTTGTAGGCTACGAACTTTTGAGAAATTGCTGAAGGCACATATTTATGGCCTCCGATGCCTCAGCCATAGACTAACTATACATAGACTTACTAGCCAGAGACTAACTACTGTTGTCTGTGCCTCAGCTTACAGGCGATAATACTCTGAAGTATCTTTCTGATCCTTCAAAGATATTATTTTTATTCCCATTTCGACAGGCACGGAGACAGGAAACGTATGGAAGATTTTAGCATAGGAGATTCGGTGATATTTTTCTGCCGTCAAACAGTAAAATTTAGTAGATCTTGTCCAAGTTTGTTATGAAGAATCAAGGCTTCCAAATTTCTTCGGTGAAAAAAAATTCGGTGATATTTTTCTTCCGTCAAACAGTAAAATTTAGTAGATCTTGTCCAAGTTTGTTATGAAAAATCAAGGCTTCCAAATTTCTTCAAAAGTTTTTTTTGGCCAAATCTCACAAACTTTCACAAGTGGCTAAAGATAGGATAACCGTCGATTTCTATAAAAAATTCTATGAATAAAGAGTAACATATATGAATAGTTGATAATTGCCTATCTTTTCTCTACCACTTGTTTTCGAAATCCTGATCTACGACAGAATCAAATAGAACGGTAGATATGTTTGAGCAGTGAAATGTAGCCAGATTTATAGAGACATAATAGTGGTGGATGAAGGTTCAAATGTGGGTCCAGTGTGTTCATGACCTTGTGGCCTACTGGGACTGCTCGAAGGGAGGACGAGACGTACTTTGTAAGTTGTATAACGGGATTCCAACACCTGTTAACATTTGAATATATTAATGTACAGCGTGTATAAATATAGTTAGACGTAAACCTACTTCATTAGAAGCGCAGCATGTGAAAGTAGTGATGAATTGACGGCCAGGTTCAAGAGCGCTTTCAACTTGTCTCTATTGTGTTCTCAGTCGAAACGAATTATTATTCGTTATGAAAATGTTCTCCACTCAGACATGATAAGTAATTGAGATGAGAGTTTTCAGTTCTCACTCGCTTTTTATAAAGATTATTCAGTTGATGTTAATTTAGAATAAGTGTCAAATCACTAAGGTCACCAGTAGGCCTCTTAGAGGCTACTGTTGAATAAATCTCCAACAGGCTACCTGTCATCACAATTTATTCCGTTCAATAGTTACAAGGTACAAGCTTTCACCATCCATGCTAAGCCGGACTTCCTTTTACTTCCATAAGATTACTCGACAAATTCACATTGGAAATTTGAAAATACGAGAATTCAATGGAGTAAGACATATCGTTTCTGTATACACGAATACTGAACACAAGCGAACGTTGCAGCAGTCATGTATCTTTTTCGTCAGTTGAAAGGGAGCTTATCGTACTGTATTCTAATTTACAACCTCAGAATATGTCAAATACAATCATTTCAAATATTCAATAATAAAATTTATAGTCACAAAAATGTTTCAAAATACGTTTTCTGTGATCTCTATATCTATAATATTTATAGCTAATAAATTACGGGTACATTCTTGTTAATTGGAACAATTAGACATGCCAATTGTTCTTCTTCTTTTCCTAACCCTTCTGCCTCTCAGCGTCGGGTGTATGCCAAATGTTTGCTATGAAAATAAATAAATTAGTTATTACATGATAATTTATTTATTTTCATAGCAAACAATTGGCATGTCTAATTTTTCCAAGAATGTTACCCGTAATTTATTAGCTATAAATATTGTATAGACATCACAGAAGACGTATTTTGAAACATCTTTGTGAACAGTAGTTAGAGTTCCCTAGATTATTTTCTACTCGCAGATCAAGTCTTGAAGGTTTGAATCATGATCTCCATGTCCTTCGGCTATTTTATCCTCCTTGTATGATGTGGCTACAAGCAAACTTCCTCTTGTAATGGGATGTGAATAAGAAAACGGTCCTTGTAACAAATATCTAACAAGCTTGTAACTTGAAGTTTTTCATGATATTAGGAGACATTGCGAGTGTCAGATTACTCAAGAAATTCCCACTACTATGTATATTTCAACATTTCGTTAAGATTTTCCAAAATTCATTTGAACATTATTTTTGATCTGAAGAAGTTATAATAATTAATTGAACGAAATTCCTAATCAAAATTACATCATGTTCATGAATTTTCTGAGAATAAAACAGCATCAATATTATTCTACGTGTAATATGATAAGTTCAAGGAGTTTATCCATGAATAATATATAAATTGAGCAGTTGAGCTAAAGAGAATTTTATGCAATTGTTGTGATTGTGAAGGACATTCAAATGTCAGTGAATACCTTCAATCCAATAAAAGTAAAAACCTTCCCATGTCTCACGCATCTATTCAACTTATTATTTTAATGTCTTGCAAGTCTTAAATATCTTTATCATTTGAATTTACCATTTATAAATAATTTCAACTCACTCCTTCACTTAATGAAATGAATGAAACTTGAATTTCAATTTGGTGAATTGAATTGATTGCTTTCAATAAAAAGACCGCATACCTATCAATTAAAAGTTGACCACCACTGAACATCTGCTGCAAACTCAATTACTACCCTACATTTAATTGAATCGGAATGAATTGAGTCATAAAGGAAAGTTGATGAATTAACGGGAATGTCAAGAAACATAGAATTACCGAGATTTCAGAGTTAAAAGCGTAACCTTCGTCATAATAGCGTAACCTACGTGTTCTACGTGAATGACATACGTACGTTATGAACTGTAATTATCAGTGAAGTCTGAAATGGAAATTACACTTATTACTGAACCAGTTTTTCATAGCGTGAAGAAGATGTCCGAGTGAACTCAGCAGTCAACACTACCAGTTTTTCTTTCCTTGATACCTTTCAGAATGGCACGATTCGAAAAGCTACACTAATTCAAAAAATGTCGCGAAGTACGTCAATGACGAAAATGTTGTCTGAGCTTGATAATGACTGCCATCTTCATTTTTTTCTACAAGGACATAGCGATACCGACTGACAGGAAATGGAATTCAGAAGTGAAATTCTTTTGGAGAATTATTCTC
Source organism: Laodelphax striatellus (assembly GCA_017141395.1). Classification (NCBI taxonomy): domain Eukaryota; kingdom Metazoa; phylum Arthropoda; class Insecta; order Hemiptera; family Delphacidae; genus Laodelphax; species Laodelphax striatellus. The sequence goes on along the minus strand of CM029534.1, from coordinate 35,009,430 downwards.
AGTGTTGAAATAATGGAAACTTTCATTACATCAATGAGAATAATAGATTATAAAGTATATTCTCTTTGATCAAATCCAAGTGAGAAATAAATTCCAGAAGTAACATAATCATCCACTAATTGCTTCCTCATAAAATATAATAAACGGCGTGGAATCAAAGAGTAACTATAGAATTCTTTAGAATTGATATAGAATTCACAGAGAAACTATAGAATATACAATCCTATTCTATGGTGGAATGAATAATAGAATCAACGATAATAAGAAATCGATGAAAAAGATCATTGCAAATTGTTCAACAAATACGTGTATTTTTCACTAACTCACAAAATCATATCTTTGGAGATGAAATCTATTACACCCACTATGAGCATTGTTTAAGGCTGTGCGTCATGCCAAAAGACTCGAGTATTGGCGGGAGTCAAGACTGGAACGGTGAATGTGTGATTCGAGTCGAGTTTGAGTGCCCGTACATTGTGGCTCTCTGGCGACAGACTTCTGGAATCAGCAGCGTTCCAACGTTGCCAATCCTCTCTCTCCTCTCTCATTATTACTATGCGTTCTGGTGAGATGACGCACATGAATTGTTTGTAGTTCGGACTAGTTCGTTCTCCTATATGAATGAAGAAAGGTCTGCCTCAACTCTATCTAATACTGTATTCTTAGATAGCGGCAAAATAAGTTTGCAATGAATTATTTTCTCATAGAATGTTGACGCCTCAATGAACTTGAATATAGTCCAGAGTAATAAGGAAAAACTTGGATACATAAATACAAATTATATTATTGAATTGAAACTTATCAATTATATTGTCTCTTTCCATTGAATTTGTGTTATGTCCTTACAGTAGTAGTATCAAGCTTACGTTTGTTAGATTAATTAATACTGTATGTTTATTTATTTTTCTTTATAATTGTAATGGATTGAGAATAAATTTGATTCGATTTGAATATAATTATATATATAATCATTATTTGTTTCATGATGTATTATTGAAAATTAATTCTTCTATTACTGTATTACTATTTAATTTGATAATCTCCCTCTTCCTCTCCTCTTCACACATTCTCTCTCTTTCTCTCTCTCTCTCTCTCTCTTTGACGGCTAATTGTTTATGGGAAGGATGTACTTTTCCAAGAATGGACATTCAGGTATATGTTTATACTTCGCCGTTTCATGTACATAATCACAATTATTATGCTTCTAATACTCATATTAATAAAATATTATTACTAATAAATTTTTGAAATTTATAAAATAATATTACTACTTATACCTTTCGTCGACTAGAATCCAAGCAGACATTTTTGTTTTCTACATAATCTAAGGTGATCTAATCTTTCTCTATCATTCTCACTCTCTCACTCTCTCTTTCTCTCTCTACACTATATTCAAATATTTTTAAAAATACTACTGCATTTTATTCTTCTCTCAAATATTCATGTAGATGTAGTAGATGCTTAGTTACTTGCCATAGGTTTCTTTGATAAAGAAGAATAAATGATCAATCTCTCTCACCCCCGCTTACCCATTGATAATTATGCAATTTTATTCTTTATCTTGACACCGTTCTATTATCTATATGAACTCCTTGCACACTCACCACGGCACCAGGCATGTTGGCTTTCATTTTCATTCTCACCCTCTGCAGAAATGATACAAGGTCACAGCGATTTGTCACGTGCAGGTCACTGTTATTTCATACAAAGCTCATTCAACATAACAAACACAAAAACACACCCATTGGAATGCGCGGTGGAATCCTCACATCCAGCAGTGACTCCATTTGACTGCACTTTCGTCTCCCAGTTTGTTAGAGGAGGAGCTTGGGGGGGGGGGAGCTATTGTTATTATCAATAATGGTTATTATAATAATATTAATGAATATCCCGGAACGTTGGTTTTGAATATATTCAGAGCTTTTTCTAGTTCCTGCCTCTGCTGCCAGAAAAGTGATATTGATGAAATTAACAATAATAATTATAAAGATAATAATAATAAATGAGCAATCTATATTAAATTAATTACAGCCACTAGAAATCAACTTAGAAAGAGAGAATAGCAATCTTAAAAAAATATTTTTTCAGAGAGATTCTCCTTCTATACTTTTGTATATTTATTTACTAGCAGTTTGTGTTTTTGCAGATTTTTCAACAACAACTGAACGAAGAACGTAACCTTTTATACACAGGTTCAGCTAAAGTATAAGAAGAATTGAATTATTGAAGAATTTTAAAATCTTCTTATGCTTTAGCTGAACCTGTGTATAAGGTTACGTTCTTCATTCAGTTAGTTGTTGAAATAATTTTAACAAGCATGTTCAGTTGGATCTTTAGACGTTATATATATATATATATATATATATATATATATATATATATATATATAACGTCTAAAGATCCAACTGAACATATATATATTTCGCTTATATATATATATATATATATATTTATTTATTCAGTGCCCTATACTGAATGAATATGAAATGTTGAGTAAAGTAAGAAGTAGTCTATTTTTTATCATACTAAAAAGTACATTAATTATTAATGATTGTAAGTATGTAATGTGGTCCTTACTTCAGTTATGTTCATGATGTTTGGAAAAGTTTAGTAACTTAATTTTACTTTCAATTAATTTTTGAATAATAATTTTTTAAATAAATTAACTTTAAAATTAATGTACATAATAAATTATATTTCTTTGAATAATCTTTCTCTAATTAAATATAGCTTGCACAATGACACTACATAGTAGTGAAATAGTATCCTGGAAGTGTGGAAGTACGGAGAAATGTCATTGTCATTAGTGTCGTTGGTGTTTGTGGGGGGAAGGGGGGGGTAATGAGTCTACGAATAGGGGCGCACAGGAATACTTGCATTGGGGAAGTGAAATTGATAAAGTTATTTCATTTATAAATAAAAAATAAATGACTTAATAAAACTGGATTTCCTTTTATTTGCCTCTATTTTGTGTTAATTTGAGATTTGAGTATAATCTCTTTTCTCTTCCGAAAGTAGTGAGTAACCTGTCTCACAAGACTACTAATTTACTATAATCTTTGCTTCATTCCATGTTCGTGAATTCAAAAACACAGCAAAGTATAACAAAAAAGCTGTACTGAGTAATCTGTGTTCCCATTCATGAATAAAACTTTTATGGTTTGAATATTACCTTTCCATCAGAAGGGAGAGGAAAGGTGAGAGGATGAAAGATAGTATGAAGATAAGCTGATGGTATAGTGAGAGAGAGAGATAGTATAGTGAGTAAGAGCTGAGCGGAAATTGTTTTTGCTTTTACGTTTTGTTCTATTCTGTTGTTATTCAACAGAGCTAAGTCTATAATGAGAAGGTGTATGTAGTAGCCGGCTGAGAGAAAGAGAACGTATAGTACGATGACCTTGTCATTGTTTCCACTCGCATAGAGTCAATCAGACAACACTGCTTGAGTGTACGTCGAATTGCGTATGAGAGCTCGTGTGTGAACGGTTGTGTGTGTGTGTGTTAGTAGCATCTCACCCAGACTCAGCAAATCTATATTGAGTCCATGATAATTTTGGGGTAATTGATCTCTTAAGTGAAATGATTTGAAGCTTCTATACTTTCTCAATAACAAGATGAGACATAACACATTGAATTGAGATATTTTTCATTTTAATATACTAAATAGTTATTCCATAAAAAATTATTTTAAAAAATCAACTTTTTCAAAATTAGATATTTTGAGAAATTTAGTATTTCAAATCATGAACAATACCTTCAAACATGTATGCTCGAAATTCCATGATTCTATTTGCAACCAATTTTGAGATCAATTACCCCAAAAATTGTAACTTTAGGTGCCCATATCTCACAAACTAGTGAACAAAAAAGAAAATTCTTCGAGTAAAATTTATTTCATTTTGATAGCTTAATAGTATCCAAATCGTAAAACTTCGAAAAATGTCACCAGAAAAAAGTTCCAAATAAGCTGATGCACAGCCTTTTAAAGAGAAACAAAGCAAAATCAGGTCTACTTATTAATAATAATTTCAAGACAGGAATACGACGGTTTCATTACATGCAAATAAGAGGTTTTCTGTTTCTAATAATGTAATTCATTTCGTGATCAGAAAATGTTGTATTTGCTTCAAAAGGATCGTAAACTCCTCGAATTCTTGATATTTCACTTTCTACAGCCGACACTCGAGGTCAATGAAGATCAGGTTTATAATGATTATTACCATTGACATTTCACAAGGAATAATCATTATTGAAAAAGGAAATGGCATGCTAAGTTTATCTTTTAAACGATCACTTCTCATTTCAAAGAGAAGAACAAAAAAATGATATTATACACTTTTAAAAAAAGAAAACTGAAAGAGCTAGTGCAATCCTGCACGGGTTTTTCTCGGAAGCTGTGACTGGCTTCAAAATTCTCCTAGAAATAGAGTATTTTTTCATTCTTCGGTTTTGAAAATATGAAATTATCGAGTCGATTGATGGTTGTGGTATCAATATAACAGTATCATTTTTGTTACATTGAATTATCCTGTGAGTTTGAAGGGAAGGGATTGAACTACATTAATGTCTTACAATGATATCAGAAAAAGACCTATTTTATATAAAACTTACCCAAAATTTTGATTTACTTTCATAGCAGAGAACAGTGTTGAAAACTCACAAGTCCGGGCGTATTGAATATTCAATGAATAAGGTTATTTTTATTTTACAATACTCTTTATTTTCCCATTTCACTAAAACCAATAGCATATCAAAACTTATCACATTGTTTCGTGTGATCTAACATTGAGAGGATTTCTTCTCAATCAATCTTCCTGGATGAAATCATTGAGCAAAAACAGCAAAGCAAATACTTTTCATGCCAATAACAGTGTTGTGCGCATCGACTTTTCCCATGATAGCAGGTTTCCAACTTTTTTTACGTGTAGTACAGTATATTACGTGTTGGGCCTACATGGTTGAATGCCTGTGAACTGGAATGGCGGTCAAATTGCGGTTTCAAAAATTGATGTAAGACAACAGCAAGTGCCAGTAATTGTATATCTGCGGAAGAACTTTCCTTATGGAAGAAAGTTTTTTTTCACAGAATAAGCCTCAGGTAAGGTACATATCACTGATATTACAAATAATGACTCTTGTTAGAAAACTAGAGAACTTCTCTCACTCGTTCTTGCGATCTCTTCTCTTCAAAATTTGCAATATGAGAGCCTATAGGCTATAGAAACCTAATTAGGGCTCGTTTTCACACGCGAAGTTCTCAGTTTGCTATTTTTATCCCTCAGTTTTCATTACTTTTTAAGTGGAGATTCTAGTTGAACTTTGTGTTTACGTTTCTTCTCCAAACAGGTCCAGTTTTGAATAGGATGGACGCTTCTGGAACCGGAAGAATAATTAACTACAAGAAATGTCGTTGATCGTGTCGTGAGTGTTCAGTTACTTTTTGCACAGGAAGTGTATTAAGAAGTGTCTCCATTTCCAAAAGCTTCCTAACATCATGCATGCATAAATCAATGAGTTGATCAATATTTCGGGACACATATCATGAATTGAAACGAAATTGAGATCAAGAAGGTTAGAAACCTTAGTTTTGCCAATATGACAAACATATTAAAACATAATTGTGCTGAATCTACCTTCATCACCAAAGCATATCAGAAGGTTGAATAATTTCTAGGATTGTTTGAATAGAATAAATTAGGTTAGAATGGAATAATTCCATTTACTAAATTTAATTCTTATCTATATCAATATAAAAATAAATACAATCATGATGAGAAATACTGTTCCGATTTACAAAACTCGTAAAGAAGGTAGACACCGATTACTATTCAGTAGGTTTGGAAAACAGAATCATTTGTCAATTGTAAATCTAAATACGTATCAAATTCTGAATACGAGGAAGAGGAGGCTAAGTATGGCTAAAGAAGAAAGGAAAGAGAGGTAAATCCAAAAATCTGAAATCTGAAATTTGGAATCAAATAAAGTATAATAAAGTTTGAAAATCCTAAGTTATGTTAAAAACAGAATTGATATTGAATTATCTACGAAGCAAAGAACTAATCAGAACCAGTTTCATAATCATACATAATATCTAGGCTCATAACTAGGCTCATTGGCATATAAAAACTCAACTGACAAAACAATAAGCCAGCGGGCACATTGTTTTATATTTTTCGAATAAGTATTCCAAGCTCTTTCTGGTTCACAAAGACTCAAAGAGAAGAAATCTAATTGGAATAGAAGATGCAGATCCACAAACAATGCTCGGCTATTCAATGCTAATTGACTGAAATCCAATTCAAGCTGTTCCGCTTTGCTTTTGACGGGACTGCCTACGTGCATTTCAATAGGGAAGTAGCAGCATCGATTGCATAGAGCCAATGATTCCAGTGCTTACTGGAGTGATGGAGGAACACTTGAATAATAGGACACAATTCACCGGATTCACACATCATAACCTTCAGGTAGGGAACACACCGTTCCAAATTGAACAACAATGGCAATCGCCAAGCTGAATTTCCGTCAAGGTGAATGATCACTCTTGTTAGAAATTGTTATCCAATACCAATACAAACAGCCAACATTAAAGGATAGCTTCCTTCACATAACGATAAAGGGCATAAAGCCTAGTAGAACTCAAAAATGAATATGATCTGATGCTATACAACCACAATTTGAACTACAGTAGAATAATAAATTATTGAATACTAGAAACTATAAAACTTGAACACCGAAAACAGAGCAACTTCTAGAAACCCCAAACAGCCTGATACTTTTGGTATGAAATCTATTCTTATCTCTCTAGTCTCAAGACTGAACATTCTATGATCTGTAATTGTCTTGGAGCTGAGAATTGTCACCTAGTACTAAAAATGAGCAATAAAAAGGGCACAAATAAATCAATAAATTATTTTCACTAATACAAGAAGAAATACCAAAATTCCTTTCATTATTAATGGTTAAAAACTGTTCCAAGCAATAAAGATGGCGCGAATAACCTATCAATGAAGGATTAATACTGATAGAAAGAAACATAACTTCCATCAAGAATTTAATATTAATGGCTGAAAATGCTCCTCCATTCATAAAAGCAGTTCTCAACCAGCAGATTTTTACATTCATTTTGAATGAAGTATCGAATCTATAGCCTCCAATTTTTCAGATTTGAGATTTGAGAATGGTGAAGAGGTAGGGTACTTCGTCCTACAACCTACACAATAGAGTGCTGCAACATAGAGGCGAGGGTGCTATATCCGAATTTATTATTGCACGGAATATTGTACGTTGGTATACAGTGAGGGAGTGGAAACTAGATACAATTTCCGGCGTCCAGAGTTTGCTTTCTGATGAATGATTACAACTGACAGGAGAGGCGCACACCAGACAGATGCACTTAAAACCTGGGAATCGATTCTTTACCATTGAATCAAGTTCACGTCAGCCAAAGAAAAGAGTCAAGGCAATAGAACAATACGAAAGAAAAAGACAGAAGATGGCAAACTGACGTCAAGAAGGGTGTGGCCCCCAAATGCTGAAACTACACCCTTTGCAGGAATCACAGGAGACGTTTGACTGAAAACGAGTTGAAAGAAAATCCGTTTCTCGATAAATGCAGAGATCATTTTTATTTCGGTTTGATAGATTAGTGATATCCACTATCATTGAATCGCACTATCCAATACTTTATCCGATTCATGAGTCAACGGGAAAAGGCTCTTCGTAGAAACTCTTGACCCATAGTGCTGATAGCTGTCTAGAGCGGACTAGAGCTTCCAATAAGTGGGATTATAAGAGTACAGTGGTTAATTTCACATTCGTGATTCTCATTGAATCTTGAATTGGTTGAATGGCATTCATACTGAATTTCACTATCGTACTATCAACATTCACAAAAAATTTCCAAATACAAATACTGACCAAAATATAAGGTGGATACTTTCAAACTAAACTAGTAATCCCTTCACTTCAAATGGTTAATTGCTTGTCCTGGTCATATTCATATTTATTTATTTGATCAATAATACATTATCAAGGAAATAAAAACAGGCATTAGCCCAAAACTTCATCTGTTCCAAAATTTACACTTGAAACGTCGAAAGTCAGGTTATGTCCAAAATACGAGTATTTTGTTCACATATAGAATTTACACTTGAAAGTGTAAAGTGTAGAGTCAGCTACAAATAGAAAAAATTTAAAACCGAAAAACGTCATTAATAGAATGTTAGGATTGTATTTTTCAGTTGGATCGTAGTAAGTTTCCTCAACTTTCATTTACTTTTTTGTAACTTTTTACTTTTACTTTTTACTTTTTACTTTTACTTTTTACTTTTACTTTTTACTTTTACTCTTTACTTTTTTTGGCTGGGGATGATGCCCACATTAGCTCTAGGCTTGTGCGTAGATAATGGGAGGAATGATGATGAGGGATTAATGAGCCTTCAGCTTTAGGTGGGTTCCGAAACATCGGGAAGCGATTTTGAAGATCCAAAATTGTATTTAGAGAAGCCGGTCACCGTTACAACAGGATGGTAGGAGCCGGCTCTCACCTAATCTCACCTTCATGCTACCACTGGGAGAACCGCTTCCCTAATTCCATAATATTTTATTACCAAATTTTCTAATTTCAACTTTCTATGTTTCGTTGGAAATGGAAATCTACTTCATGAGCGTATAATAATAACAATAATGGAAAAACAATGAGAAACATTCATGTTATTTTTCTATAACAAATTACTCCCAAAATTACACGTTCTAAATCACAATGCACAATGAATAATTTTTCAAAAATTTAAACCAAACTGAGGGACATCCTCTATCATTTACAATTTCATACAGTTCTGCGGCTGCGTTGGTGTTCGAAATTTTCATTCCATTCCATCTTATTCTTGAGGAAAAGTCATGAAGAAATCTTCACAAGACAGGAAAGATTATACACCTTCCGTTGAAGCAGAAAATAGGAGTTGGTCCGTGAAACCTAGACTTCAATTTCTTGTTACTTGTATTTTCCATCATGAGGAAATGTTTCCCAGATAATTTTCAAGAACAATTTCTCCCAGTTTCTGTAAGTGTTTCGGAATAACACGAGAGTGGAAGAAGTACGAAATTGATGCAGAGGAAATTGCGGTTTAAGAGCGGTCATCAGATGGTAACACAAAGACTTTCCGAGATTCGACTGACCATCGTTAGCTCGTGAAATTATTCTCGAGTAATTGAAACCGTATACGAGAGAGTAATTGAGGAAAAATAGAGATTCTTCCAAATCTATAGGCCGGCACGATTTTGGAAGTGAACTTGTCAGATCCTCTAGTTGTTATTGCTAGATTCGTAATGTTTTTCCTAGGAAGTAAGCAGAGAGATCTTATTGAAGAACTGCTGAAAGTTGACGTACAACTTTCTAATAGGCATGTTGCATGTCGTTTGATTGCTCCATGTTGGGTGCTCAATATCACATCTCTTATGGACTCTCATGTCCAATGTTGGATGCACGTCATTAAAGCAGTTCAATGGCCTACGTACGTTGTAAATATGCTGAGATATCATGCCGTATTCCGAAACGACTGAAACGTTTATTATTATTGGAGACCAACTCTGCCTAATAGGGGACATCTCCATTCCAATTTTTGCACTTTAAATGGGGTTTAAATATTTTTAGAAGAAATATCTCAAGGCGAAGTATCCATGAAAGTCCAAAAAACATAAATATTTAGAAAAATATAAATCTAGAAAATGTTCGTCTAAAAAATTTTTAGACGAAGAAAATAATATTCTGACCAAATTTGTAGCTTGATTTCGATAGAGGTTGTCGATTTCTTTGATTAATATAGGTAAAGTAACAGAATCCTATTTGATATTTTTGGATTTAGTAATATAGAACTCTGAGTAATTTCATAAATTTATAAAAATCTTCATCTAAAAAAATTTCTAGACGAACAAATATTCTGACCAAATTTGAAGCTTGATTTCGATAGAGATTGTCGATTTCTTTGATTAATATAGGTAGATTTACAGAATCCTATTTGATATTTTTGGATTTATTAATATAGAACTCTGAGTAAATTCATAAATTTATAACACATTGATCCAGCACATAGCACAAGTAGCAACATAATACCAGTGATACATGAATAATATTGTAGCTTATCAACTCAAGGTTACAGTATCGATAAAGAAAGTATATTATCGATGTATTGATAATGCTCTATATATTACACCATTGTTCAAAAGAAAGTTATGTTCAATTATGATTAATATCAAAATTTCAGCAAAGTCGTCCACATTCACATACTCACATGAGACTATTATCGAAAGCAGAGAAAAATAAAAAGCGTTCGACTTCAGACAACAGATATTTATGTATTTCAATTTTCGCTCTTGATTTCTCTCTGCAATTCGATTGGTCGGCCAGATTCACGGTCCATTAAGCACAAGCGAGAAACTCGAAGTATGACGATTTGGAACGGCGAACGTGTATATTAGATTGGAATAAACTTAATCAGAAGAGAAATGAGCAGAGCCTATTCAAACCAAGATGAGATGATAACCTGTTAATAGTAATTTCCACGCATCGTTGCAATGGACTCGGTTGGTCGGATCAAAAACACAATATTGTGGTCTTGGTGATGCACCGGACTGTCTGATAATAGGTTTCTTAATTTCATTCATGGTCTGAGGCGTAATGTTGATGGTCACGGTTAATTATTGAAAATATTGCAACAATTTGTCCTTAAAAAAATAAAATTTTCTGGATTAACATTAATTTTTCACATCAGTAGAAAATGAAAAATGCAAGTCTTAGTTCCGCATTCCTTTCTTCATTAATCAATCCAATGGCGTTTCTTTTTTATTGAATTCTAGTCAATAATTTTAAAACAAGATATTGTACTACGATAAAATTTATTAAACAATAACATATCGAATATAATACATTATTCTGCAATAGAGTTGTTAATAATATTGTAGACCATACCATGTTGTATGTTGAGCATCCTATGAGCATCAATCAATATACTGTAAGAAGATTACATTGGCAAGCTTTTGGGACTTTGGGGTTTTCACAAGGTTCACAAACTTCACTTATTGGCTTGAAAATTACTTCTCAGTGGTAACCTGTCATAGTTTTGGAGTTCATCCACTCTTTCACACAAGTCTTTATAATGGTCTTTTGAAGTTTTGATAATGATCTTTCTAGATAGCATTCAACATCCCCACACTGAACAACGACAAAATTGCAACATCAAGTACATCAACCGACTTGAAAATAAGTGTTGTGTTAATAAGTGGAGTAGGCTAGACAACTAGACCGCTTGAATTATTAATTCATGCCAAGAGAAGACGTTTTTCCAGAACAGTGTGCATGCATTCAATTCAAATAGTCTAGCTACAAGTAATGATGATACAGTATTTAGCTTCAGAATTCTACTTCAATAGCAGCCTCGTTGAAGAAGGAGGTTCAATGTTGAATTCTATACTGTGACCTCTATGTAATATTTTATGGTGTGGCTTATACTTATAAAAAACTTGTCTTTGGCAATAACTAGATTTTGAAATTAGTCTTATTCTACAAAAAATAGAGTAGCTATCAATTGAACAATTTATTTCATTACAGCAACCACAAGTAACAATACTTTCGAATTCTAGAAGCAAATATCAAGAATAGACATTTATTAAAATATTTGGGAAAAATAAAAATCATCATTTTGAGCGTTAACTTGGTGATTGAGATATAACGATATACTGTAATAAGAAAATAAATAATAGACTATTTACAGCTATCCAGAGTACTTGGCGAAATATGTATAAATGTAGTGGGCAAAATGCTTTCCTTAATATATTCTTGATGACGATTCATCGAATAGTACTTATGTATTCAATAAACAATATCTAGAAAATGTAGCGAATTAAAAATGTTATGGACAGGAAACGGTCAAATCTTGTTTATTGAATGAGTTATCATCCGAGAAAAACGACAAAATAGTTTTTGATTCTAGAGTGATGGGGAGAAAAAATAATGACAAGGAAAAGAAAGGATTAGATAAAAAACCTGAAACCAAACGGCGTTCACGGTTCATCAGCATGAAACGTTAACAACGGATTAGGACCCAGCGATGAAGTAAAGGATTCTGTTTGAATAAATTCCTCTGAACACAAAAAAAACTGCGAAGCTATTAAAAAAATCCAACACCGTGAAAAGTCCTGTTCAAGCGGACAGCCGTTGTGGGAACTTCGAAAACCAGACATCTGTTGGCGCAAAATCTTTATAGGGGTCATTCTTGGCACTATTTTTGCCAGCTTTTGTTGCCAGTTCACCGTGAAAACATCTTAGATAATTCTTCGACAACTGGGAAAAAATCTGTGACCATTTCTTTAGCTGATTCCGAATGTCAATGACTGACAACTCTGGTTTATTATGGAACAGTGCCGTAAAATACCTCAATAATATCGTGGGGAAAAGTTGACAAGAGTTCAAATACAATCATTCGTGTGAAGACAACACTTTTACTAAAGCGTTTCAATTTTGCTAGAGAATTTTAGGGTGATGAAGATATGAGCGTAGAAAATACTTTGTTAACGATATTCATAAACGTCCGGTGGTTTTCAAACTTTCAAGAAAGTCCCTTATGCATTAGTTCTGTAGAGAGCACTAGGTTATTTTTTGTGAGTTATTATTATTTATAAAATTAGTTAGGGCGAAAATAATTGGGCCGTTTGAGATTTACTCAGACTGAGACCGTGTTAATTCATATTAGTTTCTCAATGGAGATCTTTCTACTCAACAAGTTTATTGATGCTTTTTCTGATGTCATTTTTATATTTTTTTATACTCATAGTAATGTTTATGTACCAAATAGCAATTCAGATGATCTGTTAGTTTTAAATAAAATGAGAATGGGATTATCAGTTTCATTGACAAATATAAACGTGTAAAACACGGCAAAGAACTGTTCTGCATATCAATGAGGTAATGTGTTGACATTATGAAGCAAGCTATTTATGTCACTACATTTGAATATTGTAAAGGAACGTTTTATTCAGATGCGCACAATACACTCGGGGGCGTTTAATTCTACCTTCTTGTACAATTCTAGCGTTATGTACCAGCCCACAAGCACAATTTGCTTGAGCCAGCTATTATTGTTACTACATTCGGACTCAAGTAGCTTCAACAATGAACTAAACGAGACTTGAATGAGCTTCAATAAGTATGAGGTGAGGCAATATGGTAATCTCGAATGCAATTTTGAAGGTTAGAGCGGCACTTTATTGCTTCAACTCAAATAACTGAATTAAAAGTTAGGAGATGAACAGTACAGCATTAATGAAGAGGAATTCTCCTTACAATTACCGTAATAGCAGAAGTTGATTGAAAGCGTGTTTACTATAATGCTCAGTCACAGAGACTAATTTTTTTTGGGGTTTCAGTCTATTGATTACCAAGACTTTCCTATCCATTTGAAATTCTTCATTCAACTGATACTCAGTAAAATTCAATCACTGAAGAATAAGTAAGCTGTATGCGGACTTGTTTCCCGTAGAAAAATTTGTTTTCTATTTATTTATTCAGCAATGGAAATACTTGAACAATGCTTGACTGTGTCTAAAATTATTCCATGAATCGTAGCCTAATTTGTAAATCATGTAGCCTCCAAAATCCGCCTACTATCTCTTGATAAGCCAGAAATAAATGACTCAGCTAGTTCTGAATTCGACCGGTAGATGGCTGCAGTTACTGGGTGATTTACAGCTTCAATCTTTAGACACGCCTCCATGCTCCGCCTCTCTCCTCTGATTGGTCGGCAATGCCACAAAGTAGAAAGTTCCTTTCTTCTCTGTGGCAATGCACAACGCAGCTAGTTCTGAATTCTGTCGTAAGATGGCAGCAGTTACTGGGTCATTCAAGTTACAACTTCATTATTCAGCCGTCTAGATGTCAGAGGTGTTCTACCCTAAAGTGAATCCCAAAAGTAAAGCCGAAAGTAGATTAAATTACTTCATCCAAGCTACCATTTTTAAAATGTACTCATCCACAATTCATTGCTATTATTGGATTGATTCAACTTCTGCCAATGTTTAATGAATTGGCATAAATTTCTATATGAGCTTCTTCTGGATACAGTTTTATAGGGAGGAAAACTTGTAATTACATCCAAATAAATATGCTTTGACTTCGAATCAGTGGCTTTGATAGAAATAATTCACATGAAGAAATACAAGTAGCCAACTATTGCAGCTATAGAATCTGAAGAAGCAGATTTTAAATTTTATTTGATACTGATTATTCGCAACAAATTAGCCAGTGATAGAAGGGTTTCTGAAGTCAGGTAGAAGACTCAAAAATCGGACGAAACGCTACTAATTTCGAAGAATTTGGGTGTCGGACGAAACGCTACATATGACCATAGTGACCAGTCCAGTGACCATAAGGTTCCGGGTTCGATTACCGGTTGGTCCCGACAATTAATTGTCTTGTTAAACCACCGAGCCACATTTTCAAGTTTTGCTCATCCTCAAAATGATACAATCTCATGGTCTATTCAGAATTCAATTGAAAATGAGTAATTGCATATGCAGTAATGCAGACTACTATGTTGTTATAGAATTATACTACTATGTTGTTACAGAATTATGTACAATGGAAAAACCATTGCTTACTTTGATTATCGTATGACGGTATATTGTATGGAAGGACAAACCGACAAATCACTTTATGAAAAATAAGAATTTGGTTTCCGCAGAAAATAAAGTGGCAATATTGAAACAAATGCCTGCCACAATTTTCCAATATTGAAACAAATGCCAACCACAATTTTCCAATATTGAAACAAATGCCTACCACAATTTTCCGTCACACAATAATCAAAGTAAGAAATGGGTTTTCCGTATATGAATTGAATATTAGACAAAAATTGTATGAAAATTCATACTGATCTCACTATTACCACCTTAGTTTCTACAGGAGCCAAATAAGATGAGATACTGTATAACGGTAGCCAAAAGAATTCATTTGAAGTCAATAGGTTGATTACAGTTGGAAATAAGGCATAATTCTATGTAATAACTAATATGTGAAACCTCATTCACGGTTTTTCTAGATTTACTCACTCCTTGGCTCTACAAACCATTTAGGGTCTTGGCCTCCCGCAGTAGGATATGCCTCTCGATTCTTGTGCTTTCCTTCTCCTCCCTCTCATGCTATCTAGATTTGGACTGTTAATTTATCAAGAATAATCTTAAGTATGAATAAAGAGGATAGCATGGAGCTAGCATCGCTCTGTTAGAAAGGTTTCAGCCGAATAGGAAGACGATAATATTCAAACTTATAAGGAGTTTCACCAATTCTTTGTATTATGGACCACCTAGTACGAAACAGGACAGTGATATCAATTTACAGTCTTGATAAGAAGCTTACTAAGACAGTAGTGTTAAAATTCCACTTAGAAAGTTATGACTAATTCCAATTTTATGCTACTACTTAGAACTGATGATCGAGTGGGGATATAATACGCCCAGGTTTTATTCTTCAACTCCAACAAATTGATGTCATAAAATGCTTACAATATGAAGTAATAATTATTATTTACGTGTTATAAAATGTGGGTGGTATTCATTCTTCTGTGATTCTCTTATCACAGCTGAATCATAAGGAAATAATAGGCTACTTTACTAAGAGTGATGACCTGCGTATTTGTGACCTGAAACAACTTTAGTTTGTGATTTTATTGTAAAACTCGAGAATAATAATTACGTATAATCCTACAAGATGAAGCCCATTCCTTGCTGAATTCTCATGTGTGTATTATACGTATGCTATCTACTTGAAAACCTGAGGGTCTCATATAATGATACAACAATTATTATGATAAAAAATAAACCAAAATTATTTAATTTTTTGGAGTGGTCCGTAGCCGAGGGCGATACGTAACACCGGCGGGTCTGGGGGGTATGGAATACCCCCAGACGTAAGGAGGGTCTGGGGCCCTCCCCCGGGAAATTTTTATATTTGACAGGTTCATAACACTGTTTTAGACCACTTTTAAGGTCTTGCGATAGCTGAAATTCAGGGGGTCCCTGAATCACATGGAATAAAAAATTCCGTGTAAACTGGCTGGCTCAGGTCTGGTGTCAGAGTTTTCAGGTCACCCCTGATCAGTTCTGGGTCTCTGACGTGACCCAGGCCTTTTTATAGGCAGCCGGGACCGACGGCTTAGCGTGTCCTCCGAAACACGAGGAGTGGCTCGAGCTAAAATCTCACGGTCTCACCTGGGTTTGAACCTGGACCTCTAGTTTACAAAGCTAGCACTTAACCCACTCGGCTATGGCCACTCCCATCACATAGAAAGTGGGTTGGAGAATCCACCATCGACTTGCTAGGGAAATTCGGGAATAAAGGCAAACTTTTAGAAAAGTTCAGTCATCAAAATATTGTGTTGATAAGTCAAACAGGGGCAAGTTTAAAAAAAAATGTAGGGGTCCTTTATAATAGGGAGAAGGCGGATAAATACTAGAAGCACAGCGTATGCCTACTATGTAATAAAATTACAAGTCTGGTGTACGTTCGCTTTTTCCTGTTTTACATGACTTTTCAATTTTTTATTAAACAGCCATGAGGTTCATAAAATCAAGCAAGAAGAACAAGCAAAAAAGAAGAGGGAATCATTTGTATCGTCAAAAAAATTATAATACCGCTTTAATTTTATTATTATTAATTCATTATTTTAATATTAATGTATTTATTGAATTATTATTTTTGATATCAATATTATTGATGTAATAATCATTTACCTTGACGCTCAATTTCTGAAGTGCCACTGCCATGATGAATCAAATTTTGCACATATCCCGGCACACTATCACGGCAAACGTACCGGTGTACACGAAGACTAAACAAGCTACACGTCCGTTCACGGATGACAGTTAGCAGTTCGAACAACAATCCTTATCGGAGATCGCAGAACGTGAAACCAGTTGAGACGCACAAACACTAGACCATTCGCGGATCACAGTCAAAGATCGACTGACTGACTGGAACCAGCCGAGCGTGCAACTCGCAAGACCGTCGTTCCCTCCAGGCACTGAAACAGCTGTACAGGAGAAGGAGGAGGAGTACTGGAGAAGTTCAAATTTGAACTGGCTGGATGGATACCGCTGGAGTGCTGGAGTTGCCCCTACCGGCTACAGCATCGAAAGAATGCAACAAGACACGGATCGTTGCTCCAGCAAGTAACGTTACAAACGATATGTATCAAATAATATAAATACCACTAAGCTAATTACTCTTCTATCTGAAAGTTTGCCTTTGAACAGCATGTCTTCCGACAGGTCGTATTGGCTCTACCAGTGATTAACGGTTTCATTAATTATATAGACCAGTGGGCACTGATGAAAATTTCCAAGGGCCCGTTCTCTACTACCTAACAGCCAGAACTAATAATGATAGCAGAGGAGAAAATAATTAAATTGAAGGCGATAGAGGCAGATTACGAAAAAGAAAGAGAATTAAACTGGAGAAGTGTTTTATGAGTCCTGTGCAAAAGATGTATAAATTATTTGCTATTTATAACATTTCATATTATTAGGGTATTCATGAGAACACTATTTTAACAGTCCTACAGTTCCGAACAAATACTTCTTCACGAAAAAACAGTCATCGGAAAAGCATCATTACAATTTCATTTCTCACAAATTCCATCAGTACAATTAAGAAATAAATTTTTCAAGTTATGACGTCCAATAAAAGTTTCTACCTACTTGTACTGACGTTTGCTAAAGTAGAAGGCCTATTGTTTCTGAGATCATTCTCTAATCATAATATTATGTTAATTTGGTGAAGATACGAAAATTTTATTTCTGAGGATTCAAATAATAGATTATTCTAATAAATATGAAATGGAAAGTGTAAGAGCTGAATTTAAAGCTTTTGTATAAGATTGAGTGATTTGAGTTTGTAAGAATTGCAGAGAAACTTGAAACTAACGCAAGCTTTATACTTGTATACTAACAATAGTAGCAATACTTATGACATAACTCTACAAAAAATTGAAAGGCAAGTAGCGATTGGCCAATAATCTGAACAGGCGCTTTTTGTTGATTTCAACCAATCAGAGCTAGCAGCTTATATACGTCAAGATGAACTGTTCAATTTATTTATGTGACGGTTTTGTACAGATTATTCTAATAAATTATGAGATTAAAATCGTGAAATGGCGACTGTTCAACCCATTGGCCAATTAGACGGATCGTTGAATTTGGAGGCGTGACTTATAGCACGATCCATTTAACTTGTCAGAAATCAGCTGTTTTGGTAATAATTAAACAGTGACTTCGACGTAAATATCAAAAATTAAAGAGTATTACCAAGAGCCTTTAAAGTCTTTAAAATACCTTTAAACCAATCAGAAGCTGAGAATAATTTTTTTAAAAGACCTTTTCAATAATCTGCGAGATTCAGCATTTTGTACAGCTGGTCCGGATTGTGATCATCTGCAAATGGCGTCGATTCATATGTTTTATGACAAGTCAGACGGATCGGATCCTGGAGGCGTGACTAATAGAACAGCACTGACTCGCCCTATTTTTTAGAAGTTTCTTGTTAATTTGATGCTTTCTCAGCATTTCTGGTAATTATATTCATTCATCTGACATTTCATATTAATTTCTTAAGCATTAATCAAGATTGTTTTGAATTTTATGTAAAATATCTAATTCTCATTCATATTAAACATTAAATGTGAAAAGTGATAAATACTAATAAGAAAAATTAAATTATTAGATGGGATCTAATCTACAGTTTCTATAAATTTTTCAATTACGCTTATCGAAAATATATCCAAATGTATTTAAGAGATCAATTTTCGCTAAATAATCAAAAAAAGGAGATATTATCACTCCAATTAATAGAGACAGAGAAAATCAGGAAGTTTTGCTTGGAAACTGCTTTGAAATACAGTACTTTCTAAATGCTCTCACAATAAAAATGCAATCTTCTCTGCAACAGCAATATAGGAACGGGCAGTGACCCTTCCTGGAGAACCAAAGTCAAAGTCCTACCAGGAGAAAATTGGCTGTGCTCGCTACCAAAGCAAATGTTCAAAACAGCGAATAACCCCAATTCACCAATATTGCTCATGGCCCTTCCGAGAACTGGTGGCCCCTGGGACTGGCGATTCATAGATCCGGTGATGATGATGATTAGTAATTAATCAACCGATTTTGGACAGCTGGGACTAGAGCTCTATAAATACCAAGAGTGAACACGCAGCCTCCGCCATTTTTGGTCCTGAACTTCGAACAGCATATTCATGAAATTAGTTGAGTTATGTAAGTGAGTACAGTAATTACTAGACTAGATTTATCCCCAATAATCACTTAGTATCGAAATAACTCGAATTTTTAACATCCAGTTTAAGAGATTCAAAACTTCTAGTTTACATTTTGAAACTGGATTGGAAATTTTTAGTGAATTGCGTCCTTATAGAACTTTAGCTAGAGACTTGACATGTCTCCCAAAGCTTGGCAGCACGTATATTAGAAAGAGCCTAAGCTAGCTGTACTCAAATATTGAAAATAACACCTTAAGCTTGTTTGAGTTATACCTCTAACCTTGGAGACAGAAGAGTCAGGAGACTGTTTCATTGAAGAAAATGTGGGAATTGAGACAGTAGTAATTGGACCAAGTCCCAGCAAGAAAGGAGTCTGTAACAGTGGCGGTCCCTAGAGCTTTGCAGACCCTGGACAATTGACTTTGGTGAGGCCCCACTTGTTGAGAGAGGGGAGTCTGGGGGTCCTTTGACCAGCTTCAATAAGCATGAAGCCAGCAGGTGGCTTACCATGCAGTTTTTAAAAATTATTCTATACTACTGAATGAGTTGAGTTGATTAGATAAAAGATAATGAGCACAATCCACTCTCAATATTTTGAAACTAGAAGAATTCTTTTTAGAAGCAATTTTCTTTTGAAATCATCATGACATAATAATAGGTTATGCAATTGTTGTATTATTAATTATGAGGAATTGTTGTATGTAAAAACTTTAATTGTGTAGAAAAATTTATACAAAAGTTACTAAAGACTGATTAAACGGAAGTCTTTTAAATATTGGGAAAAACCAAGCAAACAACATTACATGAATCTAGCTACTTGCACCTTTTATTTTCGAATCAGTGCTTTAGCGGTATATAGAAAAGTAACAGGAGTTCTAACAAACACCATTTCCGAACGCGACACGCTAGACGAAATCAACAAGCACCTCTGGTTTCCACTTGGCCCTGCATTGTAAATTGCTTCCAGTCGCCGTGCATTCCAGTCTTTTCTGGCAGCCGTTGAGATGAAAAGCAAAACTGCGCTCGCCACGCCAAGTGAACTGCGCGCTCAGTCATGCGTTTTACGGGTATAAGGTTCCTCGATTAATCCATCGTCAGTTGGTGGAAGTACGGTTGAGAAGTGTATGGATGTCAGAAACGTTCCGGAAGTGGTGCCGGGGTTTCTGAAGGCCGGGAAAACGTCCACAATAGGCGGCGGTCAGGGGCGGCCTGGTTTACCGGACTCGCGACAACTCGAATCGAGGAGATGGTGCTCAGTAACGGAGTAATAACCTTCATGAGATAGTGGAAGGTCTTAATGAAGGTGCAGCTTCTTCACCGTGCAGAATATTGTCAGAGGTCCTCGGTTACAACATGAGTGTGTGTCCTGCCGGAAGAATTGGGTCCCTGGGCAGCTTGAAGGCACAGGCGCGTGGAGATGAGCCACAGTGTCTGCGATCGCTACGACGAAAGGGTGAAATTCCTTGACTCTATGAGCCGGAGACAGAACATTATTAAAAATCATCTGGAACTCAAAAACATCTTGGGGACAGCGATTCAAGAGCGACGACGAAGTGCAGAAGCGGTCGAGGATTGGCTAACGCTTGCGGCGGGAGAATGGTGACTTGAAATTAAGCTGATTACCAGGTTGAAGAAGGCCATCGATCATCGGTGACTGCGTGGAAAATAACAAATTGTTCAACCTTTCCAACAGTGTACTATAAGTTGAAAATAAATTTCATCTTCCACCCGAAAAAAAAAAAATAAAGGGAGACTATGCTTTTCACTACCACGCCCCTCGACAGAAAAAGTTTGTATTATTTACATTTGCCATCTACTGCGAGTACCCTTTTATTATATGAAAACTTCAATTGACATAAATATGGCACTTTAAAGGTTACTGCAGGGACAACCGATTTAATATGTTATCAAGTATTGAACAAGATTCGAAGCTACAGCTATTTTACTCATTTTATTTACTATTGTAAGAAAAATTTGATTGTTTACATTTGCTATCGCTGTGAGCCCTGCTTTATTATATGAAAAACTTTAATTGTGTAATAACATGCTTTTAGCACATTGTTGCAGGGCCCCGATTTAATATTATCTTGGAAATATTGAACAAGATTTGAATCTATTTTACCTTTTTATTTTATTTTATTGTAAGAAAAAGTTTAATGTTTACATTTGCCATCGCCGCGGGGCCCCGCTTTTATTATATAGAAAACTTTAATTGTGTAAATAATGCTTTTAAAGGTTATTGCAGGGCGCTGATTTAATATCTTGCCAAATATTGAACAAGATTTGAAGCTATTTTACTTCTTCTTATTTATATTTTATTGTAGTAAAAATTCTGATTGTTTACATCTCATTGCCATCACTTACGCCACGCCCGCAGGCCCGCTTTTATTATATGAAAACTTCAATTGTGTAATTAAAGTTGTGTGCTTTTAGGTTGCTGCGGGCCCTGATTTAAAGTCTTAGGCAAATATTGAACAAGATTTGAAGCTCTTTACTTTTTATTTTATTGTAAGAACAATTTGATTGTTTTAATTTCAGTCAGTCGCTGCGGGGGCCCTCTGAGTGCGGGGGCCCCAGACAAATGTCCGATTTGACTCATACGTGGGACCGCCCCTGGTCACCAAAGAGCTGGCGGCGAATTACAAAGACAGCCGTGGACGCAACAACCAGATTGAGGTGGACACCCGCCAAAAGAAGTCGAGATGTCGTCAATGACCCACGCACACGCACACACACACACTCCAGCCAATCCACGCTACTTCCAGTCTATGCACCCCCATCCTCATTTACGACTTTCTCTCTTCTTGCTTTCCATTGGCGCATTTTCCGTCCTGCTCTTTCCTTTCAACCTGACCGAACAAGTCGGAACAAGTTGATGGCCCATTATCTTCTGGTCCACTCAGATCCTTTTGGCGGTACACTATCAGCTGACATTTCCGAATGTTTCGTCTTGCGTTTTAAATTCTTTTCCAAACTGTCCTGGGAACAGCGACACAATTCACGATGACCGCCTTCATTTGTTTCCTCGTCACAGGACAGGAATTATATTATCAGACACGAAGCACTTCTATAATCTTGATACATTCTAGTTACAGTCATCTCTATAAATGCTTCAAATTTTTGTTAAGATCCTCAACAAACATCGATTCTTGTCTATCCCTTGCACAATCCCTATTTCCTTCGTAAGCACTACCATTGAATTTATATCTTATAGGGTATTATATTATCAACATCGATTCTTGTCTACCAATTTGAAAATGGTAAACGTTTTTTTTTAAAGAAGTAAGGGAAGTAACAAGCGAATATAATACGAGTAACTAACTTGCATAATCCCTATTTCCTTCGTAAGCACTACCATTGAATATAATATCCTATAGAATATATTATATTCAATGGCACTACCTAACTTACTTCCTGTAAATTACTTCTTCTTCTTCTTCTTTGTCTCTTCCCAGTATGCAATTACAGCGTTGGGGTAAATTACTATCCACTTATTACTTATTACTAATTACTAATAGTTAGTTTCACTTTTAATATTTCTAATTGGGAAGAAATAATTTTTCGAGTAAGTTTGCATCTCTTCTCCCTCCCAGTAATGGTAATCCTCATTCATAATCAGATCAATGCATAAGAGTTAGTGATTATTTTGTGGAAGAGACAAAACGAACTTGGAATGACATTCCTGATTACTAACAGGAAGTGGCGTAATTCTAATTCTCACTACTAACTATCACTAGTAAGTAGTGATAGAAATAAGAAAAAAATCCGATTACCATTTCGGTAAATATATTTTATTCCTCGAACGCTCGAAGATTAAAAATATCGAAGATTATTATGTAATAATAAGGGCTGGGAGCATTCAGCATTATATGAAATAGAAAAGCGAGATTAAATTGAAAATTGAATGAAGATCTCACTTGTATCCGCATTACAGTACTCTCATTTATAAATTTTAATTGAGAGCCAGATATGAATGTTCCGAAGTAACCAATGAACCAAAATAAGTTTCAATGACATTCAGCAGAAGAAGGCATTAAACTGAAAGTGGTCACCCTATGTTTGATCATCCTATAAAATATAATACCTATATCTTTCCTTTCCTCTCCTCCACCCTTCCCTTGGCCTTACCCCGGTAGCGATAAGGTTCCTAGACAACAACGCAAACAAACGTCATTCATCAGTCGACTGTCGTGCTGTGAACTGCAGTAGAGCTCCGTGGCCGTGCCGTTACTTTGACCGTGCCGTCTAATATCGTCCGTTGCCGACATATTACTTCATTACGTGCCAATTTCCTTTCGATATTTCACTTATTTTCTTTCATTCATACTTCCACCGAATCCAGGTCCTAGACTTTACACCCTAACTTAGGTAGTAAAAAATGCACTTCTCTTATCTAATCTTGCGATTTGATACCGGCATAACCACATAGCCAACCGCTTCCCAAATAATAAAATTTGGATAAAATCGAGAAATCATTTAGATTTATGTAAATGCGATAGGACTTTCTCTCATTTTTGACTTACGACATCGGACTATAAAATTGTTATAATTTATATAAATTTATAAATTGTTATAATATATTAATAATATTGTTATCGAAATCGGACTTATGTCTCGTTATGTCCAAGATGACAAGAATCATTTCCAAAATATCATGTCAGCCTACAAACAATTATTGGATTGTTAATCAGGTAACTTAACGCTGAGAAAAACATGTCAATCTCTCCATTCCACAAGAATAAGCTATTCAATATGTAAAATAACCAATATTGTACACACTTCCTCATTCTGGGCGCTTAGAGATAACAAGAACTTTCCAGACCACACCTTTATATGCCATTAGAGTTCACCCGAGAGGAGATCTCTATTCACGAAGTCAAATTTCTAAATGCCAGTGCCGAAGACAGATAAAACGGAACTGGTTATTCAACTGTTTTATTTTTTTAAAGGAAAGCTGACAAATTCAGAGATTTGAGACGACAAAAAATAGCTCTTTGGTCGGAATGATAAACAAATCGTAACTGTGCCATATTTGGATAGATTGCAAATTTATTAAACTGGCTGATGGCTTATTCGATTTTCAATCAGAAATTGCGGAAATTTAGTGGTTTTTATCAGAGTTCATTGCTACACATCTTGACTTTTCATTTGTTAATACGCTATAATTTTTTTTTCAAATTTGCTATGTGGTCATTGGTAATAAAAATACGGTAATAAAAAATATTGAAACTCTTTTAACTCGTTATTGTTAGTTAATCTGTGTACATCTATAATTTTCCGAATATAAGACCAGGGGCCTGTTTCATAAAAGTTTAGAAATCCTGTAAAACAAGAAGAAGACGGACACACGATAAACATGAATAGGATAGCGTAAGTTACTCTTTGCTATAAACTCGTAAGCGTACTGTAGTTTTGCCTCTTTCATTATTACAGGACTTCCAACTTTCATGAAATATGCTTCAGAACTAGACTGATGAACTGTAGACTTAGGTCGCGTGAACCATAAAAATAAACAACTTCTACTCTCAGATGAATAGTATTTTTGTTTCATCCCTAGATATCATCCAGCTTGCATAATTATTCACATTGAGAAAATATTTTTAATTCTCAGCGTATAATGTTTAAAATTATGATTGACGAATGCCTATTGTTTTGTTTTTTTTATAAAAAAATAAGGTACACTATTATTCATTCATGGTCATCCTCCCAAATCTTGTATCCCCAGAAGTGAGTGTTGTATCATTCTACATTGCGAGAAAAACACGGAATCCAATAATTCTACTAATAAAAAACTACATAGTATCACGTTCCCATCCTGAATTCCAATTCGGGCTTCGTATCTTTTACATACATTGACATCGGTGATCTATGTAAATTATCAGGAAATCGACTCAAAACTCAATTTAAGCGCCGAGGAGTTTCATTCCTAATCTCAATTGAAAGATTTACATTGCCCATAGCACTGTTGCGTAATATTGGGTAGGAAATTCTTACGTAAGGAGAACTTCGCCAGAATTAACAATCTAATGACATCGGCCGATCGGTTTGATCCAAGTTTAGAAAGCGAATTAAAAATGCGGCTGTAGTTTTAGATCTCAAGTCATCGGCGACTTGTAAGCAGCACAAGTGTCCATTCTCTCGGAGACTTGACTTCTTACTGCAGCTAGTCAGGACAGCAGTTCATGCTCACAGGCTTGGCGGTTCCAATGATAAATATATCTCTCTGATGAACACTCACTCAGGTTCTGTTCTGTTTGAGAAGTCACATGCGCCAAGCCAACTCCATCCGTTATGCAATGCACTGTTACCAGCATGTTCATAACGGTTAAGGTGCGGGTACTAAAGCATTATGTCTTTTTAGAGGCAATTGGTAATTAGGGCGTTTCTGCGATACAATTAAGTTGATGAAAGCAATAGAACGTTGTTTGAAATAAAAGAACGATCGTTTTGAAGTATTTGTTTGTTTATCATGCAATCACTATCAATCAACTTGGGCTAAGATAAAGAATTGAATTGGTCAACTGATTACAAAAAATATAAAACCATTGAAAATGTACCTTTTATGATTGAAATTGTCCAACGTTCATTGTTCATTTTGACTATTATTTTATTTGAATTATATTATTGTAAACTATCACTCACTCAAAGAGTGATCTTTAAGTCTCTTAAAGAGTGGTAAAGCACATTATCTTCCTATCATCTTTGTACCTCACTAGTGAAATCGTCAGAAAAATAAAAGAATAAAAACATTATTTTTCCCCAATAGGAAACTGAAGAAATGATGGATGAAAATTTTCTGATTCACGAACGTCATAGTACTGTAGCAGGTAAGAAGCTGTGAGGAAAGGACTTCTTTCCATAATAGTAGTACGCGAACTAGTAACATTTTCGATCCTTACCTTGATCTGACACTCAAATAATGGACAAGTTACTAAATTATAATATTAAAAAAACTTTCTTCATAACAGAATTCCATACAAGATGTGATGTAACTCGATCACTATACGATTATGCCTGGAATTCTTCAATTTTATTAACTCTATCGTGAAATTGTTAAACCCTGAATCCTGAATGGACAGGAGATCGAAAAAAGATACTGTACAAAAATAATTAAACTGTGAGTAGTGTTAAGCACATACACGATTCACCATAATCATCATTAGATGAGATGCAACCAATAAACAAAATAAATTATTGACTAATAAACTGCAGTCGGTTCTCTGGTATCTTATTCACAGTCGATTTCCTCCTTGAAAACTTCTCATGCGAACTTTCACATACACAAAGAATGCACATTTGTTTCTGAAGTCATGTCTCATGTGATGTATGTTTGAGCTTTGGCCTCTCAGGGTGGAAGTCAAATTGTTGTTGTATCTTCTGGCAAACGGAGAGTTTTTCACAGTAAGTATCCACAGCACTCTACCATTATCATTGTTTACAAGTCACTCTCCTATTTTTATCTCTTTCAGCGCATTTGAACACATCTCACCATATGGTATTTACGTCTTGATTTCTTTATCAGTAACACATGAAGCGTGTTAAACTGTTCACGTGCTTTACCTGGTATCAGTCGATGCAACTTGACCCCCATCTTTCCGGTGAAAGCTACTATAAGCTTCTTGCAGCCATTCCAACGCTATCAAGCAGCTTTAAAAACGCCGAGACCGCCCGCCTGTGCGTTATTACGCTCCAACTGCATAAAATGTTTACATCCGCAGATAACTTGTTCTAATGCTTTCTCATTTGCAGACTCACTAACTTAATGGACAAAAAGTACTACCTGTGTACACGGAACCGTAATGCAATGCCTAAACCGTGACTTCAGCAGGCATTTGTCTGTCTAGGTATATTGTGATAAATGTAGGAAATTTACTCGCAAGAAGGCGGTGCAATTGTATGAGAACACCGATTCACTCCTACACGAAACACTCTATAATTCTGTACGCGTTGTGTAATTCAACTAATAGGCTATTCATCTGCAGAGAAAGGCTTTTTAGATTTCCTGGGACATATGAATGTTGTTCATGTCAAGACCGGAGCTTGCACAAATTGGATGGATACAAAATATAATTTGATAAATGTTTTTCATTAATATTTTACAGCTTCAAAATGATTTAATTAGGAACATTGCAATGTTAAGGGAGGCCGAATATAATGTGGAATTTTCAATCATTTTCAAACCTATGAGAAAAAGCAGGTGATAAAGAGGAGAAGATTTGTTAAGATAGAAAGGATAGGGTAGAAAGAAAAATAGTATAGCAACACTACAGAAAGGGTAGAGTCAGTTTCCGAAAATATTTGCAGCTAAAAGCCTATAATTACTATAAGGTTTTGCTATTACAGAAAAACTGTTCCTTTCAATCAAAGAACTCATTTGGTGAAATTAATAATTTCCGTTAGGTATTTGAAAATAATAAAAACCAGGTAAGCTCTCCTACTCACTTCCTTAAAGTATTTGCAGCTGAAAGTCTATAATTACTATAGCAAAACTGTTTCTTTCCTTCAATGAAAACTCATTTGGAAAGATGAATAATTTCCGTTGGTTTTATTTGAAAATAATAAAAACCAGAGAGCATGGTCTATGGAAATGCATCCTGTTCAGTGAAACGTGACAAGCACATAACTCCCGCATGGACAGGCACAGCAACATTCGAACTCACGACTCTTGAATGAACGACCGACTTGATTACCCATCAACCGATCACCATTACATCGATTTAGGATTCAAATCCACAACCTAATCACATTTTTCACAAGGCGAAGAGCTGTTTATCTTAGCGAATCATGAGTGAAAGATTTATTTCCCTCTTACAAAATACGTCATGTTGAACGTTAATTAAAATTTATTTGGCGTTGTGTCGGTTATAACACTGTGCCACGAAGGTGAGAGAGCGAGACAGAGAATGAGAGGTGGAGTAAGCAAAAAAGAGAAAATATCTCAAAGAATGAGAGGAGAGCTGGTAATTAAAGAGTTTCCCTTTCCTGGAGACTTTGAACCCGCTGTAATGAGCGAGCTTTTATGCACTTGAAGCTCTCCAATTCAGTTTAGTACTAGACTTGATAACCTCTAGCTAGAACATAAAATACTGTACTAATAAAGATTTTCAATTTTTTATACCTTTGAATGAATTCACTCCAGCGGTCTCCCAATTTATCGCTATACTGTACAATACATCAATTTATAGATCATCTATCGGATTTTATGTGATACTTGAACTTTTAACTGGTCTCCCAACATACTAGAACGTCTAGTTCAGATGATTACTATGAAAAAGACTGATCCATTTTACAAAGGATAATTTAACAAAGGATAAAACGATAAAGGATAAAGGATTTTACTTGGAAGAAAATTAAAGTTTATCATTGAAAATATTATTTATTTGAAGATGAAAATTGAAGATCATGATTTTGATTAGATATAACTTTCATCTTTAATTACATTATTTTTAGTATCCCTGTAATTTTTCGTTTTCAAACTGTAAAGATAGCAAATTCATTAAAAAAAAATGAAAAAATTGAATACAAAACCAACAATCTATCAGAAAATCTTCTAGTTTGACGGATCATGACCCCTTCGACCTCGATTGCCCTTGCAAATCCTTTCGCCTGAATCCTTGAACAAACATTACCAATTCATTCCCTGGTCTACTAAGTTCGTAGTTATCTAGGTTCGTGATACTGATAATGTTAATATGTTCGCGAAGGCCTATAGTGAGTGTTACAGAATGCAATCGATATTCTTCGCAGGTGAATAAGTTGTATTGGCATGACCATTTCTGGTGAATCACGATCCTGCTTTTAGCGTTAACTCTGCCTTAAAAGCGAACCGCAATTGGCTCGCACACACATACAAAATAAACAGAGGAGTGATGGCTGGATGCAGCAGATGCAGGATTGCAATACAATTGGATTGTGTATTGATATGCTGAGACCCCGTCTGTCTGTAGCGAGTGTTTTCTGCATTTGGACCGAGGAAAGAACCGTTCCTAAGTACTCGGATGGGATGAGACGAGCAGGAAATAGACCTACTGGAAACTTGTCCGGACACAAAAAGTGTGAGACACTAGAAAACTGGTCTATCATCGCTTCTATTCAGCCAGAAAGGGTAATGCCTCTCATTCAAGTTGAGTACGATACGTGTGTTTTAACGGAATTCTCCAGCAATACAGTAAACCAATCTAATATGATTCTTTCATTGAGAACGTCTACAGCCAAATAGGTTCATTGATACATTGAAGATGTCTGCTGAGAAGATTTTCATTGATAAGTTGAAGATGTCTGCTCGGTACGTTTGATGAGAAAGCCGCCGCCGAAGAAGAAGGAGAAGAAGAAGAAGGAGAAGAAGGAGAATGGCACACCTTTGAACTTGTTGCCACTCTACAGTCACAATACTACAAGTGGAGGTTTTTTTTTCGTTCGTTTGAAGTAGCTGAGAAAAAAATATTGATTGAATGTATACAGAAAGGCTCGATGCAAAGAGTAGCGCAGGCTCAGTGATGAAGGCAATGGTTACGATTCGTGTAATCAGAGCCTCAGAGACTATAATACCGAATTGTATTTGGTGGAATTATCAGAAATCAATTTTCCATTCTGCATTCTGTTTACAAAACGGGAACCTACGTGAAGTAAAAAGCCTGTAGGCTAACCGAATTCCGTAAAAATTTTTGAAGTTCTATTTTCCTATAATGGATAAATGATAAATAAAATATAAAAGATGGTAGAAAAATCATAAAATTAGAAAGAGCAAAAATTGAACAAATAGGCAATAAAATGTGTTTTCAGGAGAGTTTCAATTATTGTGAAAAAAGGAGATCACTTTAAACGTAAGTAGGAGATAAATAATAATTGTTGATGGAAGGCAGCGGAAATAATAGTGAGAAAGAGAGAAAGGATTGGAGATGAAAATTACCCAGATGGAATGACTTGACTGGAGTACCACATATTTAAAATGTATGGAAGTTGTATGATGACCGCTAGCGGTATTATTGTGCAGTAGTTAGCCGTTACAATACCGGCGCGTAATGTAGATTACCTGTCCGCGGTAGTTTTAAGGAGGGAGGAGGAGGAGGAGGAGGAGGAGGAGGAGGAGGAGGAGGAGGGGAACGACGTCTACTAGCGGGATCTTTCAAGCAAAGCAAGGGTACAAGCCCAGGGCAACAGCCGAGATCAGCTCGGCTCTCTATGAACTAAGAATTACAGCTACATGAAAGCTCTTTCTTTCTATTGGCTATCAACTGGTAATTCATGAGCCTTAAAAGTGGGAGTCCAACTTCTGCCCTGAAGGCTCTATACCGCTCGTTAAGTCTCTACAGTTTTCATTGATCGCGAAAAAGACGATACAAGTAATTAGCAACCGATTGAAAAGCGCTTGTTGATGAGAAAAATTCAACGAAACTACTGTACTTGTTAAAAAGTACAGTAGTTCCCTGCAAGAATGAAGTACATAAGATTTCTTATCATGATTTCCACTTGTTGAAGTACAGTACCATCAATCTTCAGTTTCCAGTAGCATCAGTATTCATCAATATTACTAGGATAGGAGCTTTGAACTCTCGAAGGATAGAAAACGCCCAAATTGAGCACTGTCAATATCTCTCTACCAATAACTGTCGCATGATACCAAAGTTTTTCAATCATTCACGAAAAAGAGAAAGCTTATGGGAGAATAAAACTTTAGTTCAGATTCATGTTATCAAGTTAGAAGTTTTTCAATCATTCAGGATAGAAAAAAACTCATGAGAAAATAAAACTGTGGTTCAAATTCAAGTTACATCCGAAATTCAAATTTCAATCTGAGTCATAATTCAACCTGAACCACTGAAATTTGAAATGTGAATTTGGAGATCAAAACTTACCTTTTCGGAGTCGAAACGGTCTCGAACATTCCTAGTTTCGTCCAATCGGGCTTTCAGGGTGGTTATTTCCTTCTGCAGATTCTCAATTGATCTGTCCCTGCTCTTCAGTTTTTCCAACTGCGAATAGATACATACATAACATTATACATAAGTCGCATTTTATTTCATTCACATTTTTATATAATTCAATAGTAAGAATGCTGAAGATTATCCTATTGAGATTGGGGAATAACATCGTAAATACTATCGAACTATCACATTCTATTGAATGTGATTAAAATTTAGAGAAAAAACATTAAGTGAACTATGTTTTTCAAACATAGTTTGAAAATCAATTACACCCCTTATCCACGTGAACTTCTTCCATCCTTCCATCTAGTGTTTTCTTGGG
The DNA here is from genome assembly GCA_017141395.1 of Laodelphax striatellus. Lineage (NCBI taxonomy): Eukaryota > Metazoa > Arthropoda > Insecta > Hemiptera > Delphacidae > Laodelphax > Laodelphax striatellus. The sequence continues at coordinate 34,977,868 of CM029534.1, read as the reverse complement.
TGAGGTAAGTTATTAAGTAATTCTATAGTGCGATTCACGTCAAGAAGTCAGCATTTCTTAGATGGGAGTTTGCTATTCTTTTTTATAGTCATATATTTTTACTCATAATGGTATCAATTATTGAATTGAGCCAAAACTTGAAAAATAGGCAGTAATATAGGTCACGAGCGATGTGAGAGATCAATGTGGAAGAACCTACATAGAAGGATATTATCGCCATGCGAATACTTCCTGGACGAAGATAGACTGTAATTTAAACAGTTATTTCGTTGATTGAAAGTGCAAGATTTATTACAAATTTTTAACAGGAATGTGGATAACAAATCAAGGATATTTTTATGTATTTAAAGATTTTATACCAATTGATGCTCTTCATCTTTTAGCAATGTTAATGTTAATAATTTCTTGAAGTTTATTCAATTTGATAAGTATTAAAACTAATACAGTTTACTATTTTTACATTATGTATTATTCAAAAATGTGTAATGCATCAATGTATTTAACCGCAATGAAAATGTCTATAATTGACTGCTCGTCCAATTTCACCGTACTGATGCTGTACATTTTGAAAAAACCCCTTTCTCTTTTCGCTAATCCATATATTAGATCTCGCTCTCTATCTAAAGGTCACCCACACTCGTTAAATACAACCTAACAAATAATGTATTTAAATGCTTGTCGAGAAGAAACGGTTATTTGCATACGGTATTCTTCATTTTCTCCGGCACTCATAATTATGTTTACGAACCGAGATTTCGATCTTATTGAAAAACTTGTCGTAAATCAAAAGCTAGTCATAACCATGGTTTTAAGTTCAGTTGAATCCATTGGATGATATCAAATCAAATATTGGTTATCATTATTAGTTAGTTCTAAATTATGATGATAATTTGTTTGTTATCGTATCTCTTTTCACATATCAACCTTAACAAATAGGTCTTGCTTATTTTCAAGGGAAACTCTCAATAATATAGAATGATGACAGATTGACAGTGAAAAAAAAATATATATATATATATTCGCTGTGTGCATCTACCGTGTTGCGCTCTGGCGGATAATCGTATGAATCTACGAGGGTAGATTAACATGGGCAAGGATAGGCTTATGTACGTAAAAATAAGTTTATAATTGAAATAGAATTCCCTGTCGCTATTTTTCCTACTTATCAATTGTGAAATTATGTTTAAAATAATAAAATTAACATATCGCATGTTCTAAAACATTATTATAATCTTCAATTCAAGTTTTTAAATCAACTTTAAAGGTTATGTTCGAAGCTCATGGAGCAGACGATGTAGTTTATCCACAGCTGAGTTCATTTCCATTGGTTATCATTTCAAATTGCATTATGGGCGCGAGACTTCAAATCAATCATAATTATGCTTTTGAACTGGATTTTTCACTCGATTAATTCAAAACTGAGATCCGATTTCTTTGTTGAATCACTTAACGTTTGGAAATATGGAAGGAATAGAAGCCGCAATTACTATTGTGAACGGTATTTATACAATTAGGAATACGACAATACTTTAAATGCATTTTAAATGCTTATTCCCTATCCTTTCTCATGTTAAACTGAACTTTTTCGTTCACTAATATTCCGCGTGAGCGCAGGTGTCGATTTTATTATCCCCACCACCTACGTGCACACAGCGAATACGATATTTTTAGTGTTGTTTATTACTCTTTTGACTTCGCAGTTGAGAAGGAAGGATACGTACAGATTATAGAGATGAATCTCTAAAAATGTCATTAGCAAGTATGATATACAGTAGTATGATATTTTCAGGATGGCACCTAGTGAATGACGTGTTATTTAACGTTTTCATGAAAACGAGTTATGCTACGTCAGTCTGCCGTCTGTAAGCACAGTCTACAATAATGTATCAGTTCAGCTGTCAAAAGCAGTCTATTTGAAAAACATTTGATGTAGAATTGCAGTTCATTTCTAGTAAGATATAGCAGGATTCTTTTAAATTGTCATAAAACAGCTGATTGATGTACGCTCGTTTACTAACGTTAAATCCGCTGCTTTCTGACAAGTTAAAAGAATCCTGTTATACAGTCATATATTTTTGAAAAAGGTGGAGCCAGTCAGGTGTTTAGGTGAATCTGTATTCAAAGCTATAATAATGTACCTATTACAGTAATAGTAACCAACAATCCAATGCCTGTTTTCCCCCATTACGTTTGTTCGATGTTTTATACAAGAGTATCTTCCAAAAAATTCCTACACTATTAGAACAGATACTCACAATCAAACAGTTACCTAAACGAATAGTATATTCAGTTTACAATTATCATTTTTCCATTTATTCATAATCACTCATCTATTTCTTCATTTCAGTGAATAGATGTAACCACCGTTTAAAAACATCACATGAAATTACCTAATACAACTATTATTGTAATACATCGCTGAAATCTAGGATACCGTATTAGTATCTATTACTACTGGTGATTGATGAAGTACTACAACTTCATTCATGAAATAGCAAACCCTATAATTGGATTTTTAAAATCTGTTGGGTTTGTTTTATGTTTCTTTCAAAATATTGTATATTGGATAATTATGTGTTCTTTGCATTAATGTTTCTTTGTATTATTGAGCTTGAGTTCGTATGCAATATTTATTGTTCTGTACTTTTATTTTGAAATAGATTCTATTCTAAAAAATACTGTTCGAATTAAACATACACTTATCAATCCAAATCAATTCACCGCGTGAGAAACTTTTCTCGAGATGAAGAGTTCTGAGAGGAAAGATGAATGACACTAGTGGAGCGCAAGCTTCCTTCCATCTTCGGCGACAATTTACCCTACAAGGAAACACAGGAAACGAAAATTGTGACCAAGATCCTGACCAGCTGTTCACGTTCATCGCTGCTGGCATAATACGGTATCAGCTGCTGCTGCTGCTGCTGTATGCACACAGAAGCCTGTCTCATGAAACTTTCTCCGTTTGAAAATTTTACGGATTAACCTTCGCGGTGATCTCAAGAAGCTTTCTCTAATTGGCAACAGTGTGGCTGGTAATTGATTCCTCCACCCGGCGACATGCGGTAACAATAATCGGATAGTTGTGAGTGGCCAGTGAAAATTAAGTAACTTGGCTACTTCCGTGACTATAAAAATAAATCCTCCCCCAATGAACATAATATGCCACATATATTATGCCACATATTATGCCACACTCGAATGATCGATGTATAGATTATATCGATTTGATCAATTTGTATATCGAGATTAGAGATTGAGCATGAGGCCTACTATGATATATTATATTATCATAAACTAGCCGAATAGATCTGAAATGTCTTATCTGTGATATTAGAAACGGTACTGGGGTCCTCGCATATTATCGGAATGTGATTTGGGACAAATCAGGACAGGAAAAGGTGGAAATTGGGATGCGAGAGACGGCCTGATGCTGTATAAAAACTCGCTTCATGATGATGATTATGATTTGGGACAAAAAAATTTCAAAATAAGTTCCATCTTAATACTGTATTTAGAGCCATTACCCGTTATCAGTTTTTGAATGAGTATTGAATTGTCACAGTTGTAAGTTGTCGCTTGTCCATGGAGACAATGTGTTTCACTGATTGTTGAAAAATGAGAAATTTGATTTTCACTTCTGTTCATTATCATCTGAAAACATGAATTTACTAGCAGCCCCCGTGCTTCGCAACGGAGCTCCACAAAACAGAGCTAGGTTTATATTGAATTCTCCTCTACTGATTTTATCAAAGATTCAATTGAATTCTTTCCTGGATTAGTCCCCTGAAATGTTGTTTAATATCATGTTAAACCCCAATATCAATATTGTATCGATTGTAATCACGGGTTTTTAATTGTAATTATGAATTTTGTATGATATTCTGCTCTCTTGAAAAAAATTCAAGGGAAAATTGAGTTGTGTAAACATACTTTTTTTCTACTGGTAAATAACACTATTTAAAAAACACTTATTTTAAGTAGAAATAACTTGATATTCACTTAGGCCCACATAGTGACGATCGTTTCAACCTGGTGTAGGTCATCATCAGACTCAGACATCAGACTCAGGTCTGATGATGACCTACACCAGGTTGAAACGATCGTCACTATGTAAGTGAATATCAAGTTATTTCTAATTATAAGTGTTTTTTTTTAAATAGTGTTAAGGGAAAAGGTTTGACTTGACTAAAGAAAATTCTACTACTACAGTTAAATTGGCTTTGGTTTGACATATTAATCTATTTCCATTCTCACATTATTAGTACAAATACAGAAACATTAGCTCATTCGCAATAACTTTTTTTTTCCAATTCAACACTTTAAACCAGCAGCTGCATTGCAGGCACGGTCTCACAGATATCAAACTAGAGCAGGGCGAGAACTTGAATTGGAACAATGTCGATTTCATAATAATGAAATCGACAATCGACAATTCAATCGTTGACAGTGAACGGGTTAGTCAGTCAGGTGTGTACCCACCCTGAGTAGTAAGTAAGGTATATGCTGGTTTTCGGTTTGCTTATTACATGCCCAGCCTACAACAGGCGCGTATAGTTGACCTAGTTCAACGTTCAACTCGTGTAGTGAAGGCTGTGTTGTTGCATTGTTCTATTAGTACCTGATTATTATCTAATAGAGAGACGAAAGTCTGAGCAAAAAGTGATGAACTAGAACTACAACTAGTTATTTTTTGTGAGCAGGTACATGAATGTAATAGATACTACCATAGACTAACCAAAGAGAATATATCATAAAAGCCAAATGTTAGAGAATTATAATAGAACCAGAGAGAATGTATTATCTCTGGTTCACTAGCAGACAAGCTACATGGTTGAATTTTGAAGCAACTCATGAGCAATAGAACTTAGAGAACTTAATAATTACCAAGATGCACCTACCCAGAATGAATACAGCATTTGGACAGAGATCAATAGGATATTTAGGGCCCACCATTTTCAATAGAATTCCAATGAAAATCATACAAGAAGAAAATATTAATAGTTTTAAAAGAAAAATAAAGCATTGGTTATATAATTATTATAGTATTGGAGTTCATCGTAGTGATGAGCAACTCATAATAAATGGGATGTAAATAGAAAATAGGAGTAGGATCGTGCTTTCTTCAGAACTTCTAGGAAATAAATATATATTTTTTTATTATTGTAGGCCTATAGTAGTTTTTATTATAAAGGAAGCTCTACCTAGGAAATAAATCGTTTTTATTAAGGTATCACTGTAAACATGCGGGTGTATATAATATCTCTAAAATTTGTATTTGAAATTTAAAAATAAAATTTTTCTTGGATTGAACTAAATTCAGAGAGCTTGAGAACTGTTCAATATCAATAAAGCTCAGGAAGATTTTCAAAAAGCAAGAATCCATTTGTAAAAACCAATGAGATTTCTAGAAGCATAACGAACCTGTAGAAGCACCTCCACTGGTTGTTGAACGAAAAAAACACGCTTGCACGAGGCAGCAATCATGGGATGATGCTTTAAAATGGGCAGAGCTATACGGCTGGCCTACAGTTTGTCTATAATTTGAAATCACTTTTGCTTTCAATATTAAAACGAGCGGGCACGGTTAGGGCGGGAATCTGTAATCAGAAGCTAGTTATTTACTGCAGGCAGTTCCTACCGGTGCGTTCCTTGCATTCTACGGATGTTGGATTAGGAGGAGGAGGAGGAGGAGAGGTAGAAATAGTAGAAAAAAGAAAAGAATATAACGCATGATACAGAGGTACATTCAACCTAGCAAGGGAGGCTGCCGTGGGCTATTTCCCATGCTCCATCTTCAAGCCTCCAGCTCAATGTTGTTCGACTAATTATTATATTCGACTAGAATCTGCCCCCAACCTTTTCGAAAATTGAGCACTGACGGCAGTCCATAACGGAAGAAAAGGGTGGAGCTAGGAATGCTGCAAGACATTATGGTATTTCTATAATGTCGGAATTAAACTATGCAGACCTGTCTCTTCGCTTTCTGAGTGTTTTTCTTTTTGCTCAACCGTAAATACCATCACACACACCAATCATAAGGTTTTAACAGTTTTTTGGTTCTATGTGGCCAGAATAGACTATTATGTTCTAAAGAGACTTCATTATAAATATTATGTAGTGGCGAAGCGTAGTATACTAATTTGGTCATCGCCGGGTATATTTCCTGTAGGATATTACGGGTATATTTCCACGGATTATACGGTATTGATAATTGATACTGTAATATTATAAATTAATAAAATATAAACTTTTGTTTTTCTCCCTTTATAAGTTCAATTAAAGAGTTCGGCTGATGCAAATCAGGTTCAACGAAACTTTTAGCCTTCATAGAGATTTTTTTCATTCTGAAATAATTTTGTAAGAGCTATAAGATTATGTATTATAAAGTTATTTTGTTTATGTAACTATATTTATTATCTCGTGATAATATTTGTATATTCTGTTTGAATTTATTCAATGAATCATTTTTTGTGTGTTTATTTTTGATATATACAGTAAGTTATATCAAATTTGAATAGATATTGTTTATAAATTTGGGGAAATGGAATTTTACAGTTTCTGTATTATGGTCAAAGAATTTGATTATAATAATATGGATAATATACGATCAATATTTTAATGTGTCATATTCCCCAAGTCCAAACAAATATTAATAGAAATTGAAGATAATTTCCGAGAGATTATTTAGACCTTGAAAAGTATATTTGCTCTCTTGAATGTTATTCGTGCATTCCGTAGGTGATGGAAAAAATGTGGGATAAAACTCACCACTGTGCCTATCAGAATTCAATGATTGATTTATTTTAAGTACCCTGGCTGCATATTTATATTGTAAATTCAATCATTTCAATATTTGACAGTGTATTCAAACTCTAATAAAAGATAATAAAGATCATTCATGAGGTCAAGAATGGTCTAGTTTACTTCTTCTTTTTCTTTTCCCCTTCTGCCACTACAGCCTAGTTTTACTAAGCTTAGCAAAATCAAAGAAAACCCCCGAAGTTTCTCATGTCAATTCGAAATTGAGTAGGCTCATTGGTTGTCTATTTTCTATTTTAAAATAATAGTGGTCAAGGTGTTCTCATTCTCAGAGCAAATGGGTTGATAAATAATTATAACGTAATAAAATGTTATAGCTGCAACCTCATTTTCCTTAATATCAGCTTCCCACGCCTTTTAAGAGTACAAACTGTATCCCACGAATTTGATTATTCTCCATTATTATCAACTTAACGCCTAAGAGCAGATAAAGATGGAAAATGACTTATTTTTTATGTAACAAGCTCGCATTAGATGGAGAATAAGACTGACGGATCGTGCATACAAAACGTGGCTTACTTGACCGATTTGCTACAGAATGACTAGAGAAGTTTGCTCAGAATGTTTTGACTGATACTTATTGGATGAGAAAAGGGATTATAACACAATAAAATCCCAAGGAAAGATTTCTAAATTATACATCATACCGTACCAATTTTTTAAAGGTTTCAATGAGAAGATGAACTTTGCGATATAGAAGATGAACTGAGTCATATCATATGAAAAGGAGTTTCCATAGTAATATCTGGTAGTTGAAAATTGTACTTATCAATATCTGCATAATTTTCATGTAATATGGTGAATATTGAGTGGGGTATATTGTAGTTTTTTTTTTGTGTTCTTCTTGAAAAGGTTATTGAACTGTTCTTTTTTCTAAATTTCTTGAAATGAACTCAAGTGAACTTTCATTTTGATTTTTGATATATTGTGAGAGAGTTAATTCTTTTTCAAGGATTAACTGCCTCACAATTGCGTTTTTTAATGGATTTTGCTAACTTGCTGCTAGCGTTGTAGGAAAAATTGCAGTTTTCTGGCATTTCTACAGTATTGGTTTGAAGTTTGTGATCAAATTGCAACCGTACTTGGGAAATGTTTGATACGAGCAATGACCTCTCTTGGGAATTTGGCGATTCCACTGAAAATTAGGCTCAGCGCTCCACGTGAAGCGGCGGGGTTGTCCGCTGGAGGGGGGATAATTTTTAGTGGAAAAGCGAGAGTTCGAAGCAAGACACGGCCGCGGCAACATGTAAAATTGTGAACAAGCCTCGGCCTCTAAATGTGGCTTCGGCCCATTTAGAGGGGCAACTGTCAAGTTTTTTGATAAAATTGTATTTTTTGATTAATCGGTTAAAATTGTGGAAGAGTTTAAATTTCCTAGATAGTTAGTTCTAAATTTGTAGTGAAAGTTCAAGTGTGAGTCATGAGTTTTGATGGAGTAATATTTTGAAATGTTTATTGCGAGCGTAATTGTGTCGAATTAGTCGTTTAATTTTTGAATGGTGAGTGCCAAACTTTTGTTTTTGAATAGCTCAAAATGAGACCCATAGATTGACCGAGGCCCTAAATATTAAAGTAAAGAAATGAAGTAGTTAGCAAAATCCTATCTAAATTGAACTGTAAATTAAACCTGAATTTGAGTAATATTGATGAATAGATGAATTTATTGAGTATGTTAGTGTAAATTAAAAAAAAACTGATTGAAAGTGAAATTTAAAAACGTAATCTTGAATACAGCTTAATAAACCTGAATAAAATCATTCAAAATCTTTTATTGAAGTTCCTGGCTCGTTATAGATTAGTTGCTAAAACAGGTGGAGATTTAGTAGTTTTAAGATCTGGGCATTTGAATGAACGAATCCATGAAAAGCTCCCAACCGACCAGATGAGGATTCAAACGTTTCAACAGCAAGATGTTTATTAACCGTGTGATTTCCAATTCATTGCCAATTGGAAGTGAAAATTTAGAGTAAAACTCGTCACTTCTGATTGACATTGATAAAAAGGGAATCACCGGTTGAATAGATGGTATTATTACTGTGGGGAGAAGAAGATCGGCCCTTCTATCTCTCCCCCGGTTACATTCATATTTTTTATAATTCATGAATTTGAACAACATTATTAGCAAGTTACAAATCAAACATTGTGAAACATCGCGCTTTCAGTAAGGTAGCCTATTATTGTAAACAGTAATAGTCTGATTAACTCCTTTTTTGTAAGGGTGATGCCAACAAGAGCTCTAGGCTTGTGCGTGGGTAATAGGAGTAGTGATTATGAGCCTCATCGCCACTCGGAACGTTTTTGTCAGAAAACGACCGATCTTTATAAAGGTCTTTTAAAGACTTTAAAAAGTCTATAATACATCGACGTTCGTCGACGCTACGTCGTGTCGACGCTAACGTTTGTCGATGCTACGGTAGCCTCCCCAAAAAGCCAGACAGTAGCTAGTGAACTCGCCACATGTAATCGACCCTTAAGACACCTCGGCTACTAGCCACTTCCAAATAATAATAGTTTAAGTTTGTTTTGTGAAATTTTTTCAAGTTCATGACTTACTTAACTATAAAGGTAGAAGATCCGATAGAATAACTATACTCTGTTCAGGGAAAGGTGAGACGATGTAAACAAACCTGCGCGTGCGAGAGTCTAGCTAAGAGCACCTAGACCGATTCACATTAGAACTACTGAAATAATATTATTATTATCTGCATTACGTGATTCCAGTCTGACCTCGAATGAATATAATTATTGTGAACTGGAATTGGGCAGAAAATTTATCGAAAACAGGTGTGAATCATCTCTTCTATACACACACAATAAATGCAAACAGCTTGTTTTGACCATCTCACGATTCCGTGAACAGAGTATACTTAACAATAAATCCTAAATAAAATATATTTCAGGAGTTTTTCGAGATTCACTTGGATAAGTGATTCATGAGAATGAAGGAATCTCCGGTAATGATGGAATTGGACAAATTACTCACCAGAAGATGTGTTTCTCGTCGGGCCATCTTTTGCTGCTCAGCCTCCCGCATGGTGTGCTCCTCATATTGAGATCGCACTGTATCAGCACTGCGCCTTTCTGCTTCCTCCAGTTCCTAACAGGTAGAAATACAAATTAAAATATCAATTAGCAAAATGAATTTTAGAAAAATTCAGAATCAATCATTCTTGGATTATTTTGAAAAATGTAGGCCTATTATCTATTACAGACGAACAGTATGCAAATATAAATTCACTGCAAAGATGGAAGTTGAATTTTCGCCAGATATAAGTAATGTTGTCAATATTCGTCAACACGAAAGTCTTCAGGCCAATCATGAATCTAAATAGCGTGAAATAAATATGAATTGATGATAGATAATATAAATAAATAGTATATCAGAGGATTAGAATTCAACTAGGACTTCCCAGGTCGCATAAAAATGCGACTATTGAAATACATTGAATAGTTTCCAATCCACCTCCTCCTTCACCTACGCCTTTTCAATTTCCTTCTTCTTATTTTTCTCCTTCTTCTTTTTTTCTACATCTTCTTCCTCATCTTTTTCTTCTTCTTCTTCTTCTTCTTCCTCTTCTGCTTCTGTCCCTTCTGTTTCTTCTTCTTTCCTCTTCTTCTTCTTCTTCTTCCTCATCTTTTTCTTCTTCTACTACTACTACTACTTCTTCTTCTCCTTTCCCTCCTTCTTCACCTTCTCTTCCTTCTTAACCTTCTCTTCCTTCTTTTCCTTTCCGTCATTCTTTCCAATCTTTCTCCTATTCCTCCTTCTTCACCATCACCTCCTCCTTTTCCTTTACGTCCTTCTTCAATCTTTTTCTCATTTTTCTACTTCTTCTTCTTCTTCTTCTTTCCCTTCTTCTTCTCCTCCTTTTCCATCCTTTTTCTTTTTGGAAAATGAAAGTCTTTCGTGACTAATCTCGCCTTGTCTTGTCTTGACTAACCGGTGTACGCCTAGCCTAAGGAGTGACTTGTTGTCTCCTTGTAAGAACCAATCAACATATAGATTGAGATTCATTTTATTAAATTGATTTAAAGATTACTTAACGAATATAAAGATTAATTGATCAGTTTAAAGATTACGGGTAATTAAAACATGATAATAATTAATTGAACGAAATTCCTAATTAATGCCATATAATATTCTGAAGACTTCTGCTACTGCAAATATTGACAACAGAATAATAGCTAGTGAGGAAATTCGATGAACGAAGTCATCAGAATATTATACGGAATTAATTAGGAATTTCGTTCAATCAATTGTTATGATCTAACAGCAACTGTATAGTTGCAATATCTCATTTCCTTCCATCTAAAACATAGGGGAAAGTCGGGCACTACCGGACAGCGGCTGACATCGGACAAAGCCAGTTCTTAAAAAGTGCCGCAATTGGCAGCACTTTTTATGCTGTCAGTACAACCAACTTAAGTAGCAAGACTGCCCACAGCAGTATTGCGCATTTGACGTAGCACGTTTTCGTAGTGGCTCCAGTTTCATGTATTTTTTACGGTTGACAAGTGCACGGAGATAGTTTTAAAAAGCTGCTGCATCAATTGAAGTAAGTAATATTAGTCATAGTTGGTCTTAAAATACTTAGTGTACTTTATATCAAGTGAATACAACGTTTTGCTCCAGTCACATGACTGATTATGGCTTGACAGCCATTCTCACCTAGGTTGTCTGGCGGCAGGTATCGGACAAAGTGCAATCGGGCGGTATCGGACAATGTAATGACCACTTAAATTCACGGATTTTAATAGATTCTCTGGGTTTTTTAGGGATAATGGAATAGAAAAGAGGAAATTGGACAGAAGAATCACTAAAATTGGCTATTGAAAAAGTGTTATGTAATGAAATGACTAGGGAAGGTCGGGTACTACCAGACAGCGGCTGGCATCGGACAAAGCCAGTTCTTAAAGTGCTGCAATTGGCAGCACTGTTCATACTGTCAGTACAACCAACTTTAGTAGCAAGACTGCCCAAAAATGTATTCATTTGTGTGATTTAATATCCCTCAAACATAATTTCAGTACTATTTTATGTCTGTCCGATACCACCCGCCATAAATTGAAAAGTGCGTTTTGTAGATAGTTGGATTTTTGGAAAAAAAAGTATGTTGCTATTGATATTATTTCATATAATTTACGCCAGTTATAGATGATATACTGTAGTATTATTTCACGCATAAAGTTGGCATTTATCTTAATCCTTTAACTGGGTACTTAAGAAAAAGCTAAGGTGGCCGATATCACCCGACCTTCCCCTAATAATTTATTAAACGTGATTCCTAATTAATAATGCTATAAAATACTTTGAAGACTTCCGTATTTAAAAAATTAATTCTATTTATTAAATTGAGAATGATTTTTCATCACCTGCACACGTGTTTCAAGCCGCTTGTTGAGGGCACGAAGCGCTAATATGTCAGCAGCAGGGGGACAGGGGGCGGCCATCCCTTGCTTAGCCGACGTCTGCAGAGGGTCGGCAGATGCGTCCGGGTGTCGGCTGTGTGCGAGCGCATCTCTCAGCTGCCTGCGCAGATCTTCCTCTTTACGGCTGAACTCTTTGCGCAGTTCAGTCTCTTGCGCTTGGTACAGTCGCTGCAGCTCGACTGTGGTCGACTTAATGGCAGCTTCTCTTTCGTTTTTCACGGCTTCTGTCAGCTCCAATGTCAGCCTGCAATGAACGGTGATTGATTTAGTATGATCACAGATAATGTAAATTATCATTAGTAAATTATAAAATGTAGTAAATTATCAAGCCGCATAATATTACTATTATGTAGTAATAAAATTAGTAAATTATCAAATGTAAATTATCAAATTATCATGATTTACATTATCTGTGGTATGATGTACAGGACAATTTATTAGGGCCTAAATAATACATTACCGTAGAACAAATAAATATAAGTGAAAGTGTAAAGAAATGTTTTTTTTCTGATGCCCACATGAGCTCTAGACTTGTGCGTGGATACAGAGAGTGTATATAGTAACAGTGTGGCCATTTGTGTGAAGCTCTCCATAACAATATGTGGAGATCATTTTTTCCCCGCATAATGTATTCCATGTCTCACCCCCAGGGAAAATCATCACTGATATTTTTCAACTCACAGTCTAAATATCAATTAGTTCAAAATTTTGAAAATATTCTACTGTATAATTCAACATCATTCTTTAAAGAAAATCTTTCTTCTTATAAACATCAACAGAATGTTGTAAGGTATTGTGATTTTCAAGCTCCTAATTTTATAGCATAGCACAATACGGTAGTTCAGATTAAGAATACATGGTAAAAGTCAATTTAAATTGATAAGACGCTAAGAAAAAAGTAGGATTGTTTATCATAACGAGGCTAAAGTATTTAATCATTTCAAAAAGTGAATGAACTATCAATGCGAGAGATAAGTGAAATTAATAAGTGAATTAATAAGAGAGATAAGTGAAGTGAGATTTGGTAGAGAAATTGATAAGAAATATTATTTTTTCGTTGTAATTGATAAATGCAATGAATTCGACTTCTTATTCTTATTGTGAAAGGGATTGGGAATGGGATTATTAAAATTATCCTTAAGCATGAATTGGAATGAAATGTCTAGTCATTGTTTTTCATCATTCTATTAGACATAGACATCAGAGTAGTAGAATCATAAAAATAATTTATACCATCAAATTCATTGCTATGTGATTGATAATAATTTGCGTGAGAATGCAAGACGAAATATTGAAATAAAATTCAAGAACCCATGTTTATCATCGAAATTTTCTATTTAGGCTACTCTAGTATTGTTATTTGTAGTGATAGAGAATATACAAATTGCACAGTGGAAATTGATAATAAATTGCTATACTGATGAAAAATCAATTTGTGAACACAGCCGAAAAATTGCATTGATCCACCACGGAATTATATCAATTTGAACATCACCGTCTCTGATCAAGAAGAAGAAACAAGCTTATTAATCTGGTAGAAGTGAATGTGTTCCACCACGTGGATGGGCAGTGGTTTCTCAGTCTAAAATTATAAGCCCACACCAATCATGGAAAAGATTTATGTTTTGAAATTAGCACTCAATTTCACAATGAACCCTCTCATTACATACTAGTTTCGACTCATTTTTTGTTAGAAAGTTCTAGTGAAAGGATGTGATCTCACTAATATTGTGATAAGTCACACACACTGCACCTTACAGGCTAATATTTCGGAACTGGATGGCCAGAAAGTATTATGTAATTATATATTAGGATTTTTCAAGTAATAGTAATGACTTTAGTTTCTCATCTCCTCGAATGATCTGTGTAAAACTGAATTCAAACACATTTCCTCTCATACTTTTCAATGGATTTATTTATTTATTTATCTGTTTATGCTTATTGCTTCTATTGGTGAAGAGACCCAGAACGGGTGTACTACTTCTCCTTATGGAGATGAACATCACAATACATTTTTATTAGTTTTCATACTAACCGTATTGATGGATATGAATTATGACAGATTGTACATTTCTATTCAGTCCTTAATCAACAAGAGTACTGTATTTGATTATTAATTACAATAAACCAATGACATGAAAACTCTGATAAAAAATATAGTGTATTTGCATCAACTGATAATCATGGAAATGGTATCCAATTGTTCAGAAAGATCAGTAGAATGTGGTTATCGTACCTTCAAATTTCTATTTTTCAACTCTAACTTATTCTTCTTTAAAGAGCTTTTCAAATTTATAAACTTTATTCTACATCATAGTCGAGCGCGAATTAAAATTCAGCGCAAAAATTCGGTTCAGAGTGTATACGGCCAATGAGATCGAGACACAGGCTTCACCCGCTTTTTTTTTTTTATTATTAATTTTTTGACCTCATGGGATCACTCAAGTCATATTATTTAGTCTTCCTGGTCTTCCAGCCCTTAGTCTTTGCCAATACCTCTTCATGTTGTCAGACCTCACTCTTCTCTGCTCATCTGTCACCCTCACATTTCTTGTCGTCCTAGCCACAGAAAAATGTTTTGTCTTTAGAAAATTGTTTATCTTGCTCTTATCTGATGCATCACCCGCCTTTAACATAGGGAAGATAGGATTGTTCCACTCCATCATGACAGCTCCCTGATCTACCACCCACCCTCTATCCACCAGCAGTGCGGCCCACGGTTAAGGGCTGAAAATCAAAATTTGGAGGTACGATTTGATCTTCTGATCAATTCATTTTCACTGTGTATTTTTATAGTTCATTTGTAATGTATTGAGGAATTCATAGATGAAATCAAATTTGATTTAAAATTGCTACTAACTTGTTCCTGAGCTGCTGCAATAGATCATTGGTTTTAGTGGCTTCGGCCTCCCTGGCCACTTTTAGCTGACGCTGCAAATCTCGGCGCAGCGCTCTGACGGCTCTCCGCTCACCGTCGAGCGCCTCTCGCAGACTCGCCGCCTCCGCTTCAGCCGCCTCCGCCGCCCCTCGCTCCTTCTCCACCGCCTTCCGCAGGTCGGCTGCCTCCTGCTTCCATGCTCGAGGTGTTGACATGCTCTACGATGTTACTGAGTTTGCTTTGTTGTTATAATCTCGGCTGCCGGAACCGCTGTGCTTTTTCTGAGTCGTTTGACTTCTCTTATCTGCGAATGAAAAATAAAATGAATAACATCTTCATCTGATGTATTTTTATGTTAAGTTTTCTACCTTTGTATCGAGGATGAATAGACGATTCAAAATAGATGATTTGAAAAATCTTCCGAATGTTTCCTTCAAATCAGAAAGGAGCTGGCGGGTAATGTCTTTGGATCCATGACCACAACTCGAGGTTGATAACTTCCATGAGGCTAGCATAGCATAGATCTTCTTCTTCTTCTTCTTTGGCTTTGCCTTTATCCCTTTTAAATGGGCATTCCTTCTTCGTAGTCTGCTAGCATAGCATAGATCCACTCTTAAAAATTGAATCCAAAGAACGTGTAAAGAAGATTCAACCTTATGTATGATCTGAGATATGAGTCCACACACAATGTGAAAACTGAATGTCTGTTTCTAAATATCCTATTAATATTGTAAATGATGATTGTGACCATCATAATCAAGAAATCAAGGGCAGTGATCGTATTTACAGTGACATAATTACTTAGAAATCTAGGATATTGAATAAATAGTAATATATTGAAAACAATAACATGTAAGGTAGGCCAGTAAAAATGTTTTATTAATAAAACATTAATGTTTGAAATTAATAAAGCCTATTTGACGATCTGTGTATTGACGAAGTGGGTTTGATAATAATGAAATATTTTTCTACTCTCAAGAATTTAAAGATTTTATAATAGACGGCATAATTTTATAATTAAATAAAAGACGGCATTAAAGATTCATTTTTGTTACTACTGATCATCAAAACTAAAACTTTGAAGTA
Source organism: Laodelphax striatellus (assembly GCA_017141395.1). NCBI lineage: Eukaryota > Metazoa > Arthropoda > Insecta > Hemiptera > Delphacidae > Laodelphax > Laodelphax striatellus. The sequence goes on along the minus strand of CM029534.1, from coordinate 34,961,655 downwards.
AAAATATTCCAACTATAGGCCTGATAATAATTATATCATAAACAATGGATATAATTATTCATTATTATACTAGAAACTATACTAGGAACTATGAACTTTTCTTTGATGAGTAATATACCTAGATCTGCTGTATCGAAAAAAGAAGACTTTAGCTTTAGATTAGATAATTTACTTCATTGGAGTAGATTACTGATTACAGAATATTCAAGCCTTAATCCTAGATTGAAATAATTGGAGATTAGGTACCATAAGTAACGTTATTTTATGGATTTTAAAATTGATAACTAAGGAATTATTCAATGATATGAAGATTTGATGCAATATGCAATAATGATAATGTGATCTTTTGCATTACTTTTGATTCATTTGAAAATAAAGATACAAATACTGCACAATAATAATTTAAATTGCACATGAGCAAATCATAGGTTGTTCATTTGTAAGAGGAGTTTATCTCAGTCGGAGCGATACCAGTACAGTATAAGGAATAGAGTACAATAATTATACAATACTGGGTGATTCAAAAAGAATACCACAACTTTAAAAATTTGTATGTTATGAAAGAAACATCATAGAACCTTCTCACAAACAAACTTTTCACTCACAAACAAGTTCAGAGATGTTCCATATGACCCCTCCAGACACTCGAGCAATATCAATCCAAAACCTCCCTCAAACTTGTTCCACACTATCTTTAGCATGTCCAGGCGTAACAGTTTGGATGGCTGCTTCTTGTGTTTCAAATCATCAATGGTGGATTGATATTGATGATTTGAAACAAGCAATAACAGCAGATTATCAAACTGTTACGCCTGATATGCTACAGTGAGAGTGGAAAGAGTTTGAGGGAGGTTTTGGGTTGATATTGCTCGAGTGTCTGGAGGGGTCATCATATTGAACATCTCTGAACTTCTTTGTGAGTAAAAAAACTTCTTTAATTACTCTTTGAAATGATGTATAACAGAAGGTTCTATTATATTTCTTTCATTAAATACAAAGTTTTAAAGTTGTGGTATTCTTTTTGAATCACTCTGTATAATGATACCTGGTGCAAAGCTCTGCTGAAATTAACCTTGTTATGGGAACAAACATCACTTATAATTTCATCCAATACCAAAGCACCAATTTAATCTATAACAACAGCGGAATTTTCTATTCTTGAAGGGGCATGTTATTTCAATGATAATTTGATTACTTGCAAACACAATAAAAAATATTCGAAACATGTAATAAATTCAACTCGAAAGTTATATTGCATTACAGTACTGAGACTACTCAATTTATTGTATAGATGGCCTACCTGACCACAATAAAAAAATAGATAACTATTTCAAATATAATTATGGTAGTCGCCATATATAGGTAGTCGCGCACTTTCACTGAAACGAAAACATGATAACTGAATTCCGGATTCCGGATGATCCGACTGCGTCCGAGACGGAACTGATACCTATAGTCAGTCATCTGTCTGCGGTGCACTCGATTAGGCATTAGTGCAGTAGGTGTACTGATTTGCAAAGTAGATTAACTGGTTTTAAAACTTTCAAACTTTTCGACGAATATTAATTCAACTCAACAGCTACTGCTTGTTAACTGTCCAATGAAACTCCAATAATTTGTTCCAATCGAATGAGGCCAATAATGACCAATCCATAAGCAGAACATATTGAGTCTTTGATACCTTTACTTTTTTAGATTGTTCCCTCGAGAGTTCTGTTTCTCTGCTTTTTGTTTAGTTTTAATTTCTTTTAATTAGCTTTCGCTAGAAAAACTGAGCTCTGTTATACTATACAGAAAGCATACGCAAGTAGATGATTTATCCTTATGTTAAATCGTGAACGACGGAAAAACTATATGATGGTGGCGATAAAGCCTGGTTTTCATTAGTAGAGTTAGTGGTAGAGTTCCCTGGGCGAGTACTAACTATCTTGTGAACTCTCCCAATGAAAACGTAGTAGAGTAGAGTTTTTACGGTAGAGTTAGTATGCTAGTTACTCTACCACTAACTCTACTAATGAAAACCAGGCTTAACTCTGAGGACTCAAGATTACATAAAACACTTGCTGTGTTAATCAAGTGGACTATTGGCGAGACCTCTGAACTCGCCTGACACGAACTATTTTCAGTAAAAAAGTAAACACTATGTGATGATTCATCTACTTGACGTATGCTTTCTCTATGGTTATACAGTGAGAACAGTATCTATCTACTCTACTCTTTTCCTACAAAGTACGCTCGGTCGCTGTCTTTTTTACGCATGGCTATCTAGTGACAAAGATTGTGACTACATCAGTGCAGTAGTCTTTCTTCCATCAATATTCAAGATACGTGATCATAGGCTACAGTGTACAGGCGGACTATCTGTAACTCAACAATAATACTCATAATAATGATGTATATTACTTTTCTTTTACGAGCCTACAGTTGAATATGAGCAAAAAGTATAGATACAAATATTTTAACAAATAATAGAAAGACATATTTAGTAATAATATAAAGACATATTTTTCTTTGGTCATATTTGGTAACTTTATCGTATTTTTCTCAGTTATACAAAAAATGCCTATACCATGTACTATACTTCTGACAATCTATAAACCAAAAACTAAATCTATAACACAAGATGAGAAATTTTTTTAATCCACACGATTAAATAATCATCTCATGCTTACCGATTTTCTTTATACCTGTTTTTTATAAATTTAAATCTTGCAATAAATGCTCAACGTTAATGATACTACACTACAAAGACTTAACAAACGTTGAGACTGAGTCAGTTCATATGAATTGCTCGAATGCCACTCCAATTTGGTTGCAGTTCATTGTGCCTGAATTGATGTGACTTGTGCTTGACCTGACTATTAAAACTGTCGTCGACTAAACTCATTTGCTGTGGTGCTGTGACTTCATGCATTAGTAGTCTAGTGGCTCATCTTTTATTCCTTATTTCTTAAACTTCAACACGCATTCGCACTTGTAGCGAATATTTGAAAGGGGGTTAATAGTTTTTTTTTCAGTTAACTCAAAATTATATTCAACTAGGTGTCCCGGTGAACTTCGTATCACCCTCTTCCCACAAATGTCCCCATCTTCTCCGTACTAATGTCCCCCTGTTCATGACACGCCCTAAAAAATGTCATCCCCAAATGCCCCTTTATTCCCCACAAAATGTCAAAAAATCCCCTTCATTTCACCCTTTCTTTCCCTAAATGTCACCCTTCATGTCACCCCTCCCCACAAAAATGTCACGAAGTAAAGATTAATTTAATATAATCAATGTATTTTTTATTTATATAATCAATAATTTTTTGTTTTACTTTATTTTATATATTTTTTTTCAATTTTATTATTAGAAACAATAAAACATGCATGATACGAACGATAACTCATTTTATTATTGATGATAGCGTAAAAATAATTAGAGTAGAAAACCTAGAGCAAAAAAATTTGACCGTAGCGGGATTCGATCCGCGACCTCTAACATCAGACGCATGAGTTTTTCCACTGAGCTACCGGGCATTGAATGAGAGTGCTGTGTTTTCTGATCTTGAATCACGATCATCTTTCGGTAGCCGCTTGGCCGGCAATTTCAAAACATCCGTCTGTAAATGTTTGATAGGTTAGGTCATTAGTTTACTAATTATTTATTAATTATAAAGGGATTTTCTTATATTTTAATACATATTATGTTAACCAGTGCTGTAAAAATTCAAACGAATCCAAAATCATCTAAATCGGTTCAGCCGTTCTCAAGTTATAAGCGAGCGTACAGACACCAACTCTCTTTTATTAATATAGATAAAATGAATCTATTTTATCTATTTTTAAAATTACTCATATCCCTAAGATTCTCTTCAATAATATATAAATGTTTAATAACTATTATTTTTACTTTACTGTATACTAATGAAACTTTAAATCAAGGAGTTCTTTTAGAAACACTCTGTATTTCATCTGCCATTAGTGCTTTCCACTATAGTGGAAAGGAACTAGGTACCTCATTGATAATATTATAATTGAGAGACAATTTTTTTCCATTTGAATAATTCATAAATTAAAAAATAAAACATAAATACATGTTTATATATATATGATTATATACTTGAACAGTCTCTTGAAATAGAGTTGCCTCACTGTCAAAACTTCAAAATCAACAAAAAGAGGCTCACACGGATATAGCCTAGGTTTACTTAATATTGTCTTTAATATGTATTTCTGTAGTATAAATAAATTACTAATGTGCGTATCAAATGCCTTTGCAGGTTTCTTCCTGATTTTGATAAATATATGCTAGTACGTAAAATTTCATCTTATTTCGTTTTGTATTGTGGCAAAAAGGAAGTATATTATATTAAAAAACTTCTGGCGCATTCCTTCCTACTGTGCTTCCAATCACTGCGAGATTTGATGTGAAATCTAGAGGAACTCAAACTGATACAAGTTTTTTGCAATGATATTGTATTTCCAAACGATACAGTATTGAGCAAGCAAGCGGCGCTTAGCGCTGCACGGGGTGATTCGTTAATTTGAATTTGAAATGTATAAGAAACACTTCAAAACTATATTGTTTATTTTTAAGAACGAATTCATTCAGTCTACATCCAAACCGTATTCAGTTGGAATTTTAGTAATATAATTATAAACACTAAATTGACTTATAAAGCAAGATACTCACAAATTATGTGTTTATGCACATTTCGCGGTGCTGTGCCGCATCGTCAGAACACGTGTACAAACAGGTGAACTCAGTAATAAAGAAGTAAGAACTAGTAAGTAAGAACTAGTAAGTAAGAATTACTAAGTAAGAACTTAGTAATAAAAACAATGACAGAAGATAGGCTCTTCTACAAGTGATGCACTTTTTTCTTTCATGGATGAAGTGCTGAATTCTGTGGATGGCGGATCCAGAGTGTGTAAGCTTAGTTACTTGGATCTTTCTAAGGCTTTTGACCCTGGTGAATATTGAAATTTTATTGAAAAAAAATGAAATTATATGGTTTTTGACAATGCAGTACTCCAAATGGTTTGTATCTTACTTTGATGAGAGGAGATATCAGCAGGTTGAATACAGTCTCACCCTTTTGTATATCATTCGGAATGGGTAAAACAAAGGTGGGGTCCCTCAGGGTTCAGTTCTCGGTCCATTGCTCTTCCTCCTTTACATAAATGACTTGCCTCCGTACCTTGAACCAGCACACTGTGTTTTGTATGCTGACAATGTAGCCTAACTATTTTATTAAAAAGTAATAGTCGGCACAACATGGAGTTTGAATGTAAAATAGCTCTTGAAAAACTAGAAGAATGGCTAGCTTCAATATGTTAATATTAAATTATGATAACTAAGCAAATTCCATTCAGAACAAGAAGCAATGTTAGTGACAATAGCAACATACCAGTAAATGACACAAAGGTACTTGGGTGGTGTTGGACTCAGGAACTCTCCTGACCTCATCTAGATTATTTGAAACAAATTAAACTCTGTAGTATTTGTTCTTAGGACCTTAAAACAATTGATAGATACAAGAACTCTTAAAACGTTTATTTTGCTCTGTTCCATCACTGTCATACAGTTGTGTTTTGGGGCAGTTCAAACCACGCAGTGCAGATATTCAGAATTCAGAAATGGGCAATGAGGATAATGGTGGGAGAATCCATTAGAACTAGTTGTAGACCTTATTTCAAGGATTTAAAGATTCTTCCACTTCAGGTTTATATATTTTTGAGACCCTCTGCTTTATTGATAGAAATAAAGATAAATTTAACACAGGTGAGCTTCCACTCATATAATACCAGAAACAGACAAAACTTAAGGGATGAAATACATCGGACCAGTTTGTATGAGAGGGTGTGAAGAGTGCTGGAATTCGCCTGTACAACTCATTGCCAGCACATCTCAAGGTATTCACAGGTGAAAATTTAGAAATAGAATGAGGAAGAATTATTGAATGTGTCTCCATATTCCATTGAGGAATTCTTTTCTCATTGTGAGACAGAGAAATATGACATAGAGTATAACTGAGTAGAATATGATAACATGAATATTATTGACAAATCCATATGCCTTTAAAGCGGTCGAAGGATGCTAGTAAATAAATAAATAAATAAATAAATAAATAAATAGGCGTTGAAACGCATCAGTGTGTTTCATTTCAGCATTCACCTATCCCATAACAAGTTTGTTTTGGATTCCAGAGCAGCAATGTTTATTCCTAAGGCGAAAAGCAAATAGAGCTTTCAAATTGGCGCGACTAAGGGTGGCGGGTGAGGATAAATATTTGGAAAGAGAGAGAGATGAAGACTAGCTGGGGCAGGCAGTAGCATGCCTCACCGAATTACACAGACTAGAGTGTATAGTACACAGTGGATATAGCAAGAAGAATCGCATTGAGGGTATTGCTTTGGCAAATGGTAAGCGTGAAGCATTGAGCGGGACCGCCCATCCAAACGCTACGTCACTCAGCTATTTCTAGACGGCACACTCGTTCATTTGAATCGGCCTTTCTGACGGTCAGAGTGAGGGTGGGAAGCTGACTAACTTTTGCCCGATGTTTTTCACGCAGACAGACTTCTCAAGAAGACTCACGATAAATTCAACGTGGTTGGGGAAACGTCAATAGCTGTCAGAGTTCTGGATTGCACTAGAATCACATCCAACCAATCGATCTGATTGATTGGCCTGGAACTCACGACGAAAATGAAATTCACTGCTGATTCCTTTCATTTCATATTTAAATACTATATTTTATCATGGTAGGTTTTTCCCTTAGAATCCTTCCTATTTGAATTGTAGCGGAGTGCAAGAGAGGACTAACTTCGCCCTCCCAGGAACAAATGAAGGCAGTCATTCTATTCTATTACTCATGCACAAGCCTAGAGCTTCTGTAGGCATCGCCCTCTGCGAGAAAATAATAACAGTTGTTTCCAGAACAAGAACTTATGTAAAACATTGTCTCACATTAAGAATAATATTCACTAAAACCTCCAAAATCTATCAAAGTCCATTAATTGGAAGATATTTGAAAGTAGGACTATGTATAAATATGTATTGACTATTATACAGTATCTGTCAATGGATCTTCTATAGCAGTAAGTTTGTTTTGGTAGTGCAATAATTATAAATAGGTTATGTTGTGGTCGTCACAAGGTTTCGAGAATCTCTGTCATATAAAACAATGGGTTTCACTGGGTTTATTCAAGGTGTTTCACTGGATAAGTTAGGGAAATTTCACCGGTATTATCATTCCCTATAAAGCTATCACAAGCAAGTTCATACCAACAAAATATTGTTAACAGGGATAATGTAAATATTTGTCAATAATTTCACGCATAAATTCGAAAAACTGTATACGAGTATTTATATTGATTTATTGACTAAATTCATCAATTTCCCTATTATATTATATTTATAGACACAAGTTGAAGTGAAGGGGATGTTATAGACTCTGAAGCTAATGAATAGAATAAATTTGAAAATATTTAATTATTTATTTCCGGATTGAAATATTAAATTATAATTTTTTTGTTATGGATGATGCCCTCAAAGCTCTAAGCTTTGTGCGAGGGCAATGGGAAGGATTATGATGAGAGATGAATGGACCTACAGCTTTAGGTGGGTCCCGAGCCACCAGGAAGCGATTTTGAAGCTCATGAATTTTTGTATTTAGAGGAGCCGGTCACTGTTACAACGGGAGTGGTAGGCGCTCTCATATCTAATCTCACCAATTAGGCTCGCCTCTACCACTGGGACAACCGCTTCCCTTAAATTGAAAATAAAAATATTGATTTACTTCAATAGATTTGAACTGAAACTTTCGAACTATACAATTAAAAATGATGTGAAGATTATTCTATTCTCTTTTAAAATTGAAAATACATTAACTTTGAAAATTGATATGGGAAAACTTTTTGTACTGTAGTATTCAATTATTAGAACTTACATGCGCTACGACTAGGCCTACATAGTTTTAAATTCACAGAATAAGAGGTATTTTATTGAGAGTAAGACATATTCGACTCCGCAAAATATTCGTTTAACTATTCAATAAATCCTTCCTATCATCTACATAAATGTTAATGGTGATATCAAGTGTCACTAGTAACAGCACAATCGATCATTTTAAAGTTCAATGAGATTTAATGTAGATGAAGTTGTCAGCGAATGCACTGCGAGATAAGTTGGAAAAAGTTCAAATTCCCAGATTTAGCACCTCATACTCACTAGAAACTTCGTAGGCTATGACAAATCTCAACGCGTGACTATTATTTTGTCAAAAATGCCGAAGAATTTATTTTTTTCATAAGAAAACGCTAACGTTAGACATAGGAGCTTGCTAAAAATAAAATTAAATATTATTATAGTCTATATTTTTAAAATAAGAAGAATATAATTATCTACGTAGGCCTATATTCAATATCAAGACTTTCTACAATCATTCATTCATCAATCCAACTGGTCCAGTTTTTTCTGTAGAAATAGTAACACTGGAGATCACTTTCTAAACAATTTTATGTTTATTGCAATCTATTTGTAATAAAACATTAGTAATGAAACAATACTAATATGTAGAATAAAATATGTGAAAGAACAGAGTCAAAATATGAAGCGTAAAATAGCAAAAACGAAAACAAGACATTGTTATATTGAGGCAAAGCTACAAAGTTTAGTATATTGATCAATCCTATACAAATTTTTCATGATATGAATGGAAGCTTTTTGTAACAATAGAGTTGAAAACTAAATAAATTGTCTATATTTCTGAATTAAATCATATTTTATGGATCTATGGAAATGTTTTCATAGACAATGAAATGAAATTGTTCACAGTGAGTGAGAATCGAGATAAATGTTGAAAACAAGCCCTTATCAATCCAAATGAGATATTTTTCAGTTTATGATAGCAAATGCAGTTGAAAGTAATCTGCAGATAAGCAATGGAATATAAAGAAATAGATCCTTAATTTAGAATTTTTATTCATCATTCCAGGCAATACTAAATACCAGTAGGCTTGTGATGTACATTTGAAGCCGGCACATGCAACTTAAAAATGGGTTGATAATAATGATTATTCATTATTGAAGTTGTCGAATGAACGAAAGAGGTGATGCGTAGTGGCATAGTCTGTGGTAGTGGCATAGACTAACTATACGGAGTTAGTCTATGGTAGTGGGTAGACGATTTCCAAGTTGTAACGCCTACCAATACTAATACTACTAACGCCTTCTACTACGAATCTACAATCAACTCCGTTTGAAGATGATTCACACAGGAAGTGTAGCAGGTGTGTAGGCCTAAATACAATAACCACCAATCATAATTATCCTAATTGAAATTATTAATCCTCATTCGGTGAAAGAATGAAAAACAAAATTTTGTCTATTCCACAGTATTTATCAATTATTAAAAAACCATGGTTGTCTGTGGAATAGACGAAATTTTGTTTATTATTCTTTCACCGAATATGGAGAAGTTCCACAACATTTCTGAACAAAGTGTGTGTTTTAAAATTATTAACTTGGACGTCCATTCTTTTGAATAGATTAGATGATAGGCTACTGTATATTAATGCAGGTTATTGGAGCTCCATTTCTGAAACTTGTGTTTTCAAAGTCTATAATTACTCGTATCCAAAAATGAAAATGGAATGCACGATCAAAATTATAATACCTAGATGAATTATTCAATTTGCAGTAATTTAAACATGAATAAGTGGGTTATACAGAGTGTTTCAGGAGGAATCGGCCAATCTTCTCATACTGATTCCTGAGACCAAAATAATTAAAAAAGTTCATATGAACATGGATCAGGAAATCTTCGTTCGCCAGTTATACAGAGTGAAAGATTTCACGTGAAATTCAGGTCCCTCTATAAAATTAACTAACACTGGAAATTTTAGGGCATTGAGTTTGTTTAGAGATATACTTATCTATATAATTAAAGTATAAATAAGATATCTTATCGTTATAATTAAAGTACAAAAGATTGGGGTCGAAAAACACACTATTTTGCGTTTGCACTACAATAACTCCGTTAAATTACCTATAAAGGAAAAATGTTTAATACAATATTTATAGAGAATTTAATTCTTGACAAAATAATGTAAAGGAAGTTAATAAAAAGACAATTGTTTTCGTAATTTTTAGTTTTTTGATTTCCTTAATAAAAATGAATTTAAAAGAAAACAATTGTCTTTTTATTGACTTCTTTTACATTATTTTGTCAAGTTGTCATAAATGTTGGTGCAGTTTCAATTTCATATGTTTAACCATTATTTAGAAGAAAAATAAGTGAAAAAAACAAAATGGCAGATGTGTGAGTAACTATAAGGACTTCCGGACAATTTAAATATGATATTTAGATATGTTTCTTACCCAGGAACAATGCCCTAGAATATTGGTAGGGAGTTCTGAAACACCCTGTAGAGAGGCTCCAATAATATAAAAAACGTTTTATCAATACTTACCTAATTCTTATTACTTTCTATTGTAATTAGATTTTCGTTTGATGATCTCCTTATCGCATAATTAATCAACCCGATTATCTGGTAATTCCACGGAAATTAAATATTTATTATGAGCACATCATCATGTTTTATTCATATCTAGGTATGTTTTCGCAAGCTATATAGATATAGTATTCAATTATTCACCATTTCCTCCTATGCTGATAATTTGCTCACATAGGTATGAAGCTCATGTCTGATTCATAAAGTAAACGCGCAATATGCCAGTTCTGTTTCATAGAACATCTTAAAGTCCTATGATAAAAGAGAATTACCAATAAAATTCCATCACATTAGAAGATAAAATGCTCCTATAGGCAGTACCCTATAATCCAAGTACCATACAAGTATCATATAGGACTGCTTGGAAGCTTTTTGAAACAATTCCCAGGTTTCAAATCCTCCTCACAATAGGTACGGTAATAGGGGGTGAAGTACACATGTTAAGAAAGCCACTTCAACTTACATGTTCCTTGTACTGAGCTAAGTTAGTTTCCAGGAGGTTACTAGTATGTTATTGAATTTTCAAGTATCTTAATGTTCTCTATGTACATGCATATAAATTAGTGTTGATTCTAACCTAGAAGCGATACTGTAATTGATTTGTTACCTTAGTTGCGATGAAATCCTGTTTGGTATTGCACAGACCCATCGGCAGCCGGACGGAGATAAACTGAACAGCTCTAGTCCAACATTTCATTATTTTAGTTGATTCACCGCCCTCGCCAACCCCCCCCCCCCCTGCTCCATGCCAATAGAGCAAATTGGCAGATAGGTAGTCAACCGCGCAGGACTGAACCCACTGTATCATCGTCAAGAAATTTCGCAACGCGTCTTGCTACTGAATTTTGGGAGCTGATACAACTACTGAATTTTGGGAGCTGATACACAAACTTCACCGCTTCTTAGCACACTTTCAACTTTTCTGCAAGCTGAAACCGTTTTCTCATGGAGTTCAGACAAACTTCATGAGTTAATAGTCAAACTTAGTTATTAATATGTTAGGTTCGTATAATGTGGGTACACTAAGGTCAAGTGAATGTGAAAATAAAAAAGGGTGATGTGTTCCAGAAATTTGAAAACAAAATAAATGTGTTGTTGTTTATTTATAAATAAGTTGTTTATAAATAAGTGCATGCTTGTTTTTGATAACTAAAACAATATCGATGATGGTAGTCTAAATAATGTCGTCAAAAGAACATTTATTGAGATAAGATTTTCTATTGAGGGATTGAATTAGTTAAATGTAATAGTGGTACAGTAGTTTAATTCAATGGTATTCATATGGTATAGTTATATATATATAACTGTTCAATTAGTTATATATAGGTATAGGTAATATAATTCATTAACATTATTCATAGTGCAAACAATGATTTCAAAAATATAATACCGTTTTGATTGAAAAATGTAGTTTATTTAAAAAATTTAACAAAATTCTTACAAAAAATTGCCTAAAACAAATGAGCTATTATTTTATCAACTGATATATTTCTACATATATTTTATTTATGATATCTAAATCTAAATTAAAAAAAAAACATCAATAATACTTCTAAGATATAATTTCAATAGTTCTATCTTCTTTTTATTCTATTTTATTGCATTTCATACTAAGTGAAATGGTGTTGAACCAGAGACAATTAGAATACTTAATAATTTCCTATCGTCTTTGGTTGAACTAATAACAAAATTGCAAATACAAAAGACAACTGTAGTAAGTAGTACTCAATTGAATCTCTTTATGCCCTGGTTTTTATCAGTGACTCAATAACTTGTCTTCGGTATTAGTTACATCAGTTTCCGTAATTTGAATATTATTATTTGCAGGTATTTTGCAAACCCTGCCCAAAAGAACCGCAAGACTTTTTGCCAAAGAATAGTATTTCCAAGCGGAGGTAGAAGAAACAGAGATAAGCGAAACCAATGTTGAGAAGGAAATGTGCTGCACGATTTCATTATTCAGTGAGAACAAGCAAAACGACCAATAGAATGACAGAGACAGTGAGAAGAAGAAACAAGAAGAAGAAAGAGTACCAAGATTACACAGGATGCAGAAATCAATAAAATCCAATACGACAAAAATTGAATTCAATTCGACAATCTGATTGATTTTATCAATATCAATATGAAGAATGATGCCACCAAGAACACACAACAGAGTAACAAATATTTTATGAAATACAGAAAAAGGATACGTAATGAAGTAAGCCTTTTTTTTATTGGTCATGAAGATTGTATTAACAACATGATTGAAATATATTTTGAAGGCTAACTCAATCACTGAACCCCGAAAATCGCATATTTCATAAAGCAACAAATCAAAACCAGTACTAGACTGAAATGTAGATTTTTTCTGACAAAAATTATTATTTCTCAACTATTGTCAATGGCTCAACAGCCCTATGTGGGCTTAGGCCTACCAGCCGGTTGCCAGTTTCACATCCACTTGACTGAATCAGCAGAGGTGAATGATCATTAACCAGAAAAGATTTCTCAACTGTTATTTATTTTAAAACAATGGTCCCATCATTTACAAGTGGATCCAGTAGAATAGTTTCATCATCATAGATTTAGTTTCAATCATTTAAATATATTATGAAGGCGAAAGGGATTGGAAATTAATTACCTCATTACAACTTGGCACCGGTACAATAATGATCGTGCATAAGAATTTGTCCCCCTTGACGCAGCGCAGAGATGTTAGTATTGTGATGTGAATGTATTCTTATACAACTCGAAGATCATAAAAAAAATTGTATTAACTGTCAATCAACTTAGATGTGATAATCAACATCGATAATATCATTCCCCAGTTATGAAACTTAGCCAAGCTATTTTAATTTTTGAGGTTAAACATGTGATTTGATTGTAATCAATTGCAACTGAGCAACCGAGCGTTAATCAATTACTTTTAGATGCCTAATTTTGTTACTTTCTCTGTTATTTAAATTTTAGATATTCACGAAAAAAATTGAAGAGGAAATAGATGAAGATCAAGCAGAGCACTCGCCTGGAGCTGGCAGTGCAGCAGATCTGCAGAACAATCAGGCAAACCTCCAGTGGATATTTGTTATTTTTTTACTCTTCCCATATTATAAGACTGACAAGTTGAACGGATCAATCCTCAGAAGTTGACCACACAATTTCAATGATATAACCTGTGTTCAATTGAACAACTATACCCTGTTCATCGAGAGTTGACAGAAAGGATCCTCCTAAAAACTAACGGGACAGAGCGCGCGGCCAATACAGAGCAAGGTCATTGTCCGAAGAGTGACAGTTTTCAGGTCACAGACATCCCTTACACAAACATTCCTGAGGTGTGCCTCTGACGATGACAGAGTATAGCAGTTGAGAATAGCGCTAGGACTGCTTGTGAATTGGCCTGACCGTGACGATAGGAGGAGCCTTTCTGTCAACTCTCGATGAACAGGGTATAGGGTTAACTCTTACATTAACCCTCAAGGCCACCTTACTCTCGGGTCTCGAAGAATATAATGAATTAAACTCAATACAAAAGGGCAGAACCTAATTAACTTTACAGAAGGGGAAGTAAGAGATATAGATGATTTGAAAATTCAAATTATGAATGAAAGCCACAAGATGGAAATGCAGAGTATGAAAGAATCACTAGGATTGAATATAAATTGAAAAAACAAGATCTGCAGGGAAAACACAAAATTAGAAATGTGAATTTCAGTTAAATCTCCAATTTCCATCTCAAGTTTCAGTGAAGTTCTCCAGATTGAAAGGAAGAAGAAGAAGCTTGAGGACGGAATAAAAAGCATCCCAGAGCTGTTGTTCAAGGAGAAGGTCCGGCATTCGTTTGTGCACATCAAGGGACTTACTTTTGATGCAGAGGTAGAGGAGATCAGAGATGCTATCTCAGCAGTAGTTGACTGCAATACTCAGGAGGTGAATGTAACAAGCTTGCGCCCTGTCTTTGGAGAAACTCAGAAACAACACTGAAAATGCCAGAAGCTACTGCAAGGAAGCTACTACAAATCACTGATAGGGTTCGCATTGGCTGGTCTTGATGCAGAATAGCAGAGAGGATTCAACAGAAGAGGTGCTACAAATGCTGGCAGGAGGGGCACTTTGCTAGTCAGTGCAGCGGTGAGGATAGGCGTTCAAACTGCTTCAAATACGGCGAGGTTGGGCTTATGGCAGGTTCCTGCACTAATGAGAGCAGATGTCTTGGTTGCGGAGAGCTGGGACACCGGACAAGAGGCTGCACAGCAAATGAGGGTACTTCAGCTAAATACAAATAGGAGTGGAGCTTCACATGACCTTCTCATGGCACTTGCAGTTCTGAGAAATACAGATTTTTACTGGTGTCAGAACCCAACAGAGCTTCAGTCTTGTCCCCCACATGATTCACTGATACAAACTGCGATGCAGCTATTCTTCAACTGAGTAACTCCATGATAGTCCATGATGTACACAAAGGGGCTGGATGGGTTTGCCTGGATTAAAGCAACCTCTTAGTGATTAGTGTGTACATCTCTCCAAATATCCCAATATCTGTTTTTTCAGATATACTGGGCAATATTGACATGAGTATATGTGTATCACCACAATAAAGAAGGAAAATTATTGTTTGAAAGAAGCTAAACTCAGATAATAATATTCACAGGAGTCAGAACTGATTCTATGAACATGATTCCAATGAGTTGAGAGCTACAATTGAAGTATTTAGGAGCTATATTTTTCTATGAAATATACATTTTTTTCAAGTTGAATGCAGGTAAAGCCATTAAAGACAAGTATGGGGGAAAGTCAGTCTAGCTTGGAACATCATGTGAAGTTAGGCACTCCATTTTTCCCTTGTAGTTGATGGTATAATGTAACTAATGAATAGTGGGAGTTACTATCACTTAACATAATTAAAAAAAGACTATCATAAAAGGGTCATAAATTATCCAGGAAAAAAATTGACTGAACTGCTTGTATGGGCACTAACCGATCTTTCCTCCAATTAACAAGTATCGATTACCAAGACAATATCCTAGTTACAAATAATTTATATTGACTTTACGCCTTAATTTATGTGGAATAAGACAACATCATGTTCAATACCGTATAATATAGTTATTTCCATGAAAACTCAAACAATTAAATTCAATGATAGATTAATATAGTCACACTTACAGAGAGTGTATAGTCTTTTGCCAATTCCCATAAGATTTACATTGGAAACAAAATTCGAACCATATGTTATGTTGAGTAGTGATACATTTTCAGCCTAAAATTTGCCTTTGCCAGTATTAGTTTTCTTCATTTTAAGCTTTTAAAGCAATACCAAGAGTAGAGAGACAATTTTTAATGTTAGAAAAGTTATTTTCGATGTTTTTTCTCTTGAAATAAGTTTGAAAAAAGAGTGGTTAATGTTCGCCTCATTCGCCTGTAATCCCATATCAAATTCAAAAATTTGGCAGAAGTATGGCGGTGGCGGGGAAAAAATGATCTCCACATAATGTTATGGAGTGCTTCACACAAATGGCCACACTGTTACTATACACTCTCTGTAGTCACACTTAGTTTATCCAGAAGAATGTATGCACCCTTATGAATGCAGCATTGTATTGTAACTATGAAAGCTATAACTAGTGAGAATTATACTAAAGATGGTGAGAGTAAACGTTTTGAATAGACATTTTCAAGGTTCTGATAATCAAAAGTATCAAATTCGATCAACACTCATACTTTTAATCAACTTTTAACCACACACACAATTACCTGATACATACATACATACAACAACATATACATACATGATACATACAACTATCTCATTGTCTTGATAAACAGACTAAGGCACCATGTACTGTCAATTTAACCAACCGTTTAGAATATAAAAGTCCCAAAAGAAAAATATAGTGGTTCACATCTATCACTAAGAAGCGGTTTTAATTTAAGCATTTAAAGGGTTAGAATACAGATACGGTAATAATATTGTAAATTAAAACAGGCCTTCAGCTTCAGTTCCTTCTATTTTTACGAGCAGAGCGGGTGGAACGAATAATAGGTGAGTCAGCAGCGCTGTTCAACAGTTCCTGCGAGTTCTTGTCGAAATCTTGACGGGCCACTTTCCTCTGAGATCGAGTTGCTCGACTTGATGCAGAGGACAAACGAGTCGAGATTGAGCAGTCTTGTGAAGATGTACTGAAAAACAAGTTTAACATCAGATTAATAACAGTTGCTAATGAGAAATTCCATTGACAAATCCAAAGAATTTGATTAAATTCAACATGTAGATTACTAATATATTTCAAATTAATGAGCATATCGATCAGAACAATAAATCTTCATAAACTGATGGAAATTGACTTTTAAAAAATATGTTACAATATAAAATAATATTTTATATTTAAATCCTTTCCACAGTAATTGTTTGAGTTGAAAGAAGATGGATCAACAATAACAATTCGACTTGTCTATCAATCAATAATATTAAGGTCATCAAAAGCTACTTGTGGTCAACTTTTTCGAGTGTAATTTTGTATGTCAATAAAAGATGTTGGACATATCCTTAACTTAATACGTTCAGTGTAAAATCGTCATCGAGATTCTAAAACCTGAAACAGGCCTCAGATCTTTGTCTTGTTCCACCTCCTATCTCACCAGCCGGTAACAACCATTGACGATTAAGATCGTTTAGAGAGGAACAAACATAGGAATTCAATGAATTAAGATTCCACACAGCTGATGTATGAACATTATATTGTATATAGTCGTAAACTCCGAGACACGGCTGTGTTGCGGATATGGGTGTCTCAACATAGTTCCACCGGAAATATGTAGTTGTGATACGAGTAGCTTGTTTTAGAACTTATTAATATCTGTTTGCAGAGCAAACGAAAACTTTTTCAAGCTTGTCAGTGTTCAGGTTTACAGAGACGTGGAGATCTGACTCACAAGAAACATTGTGCTGTTTTTCGAATATAACTTCAAAATTATTCAAATAATAGAGAATTAACCAAGTATGCGACAGTAATAATTAATGGGTACATGACCTGAAATATAGCAATAAGAGATGCATACCTGAGACAGTCTGAAACGTCACTGGAAGGAACTACAGAGGTTCTAAGAGAATTTTTATGAGCAACATCACTGCTAGGCGTTTCTGAAGGTTGATGTGCTTCATCATTATTATCATCATCATCGTCGTCGTCATCAGAGCAAGGAACAACATCAGTTTCGTCAGCATTCTTTCGCTTGGGAATGTAAATTATACTGTTATCATCGTTCATAGAGCTTGAATTGTCTGAATCAGATTCATTTTCTTTCTCCAAGCAACTAATGTCAATTCGAGACTCATTCTCGTTAACCTCTGATAGGTCCGCTAAACTATCTTTCGTAGAAGGCGCCAAATTCGATTTTTCTTTCATCTGGAAAACAAAAAGTAGCTTGCTTTAATAAATAAGTTATCAACTAAGAAGAATAGGGAAATAATTAGCAAGAAATACTTGAAAATGTTGAATATATTTCTTTTTTAATATTCGACTACAACGGTACAGTCAAACACGTTTATGCTGGTTTGCAACATAAGGCTAGGCGTACACCGGTTAGTCAAGACAAGACAAGACGAGATTAGTCACGATTAGTCACAGTACTTCACATAGTTACTATGAAGCAACACACAGCGATTAGTCATTGCATCAGTGTGTGCTGCTTCATAAGCCACTATGAATTACTGTGACTGAACGTGACTAACTTGTCTTGTCTTGCTCTTGACTAACCGGTGTACGCCTAGCCTAACTGTTAATCCAGAATCAGCAAGAATGCTAATCCAGAATGCTAAGAGGGTGCCATCAGCTGATTCAAAATTATAGTTGATCCCAGTTGTTGGATTGCACCAACTATTTTACTGGTAAGCGTTCATAGAAATTGTAGGGTACCTAATTATAATAAATATCCTCTATTACTATCTCAAAAGAGTTGGGCCGGTGAACACACACGTTTATTCCACGGTTTCAGCGCATTTACTCGACGTATCAAAAAACATGACAGCTTGTTCATGACACGACAAACCTACCGTAAAGCTGATGAGGCAAAGTTGAGCACGTTTTATTTTCAAACTATCACAATTTACACTTAAAATCTGAATGTATTGAAGCACACATTGCAAAAGAGGACATTATAATCTGAATGAAATGTATACAGATTAATAATATAATTCTATTAACTTGAATTACAATTTATTTTTATGTAACAACTAGAAAATTTTCAAACATAGCATGCAAATGTTTGAAAAATCAATAGAGTTGACGGTTAGCTGCGGATCAACAGTGATTTTTCTTAAATGTTTATAAATTTATCTTAAAAAATTGAAAAACGCGACCAAGCATTACCGCTGGCACTGTGTAAGCGCCCTAATTGAAATTAATATGCTATTAAAACTCACCGCTGATTCAGTATTGAAAGATACTTTGGAGCTAGTTTGATCCAATGTATTACAAATCTCAGATTTAGTATTTTTCTCAGATAAGTGCTTCACTTCATTTAACATTGCACTGAATTTCACTGCCAGTCGATAGCAAGTTTTATCTCCCAACATATTGAATTTCTGAAAAAAATACAAAAGAAACATTTGAGCTGCGATGTAATAAAAAGACAATTAGCTTAATGGAGAGACATACTGTATATCCAAATACTCAAAGAATTGAATTTATAATAATGCACTAGAAAAAGTACTGAATTATTTCATACAACAATTTCTTTCTACGTTGAAGTGTATTAGTTTTTAGCCAATTGTTAGACGTTTGATTATACTCAGTGATGAGAAGAAATAGAACTATACAAATTAAAGCTGAGAATCTTTAAACCTTCAACAAAAATAACTTATTCGAGGTCCATAATTCAAGAAAATAAGAATTAATCACATATCAGTATAGAGCGCTACTATCAGTCACAAGAGAAAACGAAAGCAGGTGTCAAGTAGTAGCAGCAGTTACTACTAAAAGACCTTATAAGTGATTAAAAGTTTATAAATGATTAGTTCAGGTTTAAAGCATTACAATACTACTTTAGAAAATAATTATCAATATGACTGAAATTTATAACCCTGAAGTGTTGGAGATGGGGATTATTCATCATACCACAATCTAAAATGAGCGCAATCTAATCATAAAAATGAGCAGAGAAAGTGAAATAATTTAATGAAAAATCCTCGAACAATAGGGATTCTTCTCTATAAATTTAAAATCGAGTAATCGTTTGCTTGAATCTATTTTCAAATCAATTATATTTCAATAAACTTCAAACTTACGTGTGTGAGCTTTTCTGAACGGGCAATCATGTCACTGAGGTAGTCCAAATCATCGGATTGAATTGTTAGCAGAGTTAAAGTACGCATCAAAACACGTATTTTTTCACTTTTTTCATTCTTTGGTTGTTTCTTGGAAACTTCATTCAATATTTTCAAAGCGAGCCTGTTGTGTGTTGATTCCTCAGACTGAAAAACATGCAAGTATTCGAAAAATGAAATTATAAATGCAAGAAACACAACAAAAACAAATCAGACTAAATGTATTTATCATTTTATAAATAATTTATGAATCATTATTTAACAGCTAACAAAGGTATAGTTTTGTAACTGTACTTCAATAATACACAATACTATGAAGAATTCAATCTAAAATGAAACGTACAATATCAAGTGACGCAGATACATTTTCAGGGCTTGAAAAATCAATGGCCACCGGTTAATTTATCATAGTCCTAGCTGCGTTATTATCCATATAATTTTCATCATAAGAAAAACAGTTTCGTATTTTTTCAATGAGATTTATTGCTAGATAACATACCAAGGCCCGTATTATCAATCACAGTTTGAAAGTCGCTCAACTTAAACTCCCTATGTTATAGAAGCGGCATTAATTTTCCTGCGCATGCGTCGATAACGTCTGTGATAATAAGGGCCTATGAGTTAATTTCTAATTTAATAAAAAGAATCAATTTGTCAAAACCAAAAATTTATCAAAATACAGAGATATAGGTTTCGGCTGTTACACCTTCAATCTCTGGTGAAACAATGGTTTGTCAAATTCGAGATTTTTGATTGAATATGGATAACTTCACTATATAACAATAAAACCTTCACACAAAAAGTATACTGTACATCATTTTTGTGGTACTGAAGGCATTATAAGAAACAGTCTTTACATGTGTATTATATTCAAAGGATGCAACTCACCTTGTTGGGCGAGACATCAGGATTAGTTAGCTTGACAAACACCTGGGCAACACTGTCGGGATCAACTTCAGCCAATTGAGAATCAGAATCGGGATCGAACAGCATTTGCAGCGTTGGCAAGAACGCTCTCTCCAATACTGTTTGAGCGCCGTATGTAACTGTGAATGCACTCAGAAATAATCCAAACCTCTGTCGCCACTCTGAGTCTTCAGCTACAAAAATCAACAGCAAAAGTGATTGTTGGGGAAGAAAGTTCAAAGAATGATAAACACATTTATGACTTCGGTCGCGTTTACGCCAAAGATGAGAACATCTGCTTCAAAAACGTTCAAAAAGAAACTAACGGAAATAGGGTTTGTTAACAACATAATTTGTTACCAACACGATAATTTCTAGCGTTCATACCAAATTTCTTAATAAATGTTAATGAACAGTCAAAAATTTTAAACCAGGGGCCCGTTTCCCAGTTTTAGAAGTCTATAGAAACTTCTATAGGAAATAGAATGAAGCCGGATTTGAACGGACCAGGCCGTCTAGGAAACAGGCCGTTTTATAAAGTTGTAGAGATCTTGTAAAGAGGGAAATGGCCAACTCACACTAAACAGATCAGCTGCTGTGAATCATAGTTAAAAAATTAATAAAGCTGTTGGAATCAATGTTTGTGAATATTTTCAATTGTTCATTGCCATTGTTGAAAAAACGCCTTGTATACCAACCTTTCAAGATTAAAAATCGATGACTCACGGTTAGCTTTGTCGAGTGTAAATTTATGAATGTGAACAAAAAAATTAGTCTCAAGATATTGAACAGAACATTTGGACGTTTAGTGTGAGTACGCCATTTCCATGGTTTACAAGATCTCTACAACTTTATAAAACGGCCTGTTTCCTAGACGGCCTGGTCCGTTCAAATCCGGCTTCATTCTATTTCCCACAGAAGTTTTACATTTCCACCATTAACTAACTCAATACTGGGATAATTAATCTCAATAATCAAGCTCTTTAGGAATAAATTTTATTATTTAGAAGTCGATATTATTTTTCCGAACATGAGTCTTATGCCCGGGTTTTCAGTCGCTCAATAGACAGTTTATGGATCCAATAGCACTATTGAATCAATAACCATGTGTTTTCAAATGCAAAAGTTTATTTATTCATCAATGTACAGAACACAACACACAATGTCTTCATTCACAGGCGGTGAATGAAAAAAAGTTATTGATTCAATAAGTTTATTGAACGACTGAAAAACCGGGCACTAGTCTTGTGCAAATGAATGGACATAACGTTTTCGATTATTTTGGAACCCATATGACAATGCCATCAAGATGACCATAGATATCTATGGCATAGATCATAGATTAGCATAAAGTGTAGAAATAGAGATAATCTTTAATCTCAAGACAATCAATATGAGTTAATCCATCAATGCAACTGAGTTCAGAATATTTATTCAATAATTAATTATTGAGATATATTTTACATGATTTATAGAATTCAAGGATTTATAATGACAAATTGCGTACCTGTCATAGGGCTGAACCACATTGCTATAAGACTTGCAAATATCTTTGGTGAACGCAAATGTCCCATCAGAAAAAGCTTGCAAAAGCCATCAGCAGTTATGTTGCGGATTTCCCTAGTCTGTAACAAATAAAAAAAAAACTCAAATGTTAATTGCAACTACAACACCCTGCATTTTCGTCTAGTTTGATAAACTTGACATATTTCTGATCTACAGTAGGCTGTATGCTCGTCTGTAACAAGTAACAAAAACCATAAATTGAATGTCAATTACAACTACAACACACTGCATTTTCGCCTAGTTTGGAAAAACATGACATATTTCTGACCCACAGCATTAACTTTGTCTACAATCTAATAAAATATAATATTTTGTCAAGTTTTTATGAAAAATGTTAAGGAAAAATTTATTCCAAAAATTTAGGAAAAAAGACAAGTGATGGTTGGAGCACAACTAATTGAGAAATATTGAATTTTAAAAGAAATCTACTTGCCTTACAGTCGAGCAAGGAGGCAAGGAGATTGATCACATCATTTTTATTATCTGTATTGGAGCGGCGTTCATCACGTCTAGAGCTCTCCCTTGCTGAATTTTCATCAAGTTCTGCATTCACATCGTCTGAGAAACAAAACAAATATTGGACACTATTGTACAAAAAGTAGGCCTAATTTGAAGATGAATTTCTAAGAATAATAATAATATTATAAGAAAAAAATACTATTCTAAATTATTATTTTCACGTGAGGGACGCATGGTCTATACCAATTGAGACTAGTAGTAACTGTTAAGTACTTGACTGACTAGTATTTAAAACGAATTTAAAATCATGATAGTTGCTTAAAGTATAAGATATTTTCATCAAATCAGCAAAAAAGGTATCAAAGTGCTTTGAGTTACGTTTGAGATGCTTAAAACAAAGTAGCTCGAAGCGCTGCTGACGAACAACTTTGTTAGAATCGCGACTAAAATACAACTACTGTGTAGCAAGAAGTATATATATTTTATTCTATTAATTGCAACAATGGCGATATTTCACTTTCCATTGCAAACTCTTACAATAAGCTCGTTGAGAATTATGCATATTCTATTGCAATTGATACTGCACCAAAGACTATCCACATTCTATGGCTGTTCAATATTATTTTCAACAATGTTATTGTACAGCTTTGTGATGTATCCACAATATTATTTGACTCTTTACACAGTATCTCTGATAATTGGAGATAATTTACATCTATAAATTCCACTTACCATCAGGTTTCCCAACATTGAACAAACGCAGGCCATATTTTAGGAGCATATCAAATACTATCTTCAGAGCAACATCAGAACCGGAAGAAATCTGCAAAATGCATGGTGTTATATCTCAATAACATAAATAATTTAAATAAATAACCGGAGGATCTTGTGTTATGAATTAAGTACTTGATTGTTAATATGAGACGAGAGGAGTCTTCAAAGGTCTGAGTTGTGCTTGATTCCTGAGCACGTTTCAGTCAGTTCAAAGAAGAACATATTTTGTAGAGCCTTATGTCAAATTGTATCACTCACTTCCAAATAGTCGACACTAAAAAGTATGGCGTTGTGAATTGAGTATGAAAACTTTGTTGAACTTCAACTTGGAAAACGTACTGAGCAGCTGGTTGTTTATAACTGCTTAATTCTCTTCAAGTTTCACAAAATTAGCAACACGAAATAAACTGTGCGAAGCGAAATGCAATTGTATACACTCTAATAAATAGAAATTGAATACAATCCAATATCAGTATCACAGTTACACAGTTTCACAGTATCACTAGCCCAATATTTAACTCAAACATAAAATTGCTTTGGTGGACCACTTGCAAGCAAGTTTTTGAACGCAAAACGAACAATATTTCGCTTTTATCGTATTCAATATTTCGTATTATCGTATTTTATTCATGTCGGTAGTAAAGTGAAAAACAATAATGAAAAACAATTATCTTGACTTACCAAAAAGCAAAATATAATGAACTGCTTTCGAGCAAGACTCGCATCAAGCAAGGAGAACATTCCCATCAGCTCTAATGAAAGTAAACGGACTGTGGGATTTCCAACATTCTTCTGAAAATTGAGAGGAGAATTTAAGCAATTATGATAATTCAATAAAATTATATTCAACGGTATTGATAATTGAGTTTATTGCCGCATCCACACTCTCGCCGAGTCTAGACGAGCGAAGCCGAATGCGAGAGTGAGGATGGTTCGCTCGCCTCCACTCGGGATGGCTCAGCTCTATATCCGCTATATATTTTGTCGCTCGCGCGAGTGCCTATAGTCTGTTCACCGAAACCAGTCGGTAAATGTAAACACCGAGTGTGTTTGTGTGTGTCTTTTGTGAGTGTATTGCATGACAGCATGTTCACATTTCAGCGTATGCAACTAATCGCGTATTCAGCTGATATGGATTGAGAGCGAGAGAAATTTACAATAGTTATAACATGCCTTAGACTAGGTCGACCAGCTGTTTTCCGATGCACGCACGCACACTTTCTTTACGCGCACTGCCTCGTTTCGGTGAACAGACTATAGGCGAGCGGCTCGGACGAGAGTGTACAGGAAGGGTTTGGAAAAAAATGAACATTTATTGGCATGTAAATTTATAACTGTTGAATTTTATTCTTGTATGAAAACTCAATTATGTAGCAAAACCAGTCAAAATGAACATCAGAATAAGTTAATTACTGTCAGCAGTCAGCAGGACATAAAAATATGATCTTTCTGTGTAACAGATTGATTATAGTAATAAAATTCATTTCCTCACTCTGATACTTGTGTTAAAACAAAACAAGTTGTACCGTAATGCTGCCAAAAAGAATTTTATTAAAGAAAAATTTTTGAAATACTTCACAGAAATATAGTTATTGTAGAAAATAACGATTTTTACCTGGAATGCTGGTCGAATGAAATTGTCTAGAAGACTGCAAAGTGTAGGAGTCATCTTAGTAACATCCTTATTATCTACCATTTCTTTTATTATCAGTAAACACTTTTCCAAAATTTCAGGATCAATATTCTCTAGAACCTGGAAAATAAGAGAATTTTCAATGATTATCGATAGCAATTTGCAGTTCATGTTATTTACTACAGATATTTCTAGCGAAGAGTATGAGTCAGAGAAAGACAAAACAATGAGAAGATAGCCTATTCATTTATTTATTCAGCAATGTACATTGATAGGCCTACTTACTGAAAGGTTCAATAGGCTTACGACCCTTTTCAAATTTATAAAAACAGTCAAAAACTAGGTTATGTAGCTATTTTCACAAAGACTCCAATTTTCACTCCAAAAACAAACACTTAAAAAATTTCGAATATTGTGAAAGACTGTAAATAAGAGTTTCAAACTAAGAATAGCCAAATTATCAATAATCAAAATTATTTAAACCTTCAATTTCAACATTGAATAATTTTTAGCCTGTTTCATGAAGTTTCGAATCATTTTGCAAAAAAAGAAATATTTTGATCCTCAAAAGTAGGCTAGTTATTTGGCAATGGATGGCAATTGTTATACAATTTTCGAGCAATCTCAATAACACTCATTGTATTTATTATTTACTTGTTCGTGAGATTTTTGTATTATTGAGAAATAAAATATTGGATTATTTGATTATTTGATAATAATTTAAATTAATAGAACTGCTGTGCTTACCGGTCCCCCGATAGTAGAAGTATCTCCACTGGTATCAAGTTCAGCTAGTTTACGCTCTAAAAGCATAATTTCTAGTTGTATTTCTTTTGCAACCATGAAATCCTCAGCTTCAGCGGCCTCACTTTGTTCTCGATTCAACATTTCCAGTCGTTCACGTAATTGAGTTTTCTGTGGAAAAAAATATTTTCATCAACAATTAGATATTACTAAAATAGAACATAAAATTAATAAGTAATATACATCGAGTAACATAATCACATGAGCTATAAATAAATGAAAAAATGTCGCCATTATGAATTTTCACTGACGAGTTCTACCTGTCTGTAGGGGCGGTTATGGAGTGTATAATTAACGATATAAAAGTATGGCTCTACTCACACTAGGAAACTCAAATCGCGTCGCTCGGCAACTAGAATAACAAAACATGTGTTTTCAAATGATGACGTTCATGCAATACGGTTGCAGGATCGTCTGAGCGTCTTCATTTGAAAACACATCTTTTGTTATTCTAGTCGCCGAGCGACGCGATTTGAGTTTCCAAGTGTGAGTAGAGCCTTAAGCGATTCACCGTTTGTTGATAGGAATGTGTATAATGCCTATCGAATGTACTACCTTCGCAGGGTACTTCATATATGGTGAATTTAATGTTGCGGTTGCGGGTTTGCGGGTGATGTTGAGGCGGCGAGCAGCGTGCTCCTTCCTCTAGCGTTTCAAATTCACAACTACTACTAAACTTTCAATATTGAAAACGGGGGAACGACAGATCGAAGCTTCCACAGGTGGCTAACTTATCTTGCCTGTCTGATTATCGCACTGTCTAAATTGAATCATTTTGGTATCTAGGTGTTTTCGAACCCATTAAAGAGCATTGTAATAATTATTATGACTGAATTAAAATATATAGACTGTAATAATTAAATTTTACTGACGTTGTTCAACTTTACGGATACTGTATTGCCAATTTCTGTATTGTGTTGAATAAAATAAATATTCTATTCTATTAGAAAATTATTCAAGTTAACGTCCAATAAGTATTTGATTATTTGGATAAAGAGCAAGATGAAGTACATTATTTTTTTAAGTTGAGTAATTAAGTTGAGAAGTATTTGAATATTGAACATGATATATTGTTTATTAGGTAAACTGGATAATTTTAGAATAATCAGTAAACATACGTAGGATAATAGGACTAGTTTGGTAATGATCTAACCATAATAACGGAACTGGTTACCAATGCAACTTTATTCACTGCAACTATTTGCCTATTCTACTTTCACCCACTAATATATCTGGGAATTATTTCGGTATCCCCCTGCGCAAAATAACACAATGAAATGATAGAAACTAACCTCAACTTCTGCGTTTCTCATTTGTGTCACATCTCCCTCGGCCATCTCAATATCCATGAACGGCTCTCTCAGATCGGAAATCACCTCGACGATGGCTAGAATACGTTCATTAGCATCGGGTATGGCCCAGGCGAGACGATCAACCACTACACAAGCGGTTTTGCCGTGGACACTTGGTTCATGCAGCAACGACACACACAACTGAGACAAGTTCTGTCTGAAAATAAAAACACCAAGAAAAAATATAATTGACCAATAATTTATTAACAAGTTCAAATTAAGCTAAATAAATAATAATGGATAAGTGAAGTTTTATTGCCAAGAAACCAAATAGTTATGAGCGAAGTCACCTTGCAGTTCGTTCAGTGAGCTATAAGACCAACACCAAATTGAAGATGAAGTAACAGTATTTATACTAAATAGTACTTGAGGTGGAAAAACCTTCAAAAGGCACCAGCAAGCGGCAGCGGAACCACTTGGGTAGTGTGGGACTTCTACCTCACTAAAAAACCATCCTCAAATTGCACCTAAAGTCTCAGATTGGAAACCGCTTGTTGAGCATTACTTCAATCTGGGACGTGCAGCCTTAGCATTTCTGCTCCTCTCTTGGTCCTACCGCTCTAATATGCTTACTCTAGGATTTTGTCTTCTTTTTTTCTCTTGAGGGTTGTCATGATGTGCTCAGCAACTCTGTGCCATATATACTAAATAGTACTAGATTCATTTTTTATAATGCTATATTTTTTATAACACCATATTCTTTTTTTTATTTATCAACTACTCACCTTCCTACTTCATCAGCAAGCTCATAAAGACTTGTCATTTCCAAAAGCTGTTCCAGAACAAACTTGTTTTTTGCAGTTTTTATTACATCATCTGTGGGAGAAGAAGATAACTTCAAGGAGTATCTGAAAATAAAAATATTTTTGATCCATTGTAACACTTCGGAGTTCAGAGTTATAATAATACAAAAACGGACAATTTTCCAACAATATGCATCAATGGCAATATCATCAGGAAACGTTTGTGAATTTTCAAGCTATTAGTTTTCAATTATTGAATTGTTACTGAAATATGAATCAAGCCTGGTTTTCATTAGTAGAGTTAGTGGTAGAGTAACTAGCATACTAACTCTACCGTACTAACTCTACTCTACTTACTTGGTACTTAAAAACAAGTACTCTACCATCACTCTACTCTACTATGAACGTTTTCATTGGGAGAGTTCACAAGATAGTTGGTACTCGCCCAGGGAACTCTACCACTAACTCTACTAATGAAAACCAGGCTTCACTGCGTGAAAAAGGAACATAACTTGAAAATTGGTGCACGTTTTGTCTTTACATTCGAGAAAGAGATAACTGCCTAGTTTTGTGAAGAAGAAGACGAAGAAGATTTTCAAATCAGTCAGTACTAGTACCTGGTGGAATCTTACAGGCTTGTGTATCCTTCTTTCTTATAGGTGAGAGAAGTTGCTCAAAACTTACCCTTTGATGTATTCAACAAGAAGCGTGAGCTCAGGAAGAATCTGCTCCAAAAGATCGCTATTTTTTTCAATATCTTGACTTCGCAGGTATTCTGAAAGAGCTCGCCACACAAACACCAGTTCTGGGCTCAGATCATTGTATGGAATTGTTCGATCTACCAAATATCCTTGCATGTATTCCACCAGATCCAATTTTTCTCTGTCACTAGAAGTCACAAAAACTCAATTAGAAAAATCAATAGTTTGTACAACTTATTGGGACGATTAATTTCAATTACAATAAAAATTGTTCTCGAAAAGTATATTAAACTCTGTTAGCCAGATTCAGCATGTCATTATAAGGCTAGGCGTACACCGGTTAGTCAAGAAAAGACAAGACGAGATTAGTCACGTTTAGTCACAGTACTTCACATAGTTGCTTATGAAGCAACACACGCCGATTAGTCATTGCATCACGGTGGACTAAAACGTGACTCGTCTTGTCTTGTCTTGACTAACCGGTGTACGCCTAGCCTAAGATTTTATTCTCTACTTCACTCGTCACTCACGCTAAAACAAACTTTTAAAAATGGAAAATAACAAACTATCACGTGCAATTTTTGCAGGCTCAGATTGGATGTAATAAATTGAAATTCCGAACTGAATCGGAAATAAGATAAATTGAATTCAAGCTTTATAAATTTCATCGCTGTACAACCTGGTATAAGTTCTAAAAATTCAAACTTTAGTAATAAAAATATTCACATGGTTTTCGGATAGTTCCACCTCGCCTAATCATCTTCTTCAATAGAGTACTGCAACGCCAACATTTATATACTTTGAGATTGAGACGTTAGCTTTTGGTTCCATTGAATGGAACCTCAAATTTTGAGAACTGAAAGTTCAAATTTTGAAACTAGTTTTGATAAAAAAGTGTCAAAATAGAAATAATTAACGAATATTGAAGAAGGTGAAGAAAGGACCAAAACAGACTCAAACTTTGAAGGTTTGGAGACAGAAGTTTGCATACAAAATTGGTGCTGATAATGATATCTAGGTACTTTATTTTCACGTATTAAGCTGAGGAATAGACAGCTTGAGCGTAAAATCATAGAGAAGCGATACTCTCTAGTAGATTGTTCAAGGAATAGGGAACTGTGATCCGGTTTTTTGTGCTGTCAAATAGTGCTGGGAAAAAATTGAACGATGGGAAATCTATTCTTATCTGTTCTCTGTGTTGAAATGTTAAAGTCATAAATGGAACGGAGCTTGCCTATATAGTTGCAGAGTTGCCTATATAGTTAAAGTTGCCATAAGTTACAGAGGATAGATTTAAATTGGAATGCAATCAACACTCATTTGTGTAATACATTGTATTTCGAGCAAATACTACTCTTTTCTTCTCCTTCATGCGCAAAGAATCATTTTTCATTTTCCAGTTATACATGCATGATTAAAACCATACAATATTGATAAAACATATACTTACTTGAAAAACACATGCAAACATTTCTTAGCCACGTCCAAGACAGTCTCATCTTGTATGTTCAGAAGACGAATGAAATTCACAAAGTTGTCATCACAAGCACTTAGCCATTTGGGTAGAAGAGTCTCCTTCAAACATTCCTGTACTTTTGCTGTAAACAGAAATGAGTTACACAAATCTGAATGAGCGAATATTCAAGTGGAATAAATTATTGGAGTTGGTCTGAAAATTTTCAAAATAGTCAACAATATTTATGCCAATATTGTGTGTCTATTGAATAAACAAATTGAGAATTTCGACATGCAAACTTTTATAATTAAAGTGACGTAATTATTTCTATTCATGGAATCAGAATTTCAGTTGACTGAATCACTAACATAACGTTTGGGCTATTTTTAGCCTACCTTGAAATTTACCTATACAATAGCATATTTACCAAACATAATTTCATTTCTTATTCAACAATATTAATTATTCACAGTAATTTATGGTGTAGAAGCAGTTTTAGACGAACGCCTGTTGTTTCTTCTCACATTGTAATATTTACGTATTGACAATGCAATTCAATTTTCAATGACAATGAAAAGATAAAACAGTATTTTGAATGCCAACTCACGAGAAGAATCCAGAAATCCACTGGAAAGAATTG
This sequence comes from Laodelphax striatellus, assembly GCA_017141395.1. Taxonomy (NCBI): domain Eukaryota; kingdom Metazoa; phylum Arthropoda; class Insecta; order Hemiptera; family Delphacidae; genus Laodelphax; species Laodelphax striatellus. The sequence goes on along the minus strand of CM029534.1, from coordinate 34,930,808 downwards.
TCTGCCTCTGCCGAATCGAGAAGTTCTGCGCCGATAGTCTGCTAAAAACAATGAAAGCGTCGCGTCGCACTAAATCCTTCACATCTCGCATGCGTGCGAGTATGGCCATCAATGTCTTCTTTGTTATGAATATTTTGCTGATAACGGCACACCTCACTTCAGCTGATGGGTCACGACTCAGATGAAACAAGAGCACTGGAAGAAACATTCTAAGCAATAGAAAATTGGTTGAAAACTTTTAAAGCAATGTCAAATTCAAACCAATATAAAATGAGAATTTATAGTTCCCATACCATTGTATTCCCATACAATCTGTACAGTATTAACAAAAATAAACAGTAGCCTACCTAGTATCAATTACAATTTCTCAAATACAACTGGAAAATGTGTAGACCTAGCGCTCAGTACTATTTTCCTGTTCGATATTCCTGGTGTCTCCATGAGCTAAGCTGGTTCAACTGAATTAAATTATCTAACTGGAGGTAGCAATGAATGAACAAGCTGGGTTCCTCCTATTTTTTTTATCATGCCCCACTGTACTGCCAACCTAACAAAATTAGGTGGCCCGTGTTCCACCCAATTTTGTTAGGTTGGCAAAACAGTGGGTACATCATAAATGTTGCCTAATCATAAATATAGCAGGATCCTTTTAACTTGTCACAAAACATATGATCGACGAGCATATGACCACAATAGAAGGTCTTCTTGATAAAATGGATCTTGCTATAGGGCATAAGATGAAAAAAATAGGTGGAACACGGGTCTCGTATAGCAGTCCTAGCCACTGCTACCTCCAGTTAGATAATATTTAGCTCAGTGTCCAGTTCAATATTTAGCTCAATGTTTTACATGTGATCACACAATTAAAATGCTTGTTCTCAACAGCTGTAATAATCTTGTCTCACTCTCTCTTATCATCAACAGACGACGGTTTCGATCTGTTTCTTCGACATATCTCTATGGGCCGTATTTATGAACGTTCCTTGAGGGTTCCTTTCCAAAAGTGACTCTAGAAAAGCTTTTCATGAATGAAATCAGCTGATTTTTCACTCATGAAACGCTTTTCAAGGCGCCCTTTTGGAAAGGAACCCTCAAGGAACGTTCATAAATACGGCCCTATGTTTTTTCATCCAAGATCATACTTTAAACATATGGTATTATGAAACACCTTTCCCATTTCATCTGTCGGGTATCCGTATCTCTTATAGCAGGATTAATTCAACTTGTCAGAAAACGGTTGTTTCGGCAATAAGTAAACAATGATTTAGACACAATAATCCAAAGGATATAAGTTTAAAAGGAGTTTGGATTTATTTTTAAATTGAAGTATTTAGAACATCCTTACATATACATCGTTGCACATTTCTATAAGGAACATTTTGTTTCAAGTTTTAATGAATTTGATCCAATCGTTGAGCCATAAAAGACAATTTTCGAATTTTCAATCAAGCTTAAAAGTTAGTAAACCATACCTTTCATAACTCTACAGTTTTCATCAGATGGATCTTGCAGTCTATTGATAGATAGAACCGCCTGCACTCTTACTCCTGCGTTTGTATCCTAAAACATTTATTCGATTAGTTACACTAAATCAATATTTGCTGAAAAATCAATGTACGATCATGTGAGCTGAATCAGTTTGAAACTTTAAATAAATCAAGTTTTCATCAGTTAGTTTGAATCAGCAAACGGCTTAGGCCAGCCGCACACATATTTGAACAGAACAGAACAAGACGTTTCAATTTCTGTTCTGTCTTGTTCGATAGCGTTTTATGTTGACATTTTCTGTCGAACGCTATCGAACAAGACAACAGAAATCCAAACAGTCGTTTTCCACACCCGTGCGGTAACATACAATCTTGCAAGTATAGTGTTGTTTTTTAGTAATTTAAGTTATTAATTAATATTAATAATAATATTATATTATATATTAAAATTATTTACTAATTAATAGAATGTTGTATTTTGTTAAAATGGACGAGGAAGAAACGTCAAATTACATCTAGGCGGCGTGGGACAGCTGTCTAATTTCCCACGCAGCGCATGCGCAAATGAGATTGTCTGACAGACGTTTGGCTGAAGACGAAAGTTTGGGAGACAGCGCCAGTCATGAAAAAACGAGGACAAAGGAGATATGAGTCTTAGTTTGAAAAAAATCAAGCATTGTTTCAAGTGAAAGTTTTAATTTAAAAAATTGAGGTACAAGAGAGATGTGAGTCTTGATTTGAAGATTTCAGATGGAAACGATAACTGGAAATCAATTTTCACAAAAACTATATTATTTCATATCAGTATTTATATTGGTATAAATGACTTCTATTCCATCTTTCTATGTTTGCCTCTTTCTCATGTAGGCTGAAATTTTTGCTTACAGGGCTGGCTAATTGGCTGCATACGTAATCTACTTTACTTACTACGAGAGTGATGGAAATAAATTAATTCTCTCAATGAGATGACAATAGCTGCTAAGAATGAAATTATAGGGTCCATTCAATTGTAAAAGATTTCAAGTCGGATTTACTCATCATAGATTTTCAACTTGATAATGAGCCTGAACAATACTATAGATGCAATAAAATTTAACCGATAAAATTACCTGTATTCTATTTATCATGGTTGTTATGATCCTTTCGCAAATATCTTCTTCCAAAGAAGCGTTTGCACCCAAATTATTCATTATACGATTGATCAACCGACAAATGTTGAAACGCACTGATGTGTTCGAGCAGTCATGATTCTAGAAAAAAATATCAAATTTGAAAAAATAACAGAAAAAATTATATATTATTTCACATTGGATAAAGTGTTTCAAATCTAAAGAGTAAGGTTACTGAAAATCTGTCTCTACACCTGAAATTTTCCAAGATTGGTATACACTAATTTTGTTCTACCAAGAGAGAAATTTTCAGCCTGCAAACAGTTTACATTATAAATAGCGTAGAACTGGAGCAATCAAAAACTCTCAGTCAGTCTCCGAGCCGAGGCGATTCATAAAGGTGCTGAAAGATATCACCATAAAGAGAGTATCTATATAAATATTCATTTAATACTAATATTAATCTAAAAGTTTCTTTAATATTGACTAACATGAATCTCAGATTTGATTGTTTTTGAATTTAACTACAAGATGTCTGATTATAGAACAGATGCATATGATTTTATAGAATTAAAACTTAAAACCATAGTATAATTGGAAAGCAAATTCTATGATTAGCAAATAGCAAAACTATGTTACATTTGGCCTACCTGGAAAAGGAATTCAAATATTGTTAACAGAAAAGGACTAGTAGCTTCACTCAAAAAATCAACAGAGGTACAAAACTTAGCGATGAAATCCAAAGCCAAGTCCACAGTTTGATTCTTCTCTGATCCCACCAAAACGACTTTCAAACATTTCAGGAAGTCTCTCATAAAAATCGTGTCATCAGTCTGAAAAAAATTAACTTATGCTTTATTCATTATAAGCAAAAATTTGATATCACAACAAACATAAGTAACTAATCAATATTTTACTGTTTTACTGACATATTTCATATTTTACATAAGATTCACAATGTTTTACTGACATATATCATATTTTACATAAGCTTCTCATTTCAGCAACAATCAGATTCACCTTATTTATGAATAAAAAATACGTGATTAACATCAAGTGGCCTAGCTCAAATTATAAATCTACTGTATTTTTATATTTATGATAAAACTTTATCCGTGCTCTAAACCTCTCATAGGGACTGTCCACACAGGTCGATTTTCGTGAGCTGCACAGCTTCCGGCCAATGCTCAGGCATAATTATGCAGATGATTCAATCTCACAAAAATCGACCAAGTGTGGATACAGCGATTTGAAGAAAGACGTGACTGATAAGGGCGTTGATTATCTCCATATTTGTTCCGATCACGTCCGGCAGCACTACTCGCATTTTCCATTACTCAATTATAAAGTTATAGGCTAATGACAGACAATATTTTTGTTTACAACACAATCATCTCTCAACTCAGAAATTATGACGTCATATTGTTTGAAAGAAATACACGAACAAAATAATTTCACTCCCCAAGTAGAGGTAGGTTTTCGTTTCTGCGACCGAGTGCCGCAGCGGAGCCCGATTCAGCTATAAATAGTTGGGATTTATCATCAATTGCATCTGGCAACGCTGGGTCGGGCTCCGCTGCGGCACTCGGTCGCGGTAACAAAACCCACCTTTACACTCTCTAGATAATCTTTATGTTCATCCAACTTCTGAATTATTATACGCTTTTTAAATTTTAATAAAAACATTTTTTCATAGATTTCACATTCCTTTTTATTTTGTACTTACATTTACAATTATTCCATTTTCGCATCACTCACGCACAACATACCTCTTGACTAGAACACAATTCAATGAATGATAATTTTCTTGTTGAATGTAAATAAATTTATGTAACTTATGTTGCCTCAATGATAACTCTTCTTCTTGATCAAGATTACTCAGTTATATCTTGATTTTGAAGGTTTGGCAAGGTGGGCAGCCCACGATCATAGGAAATAGTTTTTCAAATAGCATTCTTAACACTATTTGAAAAACTAAGTGCAGTTTACTGGCCAATCTAGCTGGAGTCAAATTTCCGGTTGTAATCGATTCAGCATGTTATTCTAATCACAAAACCATCAAGATTAGCCGGCACTCTCTCATCATTAATTTAAAAAAAAAAAAAAGTTACTAACCTCACTCCCTGTGATGGGCATTACACACCTCAAAACTATTCTATTAATAGTAAAATTAGCTTCAAATGAACCTGATTGACACTATAAACAATGAAAATTTGTAATCGATAACGCCAAACATATAATTCTTCAAATATTCACATTCTAGTGGTTTTAAAATTACCATTTTTTGTGTGTTTCAATTAAGTCAAACTCAATCGATACTTGTTGAATATTGTCTGTCCAGTATCGATTGAACGATAAACTTGATTTTCACATAGGCCTAGACCTACATATTGACGATTTGATGATCACCTAGGTTCAACCTAGGTCCAGTCTGATGTTATCCTACACAAGGATGAAACGATCGTCACTAAGTTATGTAAATGAAAATCAAGTTATTTCTATTTGATCTATAAAATAGATCAAACTATTCATAAAATAGATCTAACTCTATACAAAGAGTAGGCTAAACCAGAAAGATCTTTATGAACATAAAAAATACAGATTGATCAAAACCAGCTTAAGATCAAGGCTCTAGCTCTAGTCTAAAGCTGCAAGGCTACCTCAAGGGTAGGTTTCTAAGCAAAGGTTGGAAAACAATAAATAGACATCTGATGAAAAATAACTTATTGAGATTCAATTCACTTACATTCCTGTATATCTTCTTCAAATTCTTAATGTAATTGTCGTGATATGCTTTCGACAGTTGCACCTCTGAGAAAATAGCAAAAATGTCCAACTTATTACTACTTCCACACATAGTAGCAAATGGATTACAAAATAGTTGAGGAATAAATGCAGAAATTGGAAATTAAGATATTCAACTATTAATCCCAGACAAAGAAACACAATTCAATACACAGATCTAAATTTTATCGAGATCCTGATACTGCGAGATCATGCCGACAACAATCACAAAACAAAATGGCGTTTGAACGCCATTTGCCGCTAAAACAAGAAATCAGCGGCGTAGACAAAGTGAGTCGAGGACAAAGTAAGTCAATTACATAAATCCAACAGAATGTGTCAATTTCTATTTCACGCTAACGACTACATCTCAGAGGAAATCTGTACCTGGTACGATGTCAAACTGGGCTGACGCCAAGGTGGGGCAACGACAAGCTGGGCTGGCAACAATGTCGACTGACGTCAATGTGGCCCTCCGTCACCATGGGTTGGTTTTCTAAGAATGCCACTTATACCCTGTTCATCGAGAGTTGACAGAAAGGCTCCGCCTATCGTCACGGTCAGGCCAATTCACAAGCAGTCCTAGCGCTATTCTCTACTGCTATACTCTGTCATCGTCAGAGGCACACCTCAGGAATGTTTGTGTAAGGGATGACTGTGACCTGAAAACTGTCTCTCTTCGGACGATGGCCTTGCTCTGTATTGGCCGAGCGCTCTGTCCCGTTAGTTTTTAGGAGGATCCTTTCTGTCAACTCTCGATGAACAGGGTATAGGCATTAGTTGGCTCTTGGTTGACTCTTGTAATACAGCCCTCACTTTATTATTGCAAAACTTTTTCCTTTGTCCATAAAATGATGAAATATAGCAGGATCCAATTAAATTGTCATAAATCAGCTGATCCAGTAATAATTAAACAGTGATTTCGACACAATAATCAAAAGGCTTGAAAGTCTTAAAGACCTTTAAAGTCTTTAAAAGACCTTTTTAAAGAAGACCTTTCAAAGAATTAACTTTTTAAAAGACCTTTTCAATAATCTGCGAGATTCAGCATTTGTAGGTTAAGTATTGTGATCATTATACTCGTCGATCATATGTTTTATGACAAGTTAAATGGATCCTGCTATACTACTTTTTAGAGCAGAGGTGTCAAACTCAAATTTGCACAGTGCTATATTTTACATTAGAATGCCTAGGCGGGCCGGATTGAAAAATGTACTGAATTATAATAAATTTCATTCATTTAATTACATGAGGCATTTAATAATATAGAAGACATAAGGATAAGATAAGTAAATAAACTTAGTAAATTGGTAAAAAAAACGTGAAAATACTTTTCATTTTTTAGATTGTGTGTAACTTTTTTCAGCAAGTTAATAAAGTCAAAGTCGACGCTTTGCGCTGCACGGGGTGAACTTGCTGTAAATTATTGTGGAAACCATTATGGAACTGCTAAAAATTGAAAGAAATCAATATGTCTGATGATGATGAATTACCGTAACTTTTAATAAGAAACAATACTGTATTTGAGTATTGCTGGCATGAGCTCTAGTGATTTGATAAATAAATTTTTATTGTGTCTCTTTTATTGAAAAAAGAGACAGTGTACAATGACAGTACAATGACAGTGTAATACCTTAACTCATTCATAGATTTTTCTCGATCGTTGAATGTCTTTCAAATTGTGGACATAGTTATATTACTTTCAATTCCCAAAGCATGTTAGAATTCCTAATTATTGATAATATTTCAATGATATAAGCTGTTTTGTACTTGATGAGCAGTGATATAATTATATGAACTACTGTAGAACTCACTGCAAACACACAATAGTTATCTTATGTTGGTAGTGCCAGAAAATTGTATTGCTAATAATTTAGTGACACTTGATTTTAGTTTATTTTCTACTGTTTTTTAATATTATTATCTATAACTTATTCATAATGAAAACACTTGGATGTAGTCAAAAAATATCACTGTATTTGGTAGAATTTACAATCATGTTTTACAACATCTCACCAGACGCTGTGTCAGAAGTTGTAACTTATTCCATTTTACACATGTATTTTGTTTTTGACAATAAAATTGAATATTTTAAAAAATGTCTGAGATACGAGGTGCTGGTGCTCTCTCAGTCATGCATTTTTGTTCAATCTCACTTTGGAAAAAAGTCAGAATATTTGGTTTAAATGTCATGCAGAACCTACACCGCTTATTAGAATGACACAATGCCAAGCTAATGCGGATGAAATTGAGATCAGAGATCTACATGAAACGGCGAAGTTTAAAGAGAAACGTCCATTCTTGAAGAATAAATATGTCCAAGGATATCCTTTCCATCAACACTTGATCGTGATACAGGCCAGAGATTCTTTGGGGAGACTTGTATGGAGGAGGCAGCTCTGCAAGGTCTGCAGTCTCAATGAGGAACGCATGCGATCTCAGTCCATTGTATGTTCAACATAATTTAAAATTAGTTTGAAAAATTGTTCAAAAAGTTCAGATAAGAATAAGATCCTTTCATCACCTGTAATATTGAGAATAAAAATGATCAGTAGTAGCCTACTATATTATAATTATAGAACGGTAGTAGCAGAAGCAGAGAAGCTATATATAGTACAGTGGTATAGTGTGCTTCGCAAGTTTCAAGTAGTAGACTAGTTAGGGCAATGTTCCACTAGCCCATCCATCTTTTTATATATATTATTCAGTTGGCTGGTGCTTGAAGAATGTGTAAGCAATATTTTTAGTACGGTATTCAAGTACTTTATTCACTTTGTAACAATTCTCATAAGAAATATACCAAAAATGCATTTCTCTTATCATTAACGAAGCTTAATCTTCAATCTTACAAAAATTAGAAAATACGACAGGTAAGGAAGGTATAATAGAACAAAATATTTCAAATACTGTATGTTCAAATATTTAACAAATATTCATAAAAGTAGGCAGTCGCCTAATTTTAAAGTCAAGTTTTAAGTTAGTTAACTTAGTGTGGGATACAATAAAGAAGAATTATCAAGAAGTATTGATTAGGGGATTAGGCTACTATATTCTTATTGGCTTTGGCTAGATATGTATATCTTTATGCTATCCAGAGATGCTTTTTTCAAAGGAGCAAGCTACTGCGACATTGACAGTTTTGAAAATCTCACTTCTAAATCCAGTTTAGAATTGAAAATGACTTCAAAAATTACGCTTTGAGATAATAATATTCATATAAATAATATTGATGAATTATTGAAAGAATTAGTTGATTTTGTCCATTCAAATAACGTTTTTTCTAAATGATAATTGTGCAATTTGTGAGTTCTTTTTCATCTTTCAATATTATTTGACATTATACCACTCAAATAGCTATTATAGCTAGAGGGGTAAATAGATGCACTGAATCGATATTTTTGTAATGTTTTTGAATGAAATGGATAAATAAATATTGCAGATTGACTCTGATTCATGGGCAAATCATGCAAATGTGAACGGAGCTTGAGGGATCCCGCTAGAAGTGGTAATAATATTATTTTCAGAACTGATGCGCATCTTATCAGCATCGAAACTTATTTCTTAACAAAATAATATATAATTGCAGTAGTGCAAGCTGTGTGTTTGCTATACAGTTGAACGGAATCTATATAATTCTACCCAAATCATATTAATGTAATGGATAACTGGAAACTCAGATAAAAATTTCATTCATTATTGTGTATCTCACCACCATCATGTTTGTCCTGTTTAGAGCCAGAAGGTTGAAGAGAGAAATTCTAGGAAGTCTGTTACTACGCATCATGATTAATTGGAGGCTGCTGATAAACCATTTCGGCTTATTCCTCCAATCACATTCATACAGAACCGATCTCATCCCTTCTCCCTGCAAATGCAAGTCAGTTCATAAACTTATAACTCACCTACAACTTTCATCAACTTGAGTGCTGAAAGCTCATAAAGCTTAAGTCACCCCTCATAAGAGTATCAATGAAAGTAGAGAATATTTTGCTATAAATACCTATAATAATTAACTTAGTTGAACTAGAAGCAAAATAATGCTAAACATATTCATCTAACCCCACCAGAATGCTAGGAGTATTTATCTACCCACACCTGAAAAGATAGGCCCAATTAATATACAGTAAACTTATAGGCTAGTGTAGGGCCGATAAGTAATATGCAGACTGTTTCTGAAACAGCCCGACAAACTTTGTGAGCTGTTTTCTGACATTGAAATTGATGGGGTTTCTGAAACACCGTAGCGAAGCAAGGGTGACCTGCTAATGACAACATATGACGCTGAAATTCTAGATCATGATAGTTATTACAATGGATGTCATTTTAAATATTAACTATATTTTATATAATGACGTCATTTAAAATAAGGAGAGAGAGAGAGAGAGTGTGTATGTGAGAGTTATGGAACACTCTGTACTGTATATTGAGCATTCACTGACCACATACCTCATCTTCTACTTTCTGTCCATTTTCACACAAAAAGAACTGGGTTGCCGATATAGACGTAACAATGAGGAAATATTTGATTTTAAGAAGTATTTCTCCTTTCTGAAACAAAAGCGAACCCTGGTGAAATCTATCTGTTTGATCATATTCAATTATAATATTTTTGTTGCTTGAAGGAGTGGATACAAATTTGTAATAAATAATTTATCTGTGATTATCAACTAACATAATAAATACCTATAGCTGTTTTATATTATCAGCTCAAAAATATCACAGAAATATAATAATAACAAATTAAAAAACTTTCATAACGATAATCAGGCTATTATTATTTATTGTATGATGTTCAAAGAAATAATCGTTAAAACCTGCAATTAACTTGTCACTCTGTAATTTAGAAGTCGATGGCTAAAAATTTCGAACAAACCAAGACCATGAATAATCCCAAGCAGATTTGGAAACAGGTGTAGGCGTTGTAATAGAAAAGACGGGCTTTGAAACCATCATTCAACCACTTCATTTTCCTGAAAATAAAAATAATCAATTGAAAAAATTTATTTGTATTTTCAATTTGACTTTGGGATTTTTCTTCCTAAATATTGCTGTATTGCGGGCTTTGTTGTGAGAAGGAAAAAGCTGACCTGATGTTTAGAAGGCTATACATAATTATTGGAAGATCTTCGTAACATCGGCTGAATGTTTTTAATCATTTTAAATAATTTGGACAGTTGAAATTGGAGCATCATAATATAATTCCAATAAAATGAAACTGCTCACAGTACCATGTAAGTTAAGTTTCCACTTTTCAAATAAATCAAAAAAGTATTAAAAAATTGTCTAAACCATTAGGATTTATCAATGGACTATCCCAGTGCTGTAATTCTGAATTCTTTAAAAGTAGGTTCCTATATTTACTCTTGTACTGCGTCCGAGCTTCCTTCACATAGACATTTATTTGAAATACATACTTGAATGTTGGTGTTTATTTGTAAAATCTGACATAAATCATTTCTCACATTCATGCAATCTCAATTATTATTACTAATCTACTTTGACAGCTATGCGATATAGGCCAAGTAGAGAATTGTTTTATATTTCTCTATTATATTGATTTCTCATAGGCTATATTATATTAATTTATCAGATTGATCTATTGACCAGCAACATTACCTGCAAATAATCTGATGATGCCTCGCCAACTGTTTGATCATTAATCGTAACTCATTCTCATAATGAACATCCTTGAAATCACGGCTCTCATCCTCATTTATTTGTGATGTTCTATTCTCACAATGCATACTAATTTCTACGGCATTCAATTGAAAAAGTTTCATTTCGACTCGCATGTGGAACGTTGCAAGCAGTAGTGAAAGACTGATGGATGAAGCAAGAGCAAATGCATAATACATGTAGAACAGCTGCAATGCACTACAGACTAGATACTCTGGGAAACTTTTTATGGTCAGGGATAGTGACAATGGTGAATAAAATTTGAAATTAACTGGTAATTTTTCTACATGCTTCAGTTCGAGAAAATATAATATAATACCACAAAAAGGAACTATGGCGTAGACACTAAAAAAGTATCTAACATTTCTTCCACAGGATTTTAGCAACCTGTACCCTTCTTGCGTCATTTCATTCACTAGTTTACACTTTTTCTCATAGATGTCATGTTTTGTATTTTCCAACTGTACTCTGTAAACTGTGAATTCTGAACAAATCAAATCCAGCAGTGATTTCGTAGCGTGCGGTATGCACATTATATCTGATTGTAAAAAAAGTACTCCAATGTTGATGATCAAATCGTTGATGGCTGTTACTCGAGAATTAAAGTCCCAGTTACTCCAATTTAAGAACATGGCAATAGGTGGTTGTACTATATGGCAAAGTCCAAAAACGAACAAGAGCCATCCTCTCAAAGTAATCGACTGCGGTGGATAATATTGTAGGAACTGATAGGACTTAAAAATGTCGTCCTTAATTTCTTTGAGATTGTCAATTATCGGTACCTGGAAATTCACACCAATAAGAAGTTTATTTTTACATGCTATTGAATCATAATTTTTGATATTCACAACATGCACATTTTTATTCATTATTACCTTTTAGTATTAGTATTCTAGTTGTAGTAAAAGTCATATATATAATATTAAATAATTACATGAATACAAAAGTATGCTTTCAAGAAACTATGATTATTATCGCATGCAAAAGATTCTGTTTTTCAAATAAATGATACCGAAATATATTTTTTTTTTAGATTATTGATATTGTTAGAAACGCTTGGGGAATGTATGATCTTTAATTCCACAATAACCAACTTACTTCACTATTCATTTTTCAAGAAATAACATTCCACGTATTCAATATTTTATATCCTATTTTATTTCAAGAGCAATATTTTATATCTTGTATAACGGTACTGTAGGTACGGTGTTCCAGAAAATAAGGTAGGTACCGGTACGGTGCTTCAGAAAACAATGATTACAGGAGAAATTGAAATCTTCTACTAACTGACAAGAAGTCTGGAAAGGAAACTGATTCCTTCTAGTTCACACCGCGAATTGATTGTTCGCCAACTAGCTATAAGAAAAAAGAACTGCATTCATTATTAATAAGTTATCTATCTATTATTAAGTGGGCATGGTTCTTGAAAATGTAATCTCAGCCAAAAAACTGTTATCAGATCGCTAAAAAACCCTGAAATTATTGAGTAGTCATCTAGAAAAAAAGAACACTCTTCTAGTTTTTGGTACTAATTATTAGAACACTAAGAAGAAACCTAATATTATGCAGTCATCTAGAAAAAAGGTTCAACCCCTGCAAACCACCATAATTACATCTTGAATTGTTGGAACAATATTATTATTATAAACACTTCCAAAACCTAAAATAATAATAATAACCCTTTTTCTCTGATCGTGTACTTTGTTCTGTTATTTTTGTCACAATCACCCTTGAAACTACTCTTGTAAACATTGATGAATATCTTTTTCATCGTTTCAAGCCTATCATTGTCTCTTCTACAAGTTGTCAAGCCTATTTCTGCAGGACGCAATTTTAAGAAAGCTGAATCTCAATGAAAGTGTACGGCAGTGGTAATGCATAGTGACAACGTTTCTTAGTGGCATGCAGGTGAACAGACAGAAAATAAAACCTAGCAATCCAGCAGCAAGTAGAACAATCTCAAATAAACTGTGTTTTTTCTACGTTGGATTCGTCCATACCAGACAGTAGGCATACTGTCCAGCTCGAAATGTAGTGTGCCATAAATGCCAGTTGATGAGGCATTCATTATCAAAAGGTATGTCGTTCAGAGCATGTAAATACTGTACTATTATTGAAGAGACTCCAACTAAACAATTTATGGGCATGATTTCACAGTCTGCTAATAGGATTATGCCTTGGTATTGTAATGTCTGCGTCCATCAATTTGACAAAGACATTAAGTTTTTAGTTGACACAGGTGCTGATAGTGATATGGGTATATACAGGGTGGCACAGAAGAACGGAAAATTCGGAAATTACACTAACAAATATAAGAAGAATCGACTTTCAACTCATAATGGTAGAAACATAGAGAGAAGTTTTTGCCATTAAGTGTTCTATCAAAGTACATACTTGTATATGTGGCTTCAATTTTCAAAGACAGTATCCTTTAGATGACGATCATTCAAAAACATGAATTCTCAATTCTTTATCTTTCATCCTTGGAAAAGTAAGGTCCAATCATTAGTTTAACCAGCTCAATAAACTGCGTAACATTGTGTGGCTGTGCAACAGTCGTTTGATCAAATGATGATGATTCTCAATATCCATGTTTTAACATAACTCCTGGTATGGAAATGACTTCACCTCGAATGCGAAATCTCAGCCCCCTAGGACCCCCCCCCCCACCGGCTACGCCACTGAATAGAACAGTAAATGGCAAGAATATTTCTTCATGTTTTTACTTTGAAATTCTTACACTCATATTACGAACATACACTCTATACACTTTTCTTATTGTAAAATATGAAATCAATAAATAAATTGGCTTGAATTGAATTACAATCAGTACAAAATTGATACATTACTAAAAGTATGAAGCTAGAACCTACAAGTTGATTTATACAATACAATGGTTGCTTACAAGAAAGTATTATTACACTGATAAATAATTACTTGGATATTGAATTTCAGAGGAAAACAAAACTGTCAATGATTACATGAGTCATGAGAATTAAAGTACATATTCAATTGGTGAAGAGAATCATTATAAGATTCATTGAATTTTAGGGGAAATTTTAAAATTTGATCAATGATTACCGGTAGGCTACATGATGGAGTGGTATTTTGAGTTATGGAAATTAAGTCAAACATCAATCTGATCAAATTCTCCCTCGAGGGAGAATGATTTTCACTAGATAATTTATAATCAATCCATATTATTATCAGGATTCGATAACAGTTGAAACGACTATTCATTAAAAAATATTTAAATATCCATTAAAATTGAGTTATCAGTACGGGACTGAGTTGATAAAAAATTATTGTTAGATGGAAGCAAAATTACAACGTAATAGTTGCAAAGCTTTGACTTTTTTGCAAAGCGGAAGATTCTCTCTAACCTTTTAATGTCACTGATAAAACGAAGAGTGATTCTTCTCAGCTCCACTTTATACAGCAATCTTAAATCAGTTCCCTGTTGGAAACTTTTCTCATTTTTCGATGAAATAACTCAAATAACGACTGTAATAGCAGAGAAGAGTGGAAGTGAGTAAAGAGTTATAATAGCACGCTTCCGTTTGTTTTAGGTTCATGGGAAAACTTTTTCCCTAGCTGCTGATGATATACTTTTTCATAGTGACTGTTTGGAAAATGTTCAGTGGTAAATAACAAATCAATCATTTCTTCTATTTTAAAGTTTGTCAATCTAACTTAATCTACAGTTATTTACGTACCGGTATTCATATTTCACTCATGATACAGTATTAACTTACTTTAATATTACCGTATCACTCATAACTTATTACTCATAATGACCAGATCACCTACTCAAATTACATAATGACCGGAACTCATATAAATTCCTATTGAAAATAGTTTGATGGATATACTATGCAATACTATGCAATAGAGTGAATACGCTTGATCTTCATAAAATTTTGGTAATAATTTATCAATACAGTATAATTATTATTAATTATCTTCTTTACAAACGGAAATATAACAAAACAAGGAATTCAATTGTATGTAAATAAAGAAATAGAAAATATCTATTAACAATGCATTCAAAAAACTTCTGACACAATGTTTGGTGAGGTGTTTTGATATCCAAACATAATGAGAACACTAATAACACTAATTAAATATAGTAATCACACTCATTTGTAAACACAAAATTAAAAACATGTTTCTTTTAAGAATTTTGAAATGGCTCAATGGTGCCAATAAATAATAATTTGTAATCAAATACATGTCAATATATTTTTTTTGTAGTCAAATATAGGCTATTCATTGAACAAAATTACAAAAATGTTTCTCTTATGAATCTTAAGATGTTAAGATGAATCTTGTTAGTTTTTTTTATATTAAATAAGTGATATTTGACTTAACATTAGTGTTTTCAGTACGGTATTTAAAAAAAATACTGAAAATACTTTCTTTGAACTCTTAACAATTTTTCCATTTATGACATGCTTATATCTTACTTAATGCCTTGTCTACTGTGAATAGAAGAGCTACTTGGGGTTCGATCCCAATAAATCTGGTTAGTTCTACACAGTACCTCCATTTATGTTTCTTGTGCAAGTGTGTAAAGTTCTGATTTTTTCGCTGCAAAATCATCCATTCTTAACGTCAGGTACACTGTATACATGTATCATAATGTCATGTGTAATGTAAAGCACCACGCAACAATAGCAATTCGTAGGTGAATTTTACAATAACATTCTGAAATCTTGATAAATCATTAATAATATTCAAGTGAACAGGTTGATTGTAATTTATTACGAGAGTTGGAGAATACAGTATCTTGAAAGTCGAGCCTATGAGTTATGAGCGAAGATTGCTGCACTTCCAGTCGAAGTAACTAAACCGTGTTACGCCACATCTTTGTTGGTAGCATCTGCTTGCTACACAGCTTGTGCCAACTGCTCGCATATGCTATATATGCCTAACTACTACAAGATAAGTTCCACTTAATAACCCTCAAGCAGCTCAAGCTAAATCTTGAAGTTGAGCTGCCTTATACGCTTTCGTCTCTCGGATGAAACTTAATGATGATTGGAAAAGAATGAATGTTTTTGCAAACAAATGTTTGAAAAATATGTTCAAAAATTATCTGTGTGAACACACTCGTCCGATATTCCTTTTTATGTATAGTCTAATATTTATTGACATGAGGCGATAATGTTAATTATTCAAACGTTCACAGAATAAAATATAAACATGCATTACACAATCAAATGAATAATACAATAAATTAAATAAAGAATCTCTGTTATAATATATAGTCTAATATTCATTGGCATGAGGCATGTTTCGACATGTGCCCGACAAAAATATTCTATTACTATATTACCAATCTTATATTATAATAGTAGTAATAGAAGATTTATGTCGGGAACATGACTGTGATTTGTATAAATAAACGCACCTTTATATACCCACGCACAAACCTGCCAAAGTTCATGTAGGCATCATAAAAAAAAGAAATAATTTCACAATTTACAAAATAACAATCTACATTAGAAAATGAACCTGGGAAAATAAAATGGATACATCTGCATAAGAAGGGATAAAAAATGGGGATTGGTTTTAGCACTATAGTTAATTAAAAGAATCTTTTTCATTGGAATGGATTTTGAATACAGTAGGCCTACTTGAAATTTCATGACTATATATTATGACCGTTGTTTGAAAACTGACCTAATTAATCATTTCTTCTTTCTTTCTATCATAAAACCCAATCCATCAAATTGCAAAAATAATTGAATGGATTGGACTCATCAAGATTGTGTTACCAATCTGAAATTATTTCTAAACTTTTTGTGGGCGATATTCAATTTGCAATTAGTAACAAATTATTCCTTTGGCACGTGAAAGAAACCTAGCAGCCTGGGCGCATTGGGAAACTACTCCACTTAGCGAAAAAGGATAGAAATATAGCGTTTCCGACTAAGCCTCATTTTGTTAGCAATTATTTATCAAAAAGCTACCGCTAATGGAAATGAATTAATATTTCAGCAATGGAACACGATACCTCGCTGTACATTAAAGAAGATCTTCCATTCGCATCGCCACCCATTCACTCTAAGCTGCAAAACATTGAAGTGAACTCTTCTGGGGCCAGCTCAAACTATCCGTACATCTATGATAATTATTATAATCGTACCAAGGGGAATATTTCACAGCTTCACCTTCTGTCATCGATTTTGATTGACTCTATCTCTGTGAACTCTGTTGAAAATCTCCAGAACTAGCGGCTTAATTATGTTGTTGTTTGTATGAATTGACGCTTATCTTCTCTTTAAACTCAACAAAACAGGTGGTTTAATCAATTTACGAGGCGATGTATAGTACCATCTCGAGTCTCTTGAGTAACTCTACATACTCAAGATACTTACTGTTAGTCTATTGTAAATCTAATTTGTATATAAAGAATACCGGAGTAGGCCTACTGCTTGTACCGGAGTGTTACTATTATCAATCTACCAGTCAGAAACCTACAAATATATGGACTCAAATTAATTTGAACAATGACCGTATTCAATCACTGTTGTTATTTGAACTTTTTCTTTCTGAGGGTGATGCCCACATGAGCTTTAGGCTTGTGCGTGGGTAATGAGAGGTGTGATGATTTGAGATGACGTTAATATTCAGGTAGTCGGGAGCGGCGGTTTTGTGGTCAAAATCTGTCAAATGGTATTAGGCCTAACCACGGAAGCTTTGAATTATCAGACCGACATTTATCGCCCTCGTCTATGGACCACTTCAACTTCAACTTCGTTGAATTCAAGTGTGAATTTCATTGGAAGTAGGAGAAATCATTCTCATTCCGAGAACTGGCTATAGTCTGGCAACAGACAAAAGAACCTTCGCGCATCGTATCACTGAAGTGATACAGTATGACATAGTACCACTACTCTAGTGAGTGAGTGAGTGAGATAAACTGCTGCATTGCATAACGTGCGCTCTCTCTGCGCAGTAGAGTTCTTATTTTGAGGGCTCTTTTGTCTGTTGTCAGACTATACCTTTGTTGCTGCTCAATGTCTAGTGATGGAATGATGGTAATGTGAAGAAGAGCAACCACTTGAACCAGGTCCTTCTTAATACTTCACTCCTACTGTTTAATAGTACCCCAATAGGCTAAATGTACTGCACAGTAAGTTACAGTGCAGTGTGATCCAAGTTTCTCCAGGAACAGAATTTCAAGTGATACTTTCTCGAGAGCAACAAATTGATGAACCACGCATTCCGATTCAAGTTCCTATTGAAACTATTGAGAGTGTAGTGTTGGAAGGTTCTCAATTCGGTTGTTTCTAAACACGAGAAGTTCCAGTATCGAGAATCGATTGCAGACTATCGACGAGCAAGAGCAAGTTACACACAGTCGATTGCACACAGTAGTAGTACTATACAGTATACAGTGTTTCGCATTATTATACTGTATTGCACAGTAGTACTGAATTTGCTACAGGGCTGCTTGACTAACCACACAAGACTGGAATTATTATATATGTCAATAGTTCAGTGGCGATGGGTGATTAGTGGCGATGTGAGCCACTTGACAAGACCACGGCTGGGTTGTGGCTCACTTTACAAACCAGCGGTCATTGCTCGTGGTGTCACATTGTGACACATTGATTGGTAACAGCTGATTTTGGACATGGTCAAATTGAACGGAATTCTATTCGAGGCAATGTTCGGCTCAATCACACTGGGTCAACACTTGTGAGTGTTCAAGTGCCCCATGAGGACAATAATATTGCCACACATTCAACGCTCTCGTGCAGCAATCTGGACTCCCGACATGAGAGTAGTCCTAGTCTCAAAATACTCAGAAAAGTAATAACAAAAATCTATTGAGGGGTGACTATGACCGTATTCTTGAGAATACCTTACCTTTCGTAAGATATAATTTCAGAAAAAGGTTAATTTTACGCTGGAGACAGATCTGCTGTTAGTAGTAGTTCTTAGAAGAAAAAGTCAAGTTTAATTCAATCTCTTCTATTGTTTATTGTCAATACCGTATTCTAAAACACAAATACAAATATTATCAATACTACTCAAATATACAAATACTCGTAGGGCCGGTTCATGAGCTCGGGATTCAGCCAAGTCCTAGACTAAAACGGGTGGCCACCGTAGCATCGACAAACGTTAGCCTCGAAACTATGTACTAAGGGCTCTCTATGCTGCTAACCCACTAAACTGTCGAGACAAACGTTTGTCGATGCTACGATAGCCACCCGTTTTAGTCTAGGACTTGGCTAAATCCCGAGCTCATGAACCGGCCCTAAGTATTATCAATATAATTTGAATACAAAATAATCTTGAATAGAACTTGGAAAATCTTTTCCCAAAAATCCATGATTACTTTGAGATACTACAACTGATCTGTCTGCTCAGAGTGAGATTACCATTTTTTTAAAATTCCATCTTACGAATGGAAGGTTGAATGCATGAATGCGGACCCAATAGTAAAAAAAATCATATCTTATTCCAACATCGTAGCAAACACTTCACAGTTAGGTAAAACTTATTGCAGAAAAACAATTTTGAAGACTACAAAATAAAGTCAAAAATCAAATCTAAAAATTAAATTCGAGGAATAGTACCGATATGGATCTATTATTAGCAGACTCTGTTCAGCTCTGTTCTGATCAAATTTATCGTATTGAATCATGATGAAAATAGAAATTAAACTCAGCTTTGAATCTAATCCACTAGAATTGAATAACAGGCGAAGCGCACTGTGCAATAAAGTATTATTTCACCTATCAATAAACTTGAACAATGTGGGTCATCACTTTGAAACGAAATTAGAAGAGGAGTTTGCCGTGGAACAAGAAAGTTGAGCGGCTGAGTGGAGGAGTAGCAGTAGAGACAGCAGTTGTGTAACAGTTGTCAGAACTGCTGCTAATTGGATCACCAGTTGCCTCCCCTCTTTAAAAACCCCCTTACACAACCCCAAACCCCCCCGCCCCCCCGGCCAACAAGGTGCAAAGTATGTCTCCTCCCTTTTAAGAAACTGCACAACAACAAATTCCACCGCCTCTTCTCACCCTTTTCTCACAACTATAGTTCCGACCGCTGCCAAAGTCCACTCTCACTTTGAATTAGTCGTAGAATGTCCAAGGAGCCCCAACAGCTTTTAAAACTTTGCTGCTGTACTGTGTTCAACCAACAATCGTGGAAGGAACGGCTCTCTTTCAGCAGATCGAGTAGTGAGGCTTTAATAGAGAGATTTCGCACAGAAAGCACGTGATCCTTCAAATCCTGCTGGACTGTTATTGTAGAATTGTAAATTCATTTGGAAACCTTCTTGTCCCATTTGTAAAGGAATTTAAATGTATAATAAGCTCAACCTCAAAATATATCTTATGATTAACTTAAAATACTTTTGAACCACGTACCGCATACATTACCTAAATATGGTATTATTCATTTGACCGAGTAATAAATGCTTATTTATAAATTTTGTGAACGTTTAAATAATGAAAAATTACTTTTATTTTGTTACTATACTAAATTGAAACAGCTGTTTCAAAATTGTGGCTTGCATCGTTAGTTCAGTACATGAATATATTATAAATGTAAACAATATGTCTGACAATATATTATTATACCAAAAAACAACGTGAAACAGAACAGCTGCTGTCACTCTCCGAAGCTACTCTCATTATTTTCTTTTTAATCAACACTTATCAGCTCCATGTTAATAAGATGAGGCGGATGAGTAGGCAAATATCAACTTAAAAAATAAATAGTCTGGCAGGAAAGACTATTCAATCTACAAGTAGTAGTTTAAAAAACTAAATAATAGGATTGTCTTTGCCGGAAGGTAAGTTGAATTCAAAACAAGGTAACACAGACAACGGATCAAATCCGAGCACTTTTGAAGGGAGAAAAAGACGAGAAATCTACTCTTTTTTCTGTGTCTGATGATGTAACGATGTACTGTAACCTAGTTTTAGAGGTGGAAGAAAACAGAATAAGGTGCAACTGCAAAACAGAAATAATGAGCTCCTGTCAAAACCAGAACAGGATAGTTTTTGTTAGTTCTGAAACACCAAAACAATTATTCTTCAATGCAGTTACTGTCTGAAATATTGTTCAATTACAATAAAGTGCACATGAAGGAACGTTTCACTGGATAAATATATCAAGTCATCCTTACCTTTCACCCGAAGTGCACTGAACAAATCATCTTAGTTCCATTCTTTCTAATCTCGAAAAAGAAACTTCCACTTATCATCTCAATTGGAGAAAGGTGAGACAATCCCTCTATTCAACCTTAATGAAAGATCTCCTAGCTAGAATCTGGAGGGAAATTATATTGGGAAAGCGATACATCATTGAATGTAGGATTGGCAGCTAGGCTGTTGTTAATTGGAAAAGCCGCCTTTGTAGAATGTGGAAGCTATTAGTCTTCTATTGTTGCCGATGAGCGGGCTTTGCTGATTCCCTAGAGAGAAAGTCACGAGCAAGAGACTGCTCACTCCCATCCTATCGCTACCATAAATCAGACATAAAATTTGTTTATTATTAATTAAGAGCGTTTCAAGCTGCGGGTAGCCGGCCCCTATCCACTGACACCGAATGGGCCTCAGCGGTGCTCCTATTCATTCCAACTTTATTTCGCAGCTTTTGAAAATATTGTCAGGAGTATTTGGCCTACAATATCTTTTTCAATCACGAATTTCCCTTGTTATTGAATAGGTTTCCCCTTATAGGCTATACACCCTCAAGTTTCATCCAGTATGTCTGGATCTTCTCGTATCTCAGCAATTACAATAGGGCTTTTTTATTGTGTACAGTAGTATTGAGTGAACTATGAAAAAATTTAACATGCATGTAACATGGATTTAAAATTTACAAAACCTGAATGGATCAATGTTATTTCAAACGTAATGTTGCTCAGTAGGCTATGTTGCAAAGTTCTTTTCAATACTAGATTCACACTTTAAACTAATAGGTTGAAAAAAATGAATTCCTGATCTTTTAACTTCTGATCAACTGTCCTTTATCAAGCTGAATATTCATGTATAATTCCTTCTCAATGGAACAATGTAATGAGATCAAGAAATAATCATTCCAATTATTCAGGAAACTAATAATTGGTTCCAATTTACAACTTTATTCCCCAACTTTTGAAATATTGTCAGGGGTATTTGGCCTACAATATCTTTATCTTTTTCAATCATAAATTTTCCTTCTTATTGAATGGATTCTCCCTCAATTCATTATATAATT
Source organism: Laodelphax striatellus (assembly GCA_017141395.1). Lineage (NCBI taxonomy): Eukaryota > Metazoa > Arthropoda > Insecta > Hemiptera > Delphacidae > Laodelphax > Laodelphax striatellus. Next base: position 34,908,517 of record CM029534.1, on the reverse strand, counting down.
CTTATTGAATTAAACAATGTAATGATATCAAGAGATTACCCTTCCTATAATTTATTTAATAAAATAATATAATTCCCCAAATGAAAGGTGAACCATGGCAAAGCGTGGTATACTTATTTGGTCATTGCCGGGTATATTTCCTATAGAAAAGGTACCCGGCGATGACCGAATAAGTATACCACGCTTCACCACTAAAGGTGAAGGAAACGCCAATTTTCCGTACTGGAAAGTGCTACAGGAAGAAAGGGAAGACGTAATCTTTCACTTGATGATAAGAGAGCTAAAGAGACGATAAGGTGTAGAACAACTTTGAACATTTGTTTGGAGTCGTGTGATATCATGGATGGCATCGTTTCAAATGACACTTTCTTCGTGGAAACTCCTTGATCGTATGAGCGCACAACACAACAGTGACGGAATGAATGCAATAAAGCCTACTGAGTTGAGCAACATTGTTGTCTCAAATAACAAATGGAAGTGAGAAGCCTGCGTGCATACAGAAACGCAACAAAGTCAATGGAAAGCTTTGAAGTTTATTCACAATCGCCGACTATTTTATGTGCGTTGTATTTGAAACCATTCAATTAAACAGCGTGGAAGGTTGAGCTCACTCCGCATATAAATTGCTTCATCCTGTTTACAACTTCAGCTTTGTAAGCAGTACAAATATTTAATTACAGTCCTTCTATCTTGTAATAGCAGCGTCGGTGTGTTGTTTACATGTACTGCACTGGAATGAAATTTTGCATGCACAAACATTATTCGATGTTAACAGTGAAAATTGATTGACGAACTCAAATCCAGCTTTTGTTCAGTGGTCTGATCTCTTTTCAATATGTTCAGCTCCCCTAATAACTTCCGACAGTGAGTTTAATAATTTAGTAGGCCTGTGTTTGAGGCTAGGCCCAAAAATGGTTGGGGGCTAGTTTTGCTTGTTCAAACTCGAACGATTTCGAACCCGCTGAGATTATATCGGTCAATGTCGGAGTTTTGAACTCGTCGGAGGAACTTCATGCACCGTTTCAAGCTTCAGTGAGCATTACCTAAATCTCCTGGTGGGAGAGATCAATAAATCATTATCATGAAGACTAATAGAAACCTCTCGTACTAGATTATTAGTAATACCAATAGGCTCTAAATATAAGTTAAATACAGTATTGAATTCAAACAAAAAGTATTTCTGTCATGTAAAAATCTATCGATGCAAATTGCAAAATGCACTAACTTACTCATTCATCATCAGACCGCTCTCGGATGAGGAAAAATAAATTGTGCATTTAGGCGAGGTGGAACCTACCCGTAAGAGTCTCCACACCGATAAAATGCCATAGGCCTACGAAAAAAATCAGCAGAACTAGAAATATACAAGAATAAATCTTTCAAATTTGGCAGGCATGTTCAGTCAGACCTCTAGACGCGCAGTAAGAACGAATTTGAAAAAATCCTATAATACACCCAAATTCGAAGTTTTTCCAGCTTTTTGGAGTAATAATTGACAGAAAAAGTTTAAATTTAGTATTTATTCATTCATTCATGAAAGTACAAAATCAACTCGTAGGAAGTGTAGCATAGCTCAAGTCTAGTGCAGTATAGCTGAAGTGTAGAAATTAAGTGGTTTTAAAATTATCACAAAATTACGTCAAGAATTGGCGTTTTCCAGTTTTTCTTCGTGTTCTGAATTTGTTCCTCCTATATAACTAAGTGGTGATTATTAATGTACGCCATACATGATATAACATATTCCCTAATGAAGACTGAAGTTTTAAAAAGCCCCTGAAAGCCTAACTCTCAAAAATCATTCATAAAATTGGCATTCAATTAACGCACTTTGTAAGGTTCCGTAATCATCCTCTCATAGATAGAGAAATTGAAGGGTTGCATTTTTACTGTTATAAGTTTTGAAAATATACGTAGATCTATTCAGAGTAAGTGACGAAACTCATCAAATCTCATTCCAGTTTCAAAGAAGTGCCAAACACTTGAATCGCATTCCAATGTTAGTCGAATAAAAGTTGAAATCATGGCTCTCGAGATGTGACATCGCGTGATTACTTAAAGCGAGTTTGCCCAAACAAAACCGTTCCTTGTTTTCAGCCAGAAAAAACAAACAAACCAGTATAATAAGCTGAACAAGATTCATTTCCTTTTGAACCGCGCTGTTCCGGGCATTTGGAGCTCTCATCTTGTAATCCGCAAAAGTAAATTGAATAAAGTAACTTTGCTGGTCTAAGTTCGTTCAAGAAATGAGAGAAAGTCCAGAAAAACCCACGGTCGGAATAAGAGACTTTTATAAATATTATTCTACAAAATTCGTCTCACATTTCCGCCCCAACTTCTCGATTTCTTTCTTTACACTTGGGGAGAAAGTATTTTCAGAGAAAATTAAGTGCCATGTTGTACTTTTGTGCCATGGTTATTGAAGTCTGAGAGGTTTTCTGCGTAAGCTGTGGATTTAGAGCAAAGCAGATCCTCATTGAAGTATTCAAAGTATCTGAAAAGCAAGGAAAAGTAAAAAAAACATCAGTTCAGTAGGTTCCGATCAAGGATGATTCCTAGATGCATATTAGACTCATATTCTGGGAATCGATAGAGGAAATCAATTCAAATCAAACGTAGGGATTACTACGTTTAGTCAAAGACGATTAGTACTTAATAGTTTCTTATAGTCTTTGGTTTAGTGAATGCAGTTATGTGGTAAAACCTTACGTTAGAAATAACTGTGATCACAACCATCACATCCCAGAAATGAAATAAAAGTATCTTAATTCCAATTCTCTCTTATGATTATTATTATACTACTCATTTCAAAATTATCTTCCAAAAGAACCAGGTTCATCACAGCAAGTCTCTTCAAATTTTTAGGATTTACATTACATTTCTGTCGTCACTGTCTTTGTAGATTGTAGAACTGCTATGAGCAAACAAAAATAATGGAATCTTACATTCATACAAGTCCCATGAAGTCTAATGTTGATTATAAGAGAGGACCTGGGAGCCTAAATTAGCCTTGTAATAAAAGACAATTTTTTTAAAAACCTTACCATGTTTCACTTCAAAATGGGTGAACTATTAATTTGGTAGCTGGCACTTACCATATTCAAGATTCATCATAGAGAACAGGAATATAATAAAAACTAAAATTGTTCTCAGTAAATCAATATATTATAATAAAAACATGAAAACTTCTTAGTGAAATTTGTAGAAACATGAATAATACCTATTGAACTTACAATAGAATAGGAACTTAATACAATAGAAATTGATAGTCTGCAAATTTCATATAATATATGTATTATTATATATAATTATTCATCTAATTGTCTTCACTATCATTAATAGTGGAAACTCCCTGATAGTATGAAAACTACTTAGTGAAAAAATGAATAATACCTATTAAAATAAAATAGGAAGGTAGAACTACTGACAGTACCTCACAAATTACTTCTAGCTTGTTTCACTAGCGCTTGAACCTATTATGATGTAAAGTATGGTAAATACCATAGATACCAGGTTTTACTTTAGCCTATATTCTTCATCCTATTTAGCGATTCTACATGTAACATTACTTATGTTGAATCACAAGCCATTAATGAATGCTTCAGGTATTTTATGATGAGTGATTATCGATAATCCGGGATTGACTATTGGGGGAAAAAAGTTTAAAAGCTGAATAGGATAAATCTCTTTCTGGTATATATTCCAGCTTCGAGACTTGGTCGTAACCTTTAATTGGATTTAAAGCTACAGGCTATAGAAATCTTATTATTCTGGAAGAAAACAGGTACCGGTATTCCAGATCCAAGACAACCAAATCTGCTGTAAATGCAGAATGAAGAGTTGCATTAAATTTGTAATGTGATAAGCAATATGGTCTTGAATAAATTGAAGGAATGTTGACTGTTATCTGCCGCTTTGCAAGCTGGAAAGTTTAAATGAGTATTACACCTGGTAAGCTCTTTCCGAATATAAAAGTTCCGCTCAGATAATGGTCGGATGTTATGCGATACCGGGCAGATAGAGAAAAGTTTCAACGGCCAAACTTTCACGGCAAAGAAGTTCATCCAGACAGACTTTTATTCTGCCAATCTTAATTACATCTTTCAAAATAATGGATAGGCTTTTCTTGTAAGCACAAATTGGATGTTATATGCGTAAGGCGAGTGACTTCATAAAACCGGTTAATTCTTTCTCCCGCAGGAACCATTGTTTTGTTCGCAAACTGTTCGCAGGCAATCGACTTTTTCATTACAGTGACCTGATTTTCCTTTGTTTTTCACACCGTTAGACGAAGCAAGCCGGAAGTTTATCAATTCAAGAATCAAATTGGATCGTGAATCGTAAAACACTTTTTATTCCACCTATTTATCGTCTGATAAATAATTGATGATTACTCAATCAAATGCTTGAATTTTATTGTATTGAAGAAAAACATTATTCATGCATCATTCCCTTTATTTCAATCGCTTCAGATTTTGTACGTGAGGCATTATACACAGAGCATATTGACTAAGCACCAAGAGTTTATTTTACAAAATGATGAATCAATGAAGTATTCAAATTTAAATTCTTTGTAACTTTATAAGTAATATTTTATTACTTTATGAATACTTTAATACTTTTATAAATACGTTAATACTTTATAAATTCTATTAATTTTTTTTGTATCTTTATAGCAAATGAATTTGAATTTGAAAGAATAGTGCTTCGCGACAACAGGGTATGCTAATTTACACCAAGACCACAACTGGAAATATTTAGGCGTCTTTATAAATTAATTTATTTACTTAATTTGTTGTAATGTGTTTAGGCCGACCATTCACTTTAGTATATACCAGAGATGTATAACTGTTATCAAAGCTCTGCAGGCGTGGTCACACACGTTGCGGTTTACCTACGCAGGTTTACCTCATCGTGAATAACCGGCCTTACACTGAGTTTCTCCCATAGTATGTCGAATAATAGATGTCTAATGTAAAGTAGCTTATTTGCAATAAAATTGTTCTTACATAGGTCAACTAAATTAATCATAATAAACATAATTATTAAGAAAACCTTGTGCTAGTCGCAAAAAGGTATGTTAATCTCCAATTTACAATACCAATAATATAACAATTATGCCCGGTTTTTCAGTCGTTCAATAAACTTATCGAATCGATAACTTTTTTTTGCATTTGAAAACACATGGTTATTGATTCAATAGTGCTATTGAATCCATAAACTGTCTATTGAGCGACTGAAAAACCGGGCATTAGTATGATTAATCTAGGATCAACTTCAATTCACCTTTGTGCAACCGTTCCCATTAGTAGCGGTCATGAAGACATTTTGAGCTGTTGTCAAGTCTTGCCAGCTCACTACTCAAATCATGCAGGGGAATCGACTCCGAAGCTCAAAATGGGCAGCACTGTATGCACAGCGTTGTAACTTTGTGGTCGGAGTAATCTTCGACTTTCCTTGTTTTACCGATTCCATATCTGACAACAGCGCAAAATCTCTCAGTCGCCTAATTTCGTGGTCGCTACTTTAGGGAACGTTTTCAGAAAGGTGGATTGAGGTTGATCCTAGGTTGATCATACTAATTAAAACATTGTGAATTGGAGATTAACAGACATTTCTGCTGCTGGGACTAGGGGTTCTAAATATATGTATAGCATGATTAATTAAATAGACTTGAGTTAGAAAATTATGATTGCAGATAAGCTACTACATAACACCTCTAACATTTCATTCTTTGTCTAGTACCGCACATAAAATTATCAAATCATAAAAATTTCCAGCTACGGTTATTTTTGAAAAGCAAATAAAAAGCTCAAGCGCAAGGAAGGAGAAGAGCAGGCAGTTGTTGCGACAATAAATCTATAAAAAGTAGCTCAAGTGCTTTTCCCATTTTTTTCTCTTCACGACGAAACTTGTCCCCGGAGAATGGTTGAGGTGGTTGAGAGTGTGGAGGGGGTGGCGGAGGGTTGAGCAGGCACTGAGTGGAGATGATACGTGGACTGACACCTGACAGGTTGGAAGAGCCGCGAGTGGCGGTTCTATTTGATGTCTGCGGGCAGATGGTGGCATTTGTGGCCGTGCGGGGGGTGGGGGGAGGATTGTGAAAGGGGGACAAAATTGATGACGCCGCGTGTCACCTCATTTCCTGGACGATTTCACGCAGGCTCGCGCGTCTACTGCGAAAGTGAATCCGATGACATGTAAATTTTTACTCAGAATATTTGAGTTGGCTGCATGCGGAAGATTCCATCACAACAGGGTCTGGCTATTTTTGAAGCACTGCAGTATGGAGAAAAATGGTGGATTCTGGTGATAACCAAATTTGGCTGAGGTTGTGAATTATTTCGAGAAAAAATACGTGTTAACTTGAGTGGGATGCTGAATAAGCCATAGAAAGCACATTTTGGAGTTCTGGGTTGATGCTAAAATTAACTATGAATCGCGGTGAGAAGAATTAAAAATAGTATACAGAATGAATTTTATATGCCTTGGGTATGGAGATGTTGATATTTGCGGAATCAGGTTGAGGAGTTGTTCAGATAGATAAGGCTGAGGAGTAATTGTAAATATGGTAATCATTTATTATTTGAAAAGATGGCAAAGAAATAAATTGGATCTATGCTGGAAAAGGCACAACCTTACTCTTTTGAGTGGGCCAATTGGAGTAGAAAGAATGATATTTTTTATCTAAGTTGGAGATCTATGAATATTATATTATATGATTATTATAATTAAATATATATGATTATCATATATGAAATACAGTATATGATTCATTCATTTATTTGGGTTGAATTGATTTACTGTTACTGTAATCATGTTAGTAGGTTGATAAGGAGTTCTATTTATTTATTTATTTAGCGTATGGCTTTTGTCGGTGGGGAGACCCGAAGGTTGTTCCACCTCGCCGTGATAACCTAATTCCACTTAGGTTGTAGTTTTATGCACTTTTCAGAATGATTTAGAATTTTGAAAGCATTTCTTTTTGATACATAAAAGTCCAAAAGTTTATAAACCACAAGCACAACACAAGAACACGAAAGATACAACAAAATATTGAAATTAAACTCCTTAATATTTAAGGAGTTCTAAGATCTTTGAGACGGTTATGATCTAAAATTGTCTACTGACAATAATGTCCAATTTCTAATACTTCCATATACAAGCATTTACTTATACTTCATATAAGTAAATATATGAAGTATATATACTTCATATACAGCATTTACTAATCAAATGCTGACGTGAACTTGACATAAGAATCCGCAGGATGATAATTAAGCCTGTTATGGAGTAATTTGGCGGGCAAAAAACTATCAACCCAATACGATGTGCAAACGTCAATTTCAAACTGATGAATATCTGTGACACTTCTATTGTAATGATGATGGATACTTTGAAAATTGATGGAGGAAAAAACAAATGGAAATAATGAAGCGCATCTCTCTATTTATATGGATGGATGCTGATGATAAGTGTTCAATTTGTTTATGGCTTTACAGGATAATAATCTAGCCTGAGACATTGCTTAATCATATAGTGGAAAATGAGAAAGAATTTCATCATAGATTGTCTTCTGTCTACTAACTTTCTCTTGATGATAACAATGAGTCCTTTTTTGCTCATAAAGCCACCATTCACTCGACTGAGTTGGGTTTGAATTTTGGAAATGAATGGAATGAAGTGTTGATGGGAAGAATGATGGAGTGCAGCTGTTGTCTGCTATTGATCGAACAGAAAAGAGTGCTATACTGATGGGTCACGAGACTAAACGAAATACAAGAATCAAGAGCTTTCGTGAGAGTGAGCAGTATGGGTTTCGTTGGTTTGCAGAGAATTGAAATCTATTTACGAAAATCTGCTGCAAAACTAAGAAATCTTCATCATTAAAGCTTTTCATTATGCTCTTTTGAATTTTTGAAAATTGATACAGGAGAAAGATTTTTTCAGCTTCACAAAATTCTAAAGTTTTAACTGAAAATCTCCAATGCTTTTCATGTTGATAGTTGTTTTTAAAAATTGTGTTTATAATAGCCCTACTTAACTGCTTTAATTGGGTATCTTCAATGCTCCACACTGATTGATAAGTTCTTTTTAACGAAAACTTTGTCCTCAGTCAGTGTAAAGACAATGCATATTATGTTATTGTGTCATTATTTGAACATTCATATAATTGAATATAATGTTTTGCACTTTTCAAACTTCAATACAGTTTTCATCCACTTTTGAATGGTTACGAGAGATGAAAGAAGACAATAGAAGAAGAACAAAAGGCAATGAAATTGATAACTTGAAGGAGTCACACTGAATTACCTGGATAGCTAATATATCTTTGAAATACGATTCAAGAAGAATAAAAAAATTCAAAAGAAGGCGTTATTTAATTATACATGTTATCATGAACAGAGTATAATGACGAATGAACAAAATAATAGAAGATCAAAGTTAAATTATGTTAACATAGGGATTTGACAATAGCAGATAAATTCTACCCCTATTGATAGAGTTGTCTGTGCTGCATAATAAAGTAGTTGAAAAATGTGTATAGTGTTAAATTAAAGTAGTTGTGAAATGGAGAATAGTAGTTTGAAGTAGGAAAATGAGAACTTGAGATAACAGAGTATGAGAGTAGAGATAAGCAGCTGTTAAGAAGATTGCGTGTGACAGTCTTGACGATCCACAAGACAAAAGGTGAAGATAACAGTGCAGAGGGTGTGTTGATAATTTCATGAAGTAGAATAGAGTGACTTATATAAGTGAGTATATGATGACTCCCTGCGCGTAAGAAAGTGACTCGCTTTCACACCGATAGCTAAGCCACGAGGGATTCACCCTCTATTATTGCGCGCTACAGTTATTCGCAACGAAGTCAGTCGCAACATATTTCAGTCACAAATAAGATTAGCCTCGACTAGATTGCTGGCGGCCGTCTGAATGAGACGACAGCGGCGGAGGCGGCTTTTTGATAGCATTTTAACAACGTCATTAGGTAACAGCGGCTATCTGCCCTCTTTCTTGGCTCCAACAGAAAGTGCTGCTTCCTCCACAGTTTCATTCTTCACTTTGTAACCTTCTAAATTATCTATCAAAGGTTAATCTACTGAGCAGATATAATTCTCTTCAGAGTCTCTGCACCAACTTGAGAGGGAAAAATCGCTTATTATTGCTGATTGAAAAAAGAACAGATTTACTTGCTTCAAAGGCGATTGCGTGACTTTTGGTCGCAAGAATTCTGGTATATGAACTGAACCAATTGAAAATCAATCCTATTAATCATGTGAATTGATTGAGAAATAGTTGAACGATGTTATAAAGTTTAATTTGAAGAAATTGGAGGAGTGTTTTAATCAAGAAGATTGAATCATGTAAGTTGAAGTGAATTTCATTTCTAGTGAATTACGAGTACATCATTAATTTTTCAAACATTCAGATTATGATGAAAATACCACTCTATCATTTGGGAAAATAATCAATTGTTTTCACTTTTTATTATTTGGGAAAATAATAAATTCAATAATCACATTTTTAATCAAAGTTCTTATATCATGTTGGGTTGCACCAACTGGGATCAACTACTTTTAATCATTCAATTATAGCATTGTGTTGATCCTGGATCAAAATTGGTGCAACCCAACATCAGTATTTTAAACCATAGAGAAAGCATACGCAATTGGCGTATGCTTTATCTATGATTAAACTTAGTCCAGTAACACATTTCAAGATTAAAAGTTGACTACACGATAGCCAATCAAATTCAATCGTCGTGAAATGATGTTAATCAACAGAACTCAAATTCGTATTCCGTTAGATGACGTCATTTAATTGTGCTTTCGTGCAATCGGCCATGAGACTGCTTTACAAGAGAACACCTACTACTCTCACCGGCGCAGTTGACTAAAAAGAGTATACTTACACACTCGTACTTCCAGCTCGTCTTCAGCGTATCAGCAATATTGGCTAGAGAGCCTTTCAATGGTTTTGATGAACCCAGCTATCCCCTATTCTCAAATCATACATACATAGTCTAGTCGGAGTCGTAGTATATACCTAGTCTATAAGTACTTGATAGTCTAAAATAAGTAAGTATACATTTCTTCGTCTCGAGAATTTGATTTGAATATTGTGAGTAGTATAGAAATAATTAACTTAAAAGGTTAATTACTTTTTCAGTGAAATTTACTCACATATTGGTGTTGATAGCTATTTCGGACTGCTATGGTCCATCTTCAGAGCGCGATGTTACACAGTCAACTGCAGTTTACTGTGTAACACTGCAGTTGACTGTGTAACACTGCAGTTGTCTGTGTAACATCGTGCTCTGAAGATGGACCATAGCAGTCCGAAATAGCTATCAACACCAATATGTGAGTAAATTTCACTGAAAAAGTAATTAACCTTTTAAGTTAATTTTGAACAAGTGAAAAAAGATGGATCCACACCAAGTGATAGAAATAAAGTTAATAATTTGGTAAGATGTTTAAGAGTTTCTGATCTATAAATTTAATTGAGTAAATTTTTCTTGTTCATTAAGTTGCGCTGCAAGTAGTATTTTAAACTTATATTAAAACATGTAGACTAGACTCAAACCACATTGTATTGTATTGCATTGTACAAACTATTATATTAAGTTGAGTTGCACAATGGCCACATTCACTGGATGTGGTAAAATTCATTATTCAGTCGTATTTCAAGCTCTCAATACTTTCAATTTTCCCTTTAGCGTTGTTTATGGAGCTGGATGAAATCTCTTGCTTGACAAGTTTGTGGAAGTTGGTTGGTAATAGTTCTTTTATTAGACTCCAGCAGCTCTCTAGTATCACAGCTATTTGCAGCAGACAATGTGACTCTTGACACCAAGTTCAAACCTGCATTTACTTGTGACGGTCCTTGGCGAACAGCAAAACACGATTCCACGACGCGTCCCTATTTTACGATCTGTTCCATTCGGTGAGGGAAGTGAGGTATGCTACATGTCCTTTACATGTCACACCTTGCCTCCCTTAGCATTTGCCCTCTCAGTTCTCCAGAATTACTGTTTACTCGGAGTTGAGGTGCCCTTTCTACCGACCTTTTAACCACAGACTAACATCACTCGACCCCTCTCCTACTCACAAAGTCACTTCAACAACTGTTTTATTCCCCACCCCCTTCTCACCCCAGATTGATGGCATGAGATACGATTCACGAGTCAAACTAGTGAATTGATAACAGGGTGTCACCGACTGTTTTTGTAAACATATTGGATCAAACAGTCGGTAGCCAGTTCTATTTATAGCGCGATCCAATTAACTTGTCATAAATCAGCTGATTTGGTAATAGTCAAAAGATTTGACTATTAAACCACAATAATCAAAAGACTTGAAAGTCTTAGAGACATTTTAAGTCTTTAAAAGACCTTTTTAAAGAAGACCTTTCAATGAATAACTTTTTAAAAGACCTTTTCAATAATCTGTGAGATTCAGCATTTGTAGGTTAAGTATTGTGATCATATGCTCGTCGATCATATGTTTTATGACAAGTTAAACGGATCCTGCTATAGTTCATTGAATTAATAAAATGGTAGTTTGTTTATTTGGTGGGTAGTTTATTCTATAAGTTGATTGATCTGGAACATCTTATCAATTGAATTTAATTGAATTGCTGCCAAGGGCGTAGCCAGGGGGGGCGCTGAAAGGGCTTCAGCACCCCCCGAAATTGACATTTGTTGTAATTTTGTCTCTTGCTCGCTTTTTTATTCCATGAAACTATTACATCCTTTTATAACCTTCCTGCCTATTACAGCACCCCCCCAAAATAAAATCCTCGCTACGTCCTTGATTGCTGCCTCTATTTTTCATTTTAGGGCAAAGTTGAGACGCAGCTGGCCCGCTCTTGAACACAAACCCCTCCTATACATTTCTAAATGAATAATAATGAAAGGTGTCATTATCAAGGTATCTTGTAATTTAACTTTTGTGATTGTATTAATGAATGAATGAATAATGGATCTATAGTGTAATTGGTATGAATGATTGTTTATTCCACAGATTTCTCGGCAATGTAATGATAATGATCTTTTAACAAACGATTTCACTATTAGCTGAAAGTTGGGAGCCCGTGGCGATGGCGAAGCGTGGTATACTTATTTGGTGAGTATACCACGCTTCGCCACTATTGGGAACCAATAATATTTCGATCATTTTTGTATTTTGGTCACATAGAATTTTGAAAGCATAACATTATAAAATTGAAAACCTCTGATTCGATAAATCTGAGTGTTTACAAAAGATTGATAATGATGTAACAACCAATATCTCGATATTTGAATAATTTGCAGTTTTTGACAAATTTCAACCTTTTTATCCAGTATGAATAACTACCACCATATCACCTTCACTACTACACAAAAATAAGAAGATATTGGGTTTCTTTCATTTTGGTAAGAGTAACCTCCAGTTGACTTTTTGATCAATCTTATCCCAATCTTTCCTTTCAATTTTTTCACAAAGTCATCGATTGCTACTACCCTAATTACCCCATTCTTATGGGGTAGGCTACTACCCCATTTTTATTGTCTCCTGCCCCACCATCAACCAAACAATAGTAGTTCAAGTAGTTCAAGGCCGAGCGAACACAAAGTAACTGTATTTCAAACTGGTTTCAAATCGATTCCAAATCAATCGCTTCTTATGCACTTCCCCACTACTAGCAATCGTGAAGGTCACAATATAGTTGCAAACGCACTCATTTTGCTTACAAATGAGTAAACAAAATTAAATCACCTCGAAACATTGGCTCTCTCTGAGATCGGCCTTTGTGTTAACCTGAAGTTAATTAAAACTTCAAACTAATGAAGATGGGATGCATTATTTTTTGGAGCTTGAAAAAATAATTTACTCATATTAATGTGTCATAAGTGGTGAGATGACTGAAATTAAATGGAGTGCTTTTTTTTAGACAGTCTCCATATGATAAATACTGTTAATAAAAAGGCCTGGGAAGTTCATCATGAATGCAGGAGCATTAATATAACTCCAGCCTAGAGTAAAGAATTTTGTTATTACCTTCTTTTAATCAAGCACTGGGTAAGCAGCGGCTTTTTTTGTTTGCTCTGTCTGAACTTCCAGCCGTGACTAAGTCTCCCCTCGAGGCCGCAATCTTCATTCATGGAATGTTTTCTCTGAATTTGTACCGAGCTTATTTCTCACATATTCCCTCGACAATCATTTGAAAAACAGTAAAGAAAGACCATGAAGTTGATGTGGAAGAGAGAGTGTTTCTTGAAGTTTGGCCCGTTCCTCTTTTATTAACTTCACTAATATTCTCGTCAGCTCATATTACAGAAGATACATAATTGTGCGATGAGGCGAGGTGGAACCTACCCGTAAGGGTCTCCCCACCAATAAAAGCCATACGATGAAAAAAAAAAAACAGGAGATACATCTGACAGAATAATGAGTGTTTATATTCCTCCCAGAAAATATTTTTTCTAAGAAAAAATAAATTTCAAGAGAAATTCATACAAAAAATCACATTGCTTTTTATAAACGAAGCATGATTTTTCCAATATCCATGAACCTTCCTGGTGTTGAAAATTCCTACATCGACACTCTTATACGTTTGTCAGAAATAAAATAATATCAAGAGAAATTGATATTGAAAAAGTCGCATTGCTTTATTCTAAACGGGACTTGATATTTGCAATATCCATGATTTTTCTCAGGTTGGAAATTAATATTCCTACATCGACTCTTCTATACGTTCTGAAGAGTGACATTACTTTTGAAATTTAATACATTACAATTGAAATCAAATTGTTTGAAGACGTCAAACCTGCAAAATATGTAGAAACCAAACTGAAAAACAATCATCATAGAGTACAAGTTTATCTAACCATTGATAAGTTAACATGAAAATCAACAGAGATTTTACACTAAAAGAAGCGGGCACAAAATTAGACATTTTGAGCTGTTGTCAAGTCTTGCCTGCTGACTACTCTAATCATGCATGGGATGATCAAAATAGGCAACGCTGAAAACACAGTGTTGTCAATTTGTAAACAAAAGCAAGAAATGTTTGAAATTCCCTTGCTTTACCGGTTCCATAGCTGACAACAGCGCATAATTTCTCAGCCGCCTAATTTTGTGCACGCAATTTTAGGAACAGTTGTATTTTGTTCTAAACAGAATAGAACTTGTTACACTAATAATTAATGTGATTAGTAATACATGAGTTGCATGCTAATTTCGGTGTAGCAAATAGAGAATGTGACAGCTCTCCTGTGGCTTAAAACATGTTGAAGCATTTACGATTTTAGACCATAAGCAGCGTAACTGGAATAGATTCACCTTTTTCTAATACCTATTCTTGAATGTTTGTTTGGGATATGTAAAATTGTAACTTTCGAAGTTGGGAGTAATTGTGTTTGTCTGGAAAAGCGGACATTGAGAAAAAGCCCATACATTTTGTACCATTATTGATAACAGTGTTATTACTGATGTGAAATGTAACCTCCTACTATTTCTTTGTTCTTCACGAGATTTGAATTATTAGATGTAACCATTGATTTATTAATTTTCAAGAATTTCGTAGAGACCATGTACAGGCACACCAAAAATTTCTAAGTAAGTGATTTGGTTTGTAGTGATGTCGAAGTTAACATGCAAAATTAATATGGCGGGTTTTGAGTTTGAAAATTCTCTCTACAACGTGGTCCTAGTGATTAGACATTTTACAGAAATATCCTTTACCTCAACGGGATTTTCTAATCCTTTAAAAAGGGTAACCTGCTTCTTTCCTTAAATTCTAAGAGCCGAATTTCAAATCCTTTGAATTTCGGCCCAGTCAAGTATTCTTTGTAGGACCTACAGACAGACACCATCTCAGTATTCTAGATAAGATGGAATACAGACATACACCAATCTCATTTTAATAATAGTATAGATATTCGTCTGAGAACGATGATAAAAACCGATGAATGCCAGTTTTGTTTTCAATGGTTCAGCTGTCGACCGCTTATAAATTGAGGGGCAGGGCACGGTGCATGCTCATACCCACTTTGACTCGTTTGGAGCTCGTTAGGGCTTAACGACTGGCATTGCCAGTGAAAAATTTCCCAGTCATCTGTGACATGAATGCTGTATGTGAAGCGACGCAGGCTACTCACTCTACACGCAGTAGGCATAGGTAATCTTCTCTACTCGTGTATGCGGACTTCATAATGGCCATCTCATCTCAAACTTCTGGCTGCCTGGCTGGTAATGGCGATGATCGATTATGTGAAGGCGGGCTACCATTCTGCACGCAGTAAACTTGTACAATCGACTGATTTCCGGTTTTTATAACTCAGTTACTTCACACGGAATATATTGGAAAAAGGGGGTCAAACACTGGACTTTAATATTACGGCTTACCATACAATAAATAAGTTGAGTGTGTTATCATCTTCTACTTGTATTACAGGACTTATGAAATTCATGAAACAAGCCCCTGATGCCCTAATACGTCATTATTCTAGTATTGCCCAATTGGTCCTGTAGCGTTTCGTCCGAGTAGCGATTCGTCCGATAGCAATGTCTCAGGTAGTTTTGGGATTAGGCAGGATACCAGAAGGAGTAGTGTTCCATCCGACAAAACTTTTGACAAATAATAACAAAAACTAGAATGTCTGCATTGGCATAATGCATAATAAAAACGATTTAGTGAATGGAGATTGAAAATACGATTGATAAATTAATAATAGAACTTCAAAGGTGAAACTAAAACTCAACTTGAAAATTTATAGTCTCAGCACACTATATAATTAACAAATATATAACAATTTTTTTTCTATTTATTTATTCAGCAATGAAAATACTTGAACAATATGCTTGACTGTGTCTAAAATTCTTCCATGAATCGAAGCCTAATAATTTGTAAATCATGTAGCCTCCAAACTCCTCCTACTATCTCTTGATAAACCAGAAATGAATGACTCAGCTAGTTCTGAATTCGACCGGTAGATGGCTACAGTTACTGGGTGATTTACAGCTTCAATTTTTACAGACACGCCTCCAAGCTCCGCCTCTCACCCCTGATTGGTCGGCAATGCACAACGCAGCTAGTTCTGAATTCTGTCGTAAGATGGCAGCAGTTACTGGGTCATTCAAGTTACAACTTCATTATTCAGCCGTCTAGATGTCAGAAGTGTTTTACCCAAAGTGAATCCCCAAAGTGAAGCCGAAAGTAGATTAAATTACTTCATCCAAGCTCCCATTTTTAAAACGTCCTCATCCACAATTCATTGCTATTATTGGATTGATTCAACTTCTGCCAATGTTCATGAATTGGCATGAATTTCTATATGAGCTTCTTCTGCATACAGTTTTATAGGGAGGAAAACTTGTAATTACATCCAAATAAATAGGCTTTGACTTCGAATCAGTGGTTTGATAGAAATAATTCACATGAAGCAATACAAATAGCCAACTATTGCAGCTATAGAATCTGAAGAAGCAGATTTTAAATTCCATTTGATACTGATTATTTACAACAGAAATTAGCCAGTGATAGAAAAGTTTCTGAAGTCAGGTAGAAGACTCAAAAATCGGACGAAACGCTACTCCTTGGTAATACGCACAGAAGCGTGAAAACCAGTCGGGCGAAGCGCTACTAATTTCCAAGAATTTGGGTGTCGGACGAAACGCTACATATTCGCCCAATTTTGTGACATTATTTTAGTCAAACACTGGACATCAATAACACGGCGTACCATACAATAAAGAAGTCCAGTGTATGTGATCGCCTTTTTCCTGTTCTTAAGGAGTTCTTAAATTAATGGAACAGGCCCCTGATGGCCCCTGAATACATCATTGTTCAAGAAGCCCAATTTTACGACATTATTCTAGTTGTTATGCAACCATTATTCCTCTCCCCAGTGATATTACCAATTTGACAATGCTTCTGCTTCCAAGATGATTCCATTATTCGATTAAGAGCTCATTGTTCCATTCTGCGAAATTGAGCAGGAGCAGCCAATTAATATAGTTCATATTGGACTATGGTAATTGTTCAATTAACTCTGATTACTAGTTTCACCTGCGGCAATCAACAATTGAATAGCAAAGGGTTATGGATATTGGGATAAGCAGAGTCCGGTCCGATCAATTTGTTATATTAGGCTGTTCAGTGCACTTCAATGGTTCACGAATGGCTCAAGTCTTAATAATAGGTTTATTCAAATCAATTCAAACTTGTTTATTTCAAAATACTTATTAGAACATCTTTCAGTGTTGAAGCCGAAAAATAATAATGCGATTGTCAGAAATACTATTATTTATTCAACTTAGCCTTAGGTGTTTTGAAACTTTTAAAACCCCTACTCCAAAAATGAAGATCCGAAAATTGAATCAGAAATGGTGAAACTTGAATTTTTATATTCCTACCATTGTGAGAATGAGGAGTATACTCACTTCACAATAATAAAGCCACTTCCACTAAAATTGAAAATGAACAAAATATCATTGTATAAAATGATGTAACACATAGGTGTAATAATTATTCTCGAGGAGGCATTACTGCCTGTGTGTCAGAAAGAGTCCAGTCCAACATATATATGTGTTATATTGTTCTTCTTGCTCGGTAAGGCTTGTAAATAAATAATTATGTGATTGTGATAACAAGAGTTTCTAATAGTTATGAATAAGTACAACAATATCATTTTTACTACAACATTAAAAATATATCACATTATTTACACTGTATAAAGTAAATTTCTACATCCCTTCTATTATGATATATATAATATGACTAATTAACATACCATTCAAAGCATGTAATTGTAAAGAAGGAGATTCAGCTTCAACTATTATTAATTATTATCCTCAGAATATTCTTGCAAATAATAATAATAATGTTCATAAGCTCATCTGAGCAACTCGTAGCTCCTTTGTTCTATCAAGTTATAGAGCTGGTTTTCAGTACCTACCGACTCAATTCAACGTTGCAGTAAACTTAGTACTAGTTGACTCAAGTCTAATACCACGTCTAATTGTATCTATAAAGTAGAGTATAACCCAGACTGGGAAATTTTATTACACCTTATCATGATAATACTCTCACTAACTTGTAATCTGGGGTAAGCTCTGCTTGAAATTAAACGTAATATACTTTAATTACTCACTCACTCACTCTTCCTCATTCTGTACTTTGACTCTCATTCTCTTTCTCTGTTTCTCTCCCTGAATTCTCTTTCTCTCCCTTATTTCTCTCTCTATAAATCTTCCTCTCTCTTTTCATACTGTCTACTCATGTGCATCCTCATGAACACAAAAACGGAGTTAATGCAGACTTGCAGGTGCTTCCTTAGTACAGATTTCGTCTTCTTTGTTAATTTAGAGCGACGGAATAATCGAATTAGATGTTATCCAGAACATTGCGTTCCAGAGATTCCTATTTCAAAGCTTTAACAAATAGGTTCGGTATGGGATGAGAAGGATAATCATGACAAAGCTACTCAGTTTATAGGTAGAGACAAAGGACCCTATAACATTTATTATCCTTAATTTATAAACTTTGGAACATCAGATCAGAACTTGAACTACTCCAGATAACTCAGTATCTTGATGGAAAATGGCCACACAGACGTAGCACACTCTTCAATAAAATCTCAATACATGTTTATCAAGTATATCATGATCTAATAGATAAAAACAATATAAAAATTTTAACCGACTTAGTTTGATTCATAGATGTTCTCAATTAAATAAATGAAATCTACATTATTTATACTTGATGGAATAATGATTGAGAAGTGATCATTTGATACTCATTGCCACGTTCATTCAATCACGCCCGATAACAAGAAATAATCGGCTCCCCGATAGAATTGGGCAGAGATAGGTAGGTGATTGCGGACAACATTAGCAGGTTTCCCGTCTCGTAAAAAGTATTTTCCGTAAGTAGAGTTGTCATCTCTCTTCTGTAGGCTATCTGATCGCTTTATCTCCAGAAAATCACTTTCCGTGCTGTTCGTCTCCACTTTCTTCTTCAAATCTTGGCTGGGCCGTGCTCAATTTCTTGCAGTGATTTGATCCCTATTCCTTCTTATGTCGTCGGCCTTCAATGCTCACACACCATCGAACATATTTTCTGTTCCATTTTGCCACAGAAAAACTATTTATAGATGTTAAAGTTGAAGAAATAAGTGAAGATTTTTGAAAAATTGAGACTGAAGATTAATGTAACGTAGAGTCAAACACGTCCTCAATACCCAACGGGTGAAAGAGGATTCGACTAAGTAAGTAAGAGTCAAATACTAGGACAAAGGATAAAAGCTAAGGATTAATGTTAAAGTATAATTTTCAAAAACTTCAATACACATATATTTGTTATGGATGAATATCTCCATAAACTTCATTATGCATTGAGTAACTTAATTGACTTACAAATCATTACCACTTTTCAACCATGGAAATACATTCAATTGACGAAGAAGCCAACTATAAATCACAAGCCAACTAATATTGTAGTAAGTTTAATAATATTGTTACAGGAAATTTGAGCTGTAATGACTTGTCCGATAGTAACACGATGAGAAAATTTATTTTATACTTCTACAAGAATCATATTAGTGCAGAGTAAATTAATGATAATATAATCAGAGGAAGATAGATCTTTGCTAAGGTGCCTTCAAAAGTAAAAGAGTTTTTCTCTGGAACCGGTGTTCAGTGTATCTAACTTTCGCAACCTTCGCTAAAAAAAATCTGATTCGTTTATCACCAGTCTCTATCATATTTACCTCTGCCCCATCTCTAAAAATAATACATTTTGAAATAATAATTGAAAAATGTTAGTGGATGTCAATTGACGTTGACAAAATAACTTTCAGAAGTCTAAATTTGTCTTTATTTCTCTGGAGCTGATTGGAGTAATCATTTTGATCGTATTTTGAATGAATAAATAATGACTGATTTTTCGAATAATCAATCCGGCCAAACAATGGAATGCGTTCTAGAGTGATGGTGATGGAGTATTTTTCAATAAAAATGAGACACATCCGAATGATTTGATTTCGTTCAGGGGCCACCAAGCCAATATTGGCGTTATCATCAGTGCTACATTCTCCGCAGTGGAATGAATAATAGAGTTTTATCGAATCTCCATATCATGTGTGGTATTTCATTCATATTTTATTCATGGATTGTGGAGTATTTTCCACACATCATGGACTAAGCAGCATTCAAGACTAGAGTTTTATCAGATTTGATCGTCATTTACTGGTTGAGAAGTATTCGGCGCATTAATATGATTGTGAACCCCTATTAAAGCTCTCCACATCGCACCGTTACCACAGAAATGTTACGGAAGATTACTGCTTCTGATTTAACCATTCCATACCTATGTAGTTACAATCATGCATGCCAGGGACTATCTCCACATTCTCCAATAGGAAGATATAATCGATCCTAATAGATCAATTATATAGATTTTTTTATAATATTTATATCGATGTAATAGATAATAATCGATCCACGCTAAATCTAGTGACTTTATTACATCTTCAACTACAAGCTCCCTTGAGTCTTTAGCACTCACATTTTCAGTTCGAAATAGAATTAGCAGGCACTAAATTTTATTATTAGTTGATAATAAATTTTGCCAGAATATATTATGTGGAAAAGTTCGATTTCAAATTCAAAGTCCGTCTAAGACGAATGTACGTATTACTAACTTAGCTATAGTGCGATTCACGTCAAGAAGTCAGCATTGTTTATATGAGGAGCATTGATGCCAAGTTTCATTGAGAGAGAAAGAGAAAACTGCACCAAACGTGTTTGTTGGGACTGTGTGTGACAACAATGCACAGTGCGGCAACTATGCACAGTGCGAATCGGATAGAGACATCAGCAACTGCCTTGTGCTGAACAAGGATAGCAAACTCCCATCTAAGCAATGCTGACTTCTTGGCGTGAATCGCACTATATCTATCTAGTTATTGTAAGAGAATGCTGGCTGCATCCTACCTTCGCATTCATAGACAAAATATAAACACAGTTATTCTATTATACTCATAAAGGTGACACATTTGACATTAGGCCTTCAATATTCATGAAATACAGTGTATGTGGTACACATGCTCTGATGGAATCACATTCTATACTTGAGTTAGTGACTAACAACATAGACAAACCAAATATGGAATAATTATGGATTATCAATGCTACTAATCACTGATCTCAGCCCACTGTGCCGATGTGTTTCTCTTCATACTCTTATGTATCGAAATAATGTAAGGAATATAATGAATTAACCATAGAAGAGTTATTACTAATATTCAAACATCTGATTCTCATCCCACCCACCATCTTAATAAAGGCAATCAATCAATCAATCATACAAAGCGTGTTAAATTAATCAAGGTGTGCATATATGAATAATAGATTTGCGAGAATTAGGCCTAATCTGATGTGAATCCGATTCACGTGATTGGTTAAACAGCGTTTCAGTTCAAACAATTCTTTTAGGATGATTGAAGGTTTGATCCCCATCAAAATAAACAAAATTAGCGGCTTAATACGAGAAATCGATGTATGATTAATTAGCCATCTGTATGAGGACGGTGTTTTCAGCTAATTATCCCCTTACTTACTGGCGTAGGCCTACCTTTTGATAAACACGCTTACTTCATGCTATAGGAGTCTCTGTATCAATTCAAAAGGTTTGAAAATGGGCACTAAATTTTCGCACACTTGACATGGTTTTGGAATATTAGCTCTGCTTAGGTATATTCAGAGCCGATTAAAATAATCGAATTTTTTGTTGCATTCAGACTGGATGGTGAGGAAATATTTCATGGAGCATTAACGTTCAAAAATATTGTTATAGAATACTTTGTTCTGTATTGTGCGTACTATTAAATTTATAGAATTGATAAATCTAATTTCTATTAAAATATTGAATATTGTGTTCCAACAAAGCACTTCAACCATAAGCTTCTCTTGCTAGCCTACTTCATGCAAATTGCTGCTTCGTGAGTACTATCAATTCAGGGGCATTATATCTAGTGGAGGTTCTTATCAATTTAATATTTTTAATATTTTCATTTTTATTTATTCAAATAATACATAATATCGGGGTACCGAGCTCTGCTCGAGGGTAGGCCTACAAAGGCACAGGAATGGAAATTTTAAAGTGAAAAAAGCAATGAAATTGAACAATTTTTTAAAGTGCAGTCATCAGTCTTATGCACTGATTCATCATTGCACTATAAAAAAATTAATCTGAGCTTTCGAAATATTATGAATAATCGAGTTTGAATGCATATCATTTGAAAAATCGCACATGTGGTAAAATTTTGCTTCATATAGTAGTAGTAGTAATAATAGTAGTAATAATACTTCATTATTTTCATTAAAAAATATTTTACCACTATTATTATTTCTATACGTCCACATCCAAATGGAAAGTAAAGGTCTTTTTGAAGGAGACTGGATAAATAAGGGAAGATGGCGATTGGGATGCGAGAAGCGACAAAATTGAAGTTGCAAAAACTCGCTATATATATATATATATATATATATATATATTTTTCTATATGCTTCATATAGAAATAATAATATGGGTTGATAACTATTTTTAGGTCAGCTGTTTAGATGAACTCTTGACGATTTTTTTTCAAATAAATAAAAACAGATCACATGGCTAACTTCATGCCTCAAATTTTAAAATACCAATACAATATGGAATATTTTAAAAATTTCAAATTCCTTCTAATTTTCTATAGATAAATCAAAATCAGAAAAAAGGGGAATAGGAGCAGCTTATGTGTTTCGATATTTTTCTCAATTCTAGTAATGGAACCGCTGGTTTTACCCAGGGACCTGACATCTCAGGGACTGGAAGTAAGAGAAATAAGGGGAGTAGGATGATTCTCATTTCCGGACGGACTTTTAGCGGTGTATTTGAAAACATCGTAAATTGATAATAATTATAGCTGATTCTGATTGAATAGCGGATGGTTCAAAAGCTTGATTCACGCATAATGATATTAGATAAATGATATTAAAGAATAATCCAAAAGTTCGATACACGCGTAACAATATTAGAAGTTAACCATTATTAGTGAATTAGTGCATAACCATTCGAACCTGTAGTGGAGAATCACACCTACTTCTACTCAAACCAACCTAAAAAACAAAGAATCTAACAAAAATTTTATATTTTGCCGTAAATATCAATCATATTCTCTCAACAGTTTTGATTTATACCGCAAAATATACCATAAACTTTTAAAAGTCTTTATGAAAATGAAACTTAACCTAAAAGCTCTGAATTCAAATACAGCGCCAAAACTCCGTCCGGAAACTAGAGACTCAGCCGGAAACTAGAGACTCAGCCTACACCCCTTTTTAACATGGGGAAGATACAATATTTCCACTCCGTCTATGACAGCCCCCTGGTTTTACCAACAACATCAAGAACCGACGGAAAATTGTTTCTTCCTGTCAGCTGATTCTCTGTCACTGTCTCAGCAGCTGAAATAATAATCTTGTCTCACTCACACACTCACTCGCTCTCACTCTTTCTCATCATTTACAGCCGACGGAAATTTCTTTCTTCTGTCAGCTGATTCTTAAAGGATCAATTTCTCCTTTTTTAGGTCCTTTAGCGAGTTATCCCAGGGATGAGACCCGGCGCAAACTAATTTTTGTATCACAAACCTCCTATATTCCAAATTTCGTCAAATTCGTTAGAGCCGTTTTCGAGATCCGTTGGACATACAAACATATAGGCCCTAAACATACAGAAATTGCTCGCTTAATATAATAGGATGAGAGCACAAGGATAAATCCCATATTACTCTCTTAACACTTATCACTTACACTTGTCTCTTATTACTTTTTGTCTCTTATTACTTTTTGTCTCTTTTAAAATAGGAAACTAATTGGCCGTACAGTCTGCATGGTAGCCTATGGAAAACAAAAATTTATTTTGAAGATCATAAGAAAATCCTTAATAGTCTTTCAAAATAGTTTTTCAATAGGACTTAAAATTGTACATTAAAATTTTAACTGTAGATTGTACGTACTCAACATAGTCTTCTTTAGCTTGTTAGTAGTGTTTGAGCTTGTTTAGCATATAAGAGTTTTGTTTTCTTTAACTATTGCTTTTCAAGGATATGAGGTTCACAGTTTGAATGAGCTCTCCTTTAAATTTGAGAGATTCAAAATAAAGTGAAATATTCCTTTTTGTCCTGTCTCTAAATAATGTTTCATTATTGATCTTTAATTTGAGAGAAACATTTTACATTACACTAATTTTAAAACTTTTAAGTAGAAACGAGTTTGATTTTCATGATCAAGTGAGGATATACAACACATTTTTCATGTTTTTAAATAATAAGTTATTTGAAATTCGAATCCAATTTACTAGATAGGAAATTGATTTAAAATAAAAAAATATAAATGAGTACCTAACAACCTATATTATAAGGTAATTCAGGATGCCTTTTTACAAATAATGTACTTGTTTTGTGTATTCGAACAGTTCAGGTGTTTTTCCAGCCGAATAATATTAAAACAAGTTATGTTTGTGAGTGACCCAGCTTTCAACGCCTGGCGCGAGTAGAGTAGGTAATTACGCCTAATCATTATTTCTGTCCTGCTCAGCCTTTCCGGTCCTCGTTCTATTATTTAGCGACCAGTCTCATTTGCAATTCTAATGGCAAGCCGAAACTCGAATAAACTTTTGCTGCTTCCCAGCTTGCTCAAGATCAGCACATCTTTGATCAAAATCGATTCCCCCTCACCCCCCCATCCTTTAAACCCCCCACCACTCCCCGTCAACCAGCCCTCCCACATTGGCTAGCCAATAATCGTAAAAACTTATAGGACCATGCAGTTTCAATTCGCTGCTTTCTGGCTTAGTCGAATTGCTGGCACGCAAAAAATCCCAATGCTGTGGGATGGAGGATCTTGATAATGCGACTATTTTCTTGATTTTTCAAATTTGACCTTCAAAAGTGACTTTCATGTACTTGAGCTTGGAAAATATACTAAAAGACTGTTATGAAACACTAATTTATGTATTGATCCAGAAGGCTGTTTTGGAAAATGACATAAGTATAAATGACATAATGACATGAAGTAGGTACTGTTTTAAGCATTACTGACTGTATTCCGTATTCAATACAGTACTCACATACAACAGAAAAAGAATCGACATTTTTCATCATAAAAAAAATATAAGAACAGATAAGTTTAAATAAATAAATGTTCTATGAACAAAACCTCTAATCTCGAGATCGAATTTCAATGATATCAGCTTACATTACAGTTTTCTGTTCAAATTCTCAAGTGTCCCATGAAGGGTTCATTACAGTCTACTAGACTGTAATAAGAAACATATGTTTTGAATTCTGTAAACAGCTGTTTACCAACTCGATTCCATGCGTGGAAAATAGGCTATGTTGAAAGTGTGTGACAAAAAATGTTTACAAATAACGATTAGTTTTACTGTAGTTTTAATTTGATATCGCCGACATCTTATTTTCGGAATAACAGACGGCCATTTTACATTATAGCATTCTCGCTCTCCTATTGGCTGAGGCAAAGTATTGGTCTACTGATGACCAGTAGGAAAAGAAGATAAATGAACTAAAATGGCCGATTCGAATCTGGAAAAAAAGATGGCAGCTGTATTGAAATCAACGTTCATATAGGCCTATATACAACTATTGCTAATTTCAGCCAGGAGCTTCTTAAATCTATTTTTTATTTAGATGTGTATTTTTTGTAGATTCGGATATGCTTTTAAGAGTAGGTATACTTCGCAAGGCATCACTATTCAAATATTTAAAATCACAAGGAATACATATCCATTGATTGAACTTCCATTTTCAATTTGCATTCAATACTTATTCTTGTCTTGTCTTTGAATATACATGACTCATGACTACTGAATTTATCAGTATATTATTGAATTCATATATTTCTTAAAAGTGAAAACATGTATTATTGTTGTTGCTTGACGATGCATTTGTGATGAATGTTTGCGGCAATATAAGAATCTTGAGTCTTGAATTTTTCAGATCCTTGGGTGTACATTTTTGGTATGATGGAAATAAAATGTTTTCTATTGAAGTGGATACTGGAATTTATAACTTGTCAAGTGAGTCATGAAAGCTGAATTGCTCAAACTCTAACTTGATTAACACTGAATTAATTCTCAACACTGAGTAAAAATAAACTTCTACAAGGAAGAAGAAGGAAGAGACTGCTGAAAAGTCAACTCTTCAAAATGGGGAAATCAGTTCTGACTGGAGATGACTCTGATCCACAGATTCATCTAAGAAGAAGTGACAGGTACCTCTCAAGAATTCTCTTCAGCATTGAATTAATTTAGTACTTCGAGTGATGCTCATTTCACTGTAGTGATACTTTTCAATTTTCATCGGTTGTAGTCAAAGGTGATTCCTATCGTCAGTATTTATCTATATTACCAGAATCTAAATCAACTTAATTGAACTAGATCTGCTGTTCAATCTTCCACTTTATTGTAAGTTTCCACTATAGCAATATACGTTTTTGCTATAGTTTATTATTATTGTAACGCTACAATGCTGTAAAAATACAGTACCTACTCTCTCAATTTATTGTAGAGAGCACTAGATGAAAGATTGAGGCAATAGTATTCAAGTGTATGATTATATTATTATTTTCGATGCTCTGGAAAAACAATCATGCAAAATGTGAACGTTATTTTCTTTTTCCAAGGATACCGATCTCATCTTTCCAATTTTCAACATCATCAATTACAACAATTCAATGGATTAGTGAGAAATGTATCATAGTCTGCCTCCAGAATAATGATGAACAGCATTCAATAAACTTAAAGATGAATCCATCACTTGCATACAGTTTTTTAGTAATTATTGTTGTGCTGGCAAAAGGAAGAAATTTACAAGCAAGGGGGCCAAAAAATATTATTGCATCTGGAGGTATGTCATTGAGGAGGTGAAACTGTATTCAAATTGGAGGGGGGGGGGGTTGAGTTTTGTGGTGTTGCCGGTTGTATGAGTACTGGTGGTGTGGTGAGGACCTGTTTCAATACAGAAAAGAATGATGTCGATTCGTATTTCACAGTGTGAACGCTGCAGCGGCGCTAAACATTTTTCACGATTAGCGTCTAGGGATGGGAGCTCTAGCTATCGGTGAGGGGGGGTCCGGGGGGTACCGGGACGGATCCCGAAGGCGTAGACCGAGAAGGTTGTGGTAGCGAGAATATTGGATTCGCTGGCGCTACCATCCAACATTTTCTGTTACGCGCACCAACACACACACGCACTTGCGCCATTTACAACTTTTCGCGCCTGGTAATTGTGTGTGCTATATGAAATCCAATTGACCGGAAATTTATACTGCTCCCATTTTTTCACGAGTTGGATGTGATTATAATCATTTATGACATTCCCCAACATTTCCCCATTTAGTCTGTCAGTAGGAAAATTGTGTCAGTGGATTGCTCCGTGAAAGAATTATTCCAGTTGTATAAGTCGCAATTGAGTGAATAATGTTAAATTAAAGTAGGCCAGTGTATGTGAGGTTGTAAGCTAGGTATCCAAGCATGCTCTTGAATATCTACGACAAGACAAGTGAGAACAAGGCATTTAACTTCAAAATATTGTTTGATAAATTCTGGCAAATTCTTGGACAAGAGCCATGACAATTCTATTACTTAGGATGGAATTATCCTAAGAGCATCAAATGCAAGCTGAATGAAACGTGTTGGCCAAAAATAGGGTTTCTAATAGATAAAACTGATAAATGATTGAGATTCAGAGCTGAAGAATTCAAACTTGATGCTTTGGAACTCAAAAACCTTGAGAACATCTTTTTTTCAACGTTTCAATAGAATTTGAAATCTTCGGATTCCATATTATCTCGTACTTCTCATAATTTTCAACAGTTTTGAAACCTGTTCAGTAAAATTTCAACTTGCTGAATAATCAGCTATTTCCTTGAATAATATGAAGAATTTTGCAGACGTTAAGAAATGAATTGAGAATTTATTGTTTTAAAACATTCTGACGAATTTTTCAAAAGTTAAGAAATGGAAGGGCTTTCAACGAACCAAGAAACATAATTATTCTAGCATCACGTTGAAATAGAACGAGTAATGTTGATTGGTTTCATAAAAAAAATACGAGGTTAAAAGTGCACAAGTCATTGGACGCAATAGAAAAATTCTAGTAAAGCCTCAAATCGATATAATCCGTTATACATTTTGACTACCGACGAAAGAAAAGTTGGCTGCGTTTCCCATTTCGAGCGGGAAAATGGACGTGGCCGAGACGTGATGCTACTTCAAAATAGGTCTTGACTGAGTGTTGGCCGAACCTCATCACTGTCGTCAAAAAAACGAACTGAGGGACTTTCATTTCTCTAGCTTTTCCATTTCGAACAAATTTTTCTTTTCTTATATGTAACTGTCAATACAACTTGATGTTGGAGAAATGGAGAATATGATTGTATTATTGATAATTCATGATCACTCAATGTGAATACGGAGTAGGAGTAGTCTCCTGTGACGTCAATACTATTCCAATCTTTGTATTGAGACACAATTAGAAAAAAAATATTCTTATGCAACTGTCAATACAACTTGATGTTGAAGAATATAATATTACTGATCGAAATTGTTCTAATGTGAATAAGGAGTAGCCTATTGGTATATCAATATTATTAATTCTTTGTTTCGATACAAAATTAAAAAACAAAAACAAATAATATAAATAAAAACAATATATAAATACAATGACATGGAGAACAGTGATTAGGTCATAAAAAATCGTATTTAGACACCATAAATATTTCAGAGGGTATGTCATATTATCAAGTTCTATTGAGATGCTCTCTGTTCATTGAATTGAGGTTGTGATGTAATTTGTACTCAAGGAAACCAACAAAAATATAGCAGGATCCTTTTAACTTATCAGAAATCAGCTGTTTCGGTAATAATTGAACAGTGATTTCGACACAAAAATCAAAAGGCTTAAAAGTCTTAAAGACCTTTTTAAAGAAGACCTTTCAAAGAATAACTTTTTAAAAGACCTTTTCAATAATCTGCGAGATTCAGCATTTGTAGGTTAAGTATTGTGATATTGCTCTTTGAAACATACGTTTTCTGACAAGTTAAAAGGATCCTGCTATATTTTATTCTCTATCTTTATTGTATCATATTGTATCAAAAAAGTTCTGGAAATATAAAAACATTATTGCGTAAAAATTCCAAAATTATTAAAATTATTATACCAACTATGTATCAGTTCTATTCATAAATTGCGCGAGGTACATTATTTAGCTTCGACAAATTGTATTTGCCCTGAACAAACGCAATCGCAGACAAAGTAGCTTAGTCGCCTGCCATTCATAATAATAACAGATTGTTTAGATGCCATTCGTGGTAATAACAGTTGTGAAATTTGTTATGTTGAACAAAAGTTAGTGTGCGTTGAGTGAAACTTGATTGTTGATATGACTGATGAACTGAGGCATAGCTTGTGCTGTTAGTACGGCTGCTCTTCCTCAAACACATCAATAAAGCTGGCGCGCCTCATGATTGCTGAGGCAAGCGCTGCGTTGCGAGGTAACTGATGACTCGATGCGGTGAGGCTGTGAAGGGCGGGAAGAGTAATTACGGTTAATTATTTCTGCCCTGCCCGGATTTTCAAAGTCCCAATCTATCATTTATGCTGTTCTCATTTGCAATTCGAATGACAGGCTTGAGATGGAATAAATTCTTACTAATCGCAAGTTTTTTTTTAAGAATTTCATCTGCTCCATCATTCGATATCCTCTCATTCCATCCTTGTCAGTGGAATCCTATCAGAAATCTACTTTCTCCTTCATCCCCGATATATAATCCCACTCCTCCGTTCTCCCTCTAGACTTTGAAACATTTTCATTGATTGCCGCTTTCATTTGCTCCCTTATCCTTTCATTCTCACTCGGAAGCTGCGGTATTTCTCCATGACCGAGTTGAGTTTAAACCTGTCATCAAGGCGTGATTAGAAACATCATCGACTGGGCTAAACTCTTCATAAATGACCGCAATCATTATTTTATCATACTTCCAGCTTTTAAACAAATAGTATGAAATATCTCATCAATCACGCATACTTTCAGAGAATGGTGGCTTCCACAATCCATCAATAAGTCATTTACAATTTGTTAAGTATTGAGTATTCATATTTATAGTTATGCATATATTTTCCAATTATGTATATGTCATTGTTTTTTCAAGTTCTTTGGTTCAAGTTTTAGCCAAAACCTTGTTATCGAGCAAACTATTCGATCCATTAAGCTAATTAATTTCTTGATGATGATTAGTTGGACGAGCTTGAGAGCGTCTGACAAGTCAACGCCTAATGACACAACTTGATCTTAGCTGCTACAATAGACCTGCCAATTATTGAACAGCGGGAGTTATATATGAATAGTCTAAGTAGCATGTAATCAATATCCGTCATAACCTTATCACCGGGAAAGAGGCTGTTAAAATTAATTTCGTCTGATACAGTCATGGATCAATTCATGTAATAAAATAACACAATTTGAAGTTATTTCATCTTATTTCATTATCAGGATGTTACATCTTTCTCAACACCTCTCGAGAATCTGTGAGTGAATTAAATCATGTTCAACCTCTATGTTTGAACATGATTTTGTACTTGATCCCTATACTGAGACGTTGATAATTTTCCGAAGAAAATTAAATACTCATCTAGGTCTAACGCTGATAAAAGTATCAATGATCCTAATATTCTAATTGAAAATATTGTTTTTGATACCGTATAATACGTCGAAGCACATATGCAGGGTCAATTTAATTCTCGTCTTTGTTGAATAAAATTAATAAATTATTTTCAAAGCTTTTCGATGAATTATGCTACAATGACAGATTTGGGCGTATCCTGTTGAACCATCCAATCAATATTAATATACATTATGTACATTGCTGAATAAATAAATAAATGGCACTTTATCAATTACAAAATGGAGAGACATTCTAACAAAAATTAGGATAGAAACAGGAAAATAAATAATTATGGTGGAACGAGTATTACTTTATTTTTTACAGATGTTCCAGTAGTTGTTTCACAGGGATGATGTGATTCTGAGAATTCTTTTATTCAAATTTACAACAGAGACTCTTAAAAAACCATCATTCACGCCCCTTTTCAGAGCACTTTTCCCGTATACCCGCCTTTCCCACAATATTTCCTTGTAATGAATAATTAAAGCCTCCTTTTAATTTGACATGTTTTCAGGGAACTCTCCCCCATAATTAATTCAAAAATCTTCTATGGAAGCGAGAAAGCCTAATTTATGGGTACTTTTTCCATTCTAACCATAAATGTTATTTCGATAATAATAATATTATTATTGATACGCTGTTAATCTCTATCATACGATAATCTCTATCATCGTACTACTAAAGATCGAAAAAGCTCTGAATTTTTTTATCTCCTTTCTACTCTGATTGGAAACTGAGTGGAAAATTCACAAGGAAATGAGTTGAAAAATTGATTAAATTGATTGAGATGAGAATTTACAAACGTAATTTTCTTGATACAATCAATATGAAAATTAATTGGAATAACTCATTCTATGTATGACTGTTCAATCTTCTAGAAAAAGGAATAAAGGAATTCAAGAAAATCCATTGTCAATTCAAATCAAATCAATGCATAATATGCCATTATACCATACACAGTTACATTCAAAATGAACCTGTTCACCTTGTAAAAACTGCTACAACTTTTCAGTGTCTCCTTGCTACTCACACTCTCAACAAGAAACGTTTGCTGTGAGCAGAGAATAGAAGCAGGCGATCATCCATTTTTATGTATGCAACGAAGATTTATAGCCCTTAGCACGTTTGTGAAATATGGCCTTCTACAAGTGAAATGTACAATGAGATTTGTATTCCAAAAGGAAGCATATTTTACTCATTCATAAGTAAAGGAATAAGACATTGTTGAACCATCATGATATACTATTGTTATTGTCCGATCATTCTAAACAATTGAAGTCTTATGCAGATTCAGTATATTCTTCCATTGATCGAATATAATCTACAACATTAATACCTTCTATGTCTTAAATCTAAACTTGAAAGTAGAAAATAATATGTTGAACTCGAGGTAAGAGTGACGATCGTTTCTACTCTTCAATTTTTTTTTAAATTTATGTTTTGCTTAGGCCTATTGTATTGTATTTCTGCCAGTATCAAGTTGATTTAACACAATGTTAATTTCCATTGTATTAATTATTTATCAGTAAAGAAAAAAATGATGGATCTTCAAAGCCATTAATTCATTCACTCAAACATCTTTGAATTAATTATGCATGAGATGTTATAATTTTCTACAGCGAAATTTGAAATATCATCTTTATTATGTGATCTTTTAATATCATAATATCAATAATTAAATTTATTGTTTGCAGTTATTCCTTTATTCTATCCTTAGTGAACTCGATCTCTTCTTTCATTGTTCTGCATGCAATTTATTAATTTTTTTATAGGAAATTCATTTGTATGATTTCTAACACATAATCCATTTATCCTTCAATTTACACATCCATTTATTCATATATCCGAATCATTCAAACAAAGACTATTCTACTACTATAATTATATATTATACTACTGCTATTACTACTACTACTACTTCTGCTATACTATACTAATAGAAATACTATTAGTACAGTACTAAATACTTTTTTTGTATCAGCCAAACTTTCTACTTCAGAAATCACGTAGAAATGAGTTTGTAACTGTATTCTTCTCAATGACAAACTTTAGTAAGAAATCAAATTTATTCTACTCAGTGTCGTATTAGAGTTTCTCACTGAAACTATGTGAATTGCTGCATGAGGAAAATTTGAATCAAAATTTCTGCCATGCCCTTGGTGTAGCAGCCACCAAGTGTAGTAGTATAGAGAGTTAAATGTTAGCAGTTTGTACAGTTTTGAGCTCGGTAATTTTCATATTAAAAGTTATACGAGAATTTTCGTAAGATCAACAGTAACGACAAAATACAATAAGCAAAAGTTAGATTGCGTCTCAATGGCAAGAGTATGCATTCCGGTTCAAAATTTTCAACATTTGAAACTTATTCCATGAAATGAATAACTCACTTAGGTTGAACAAATGAATTTAAAGTGAGTAGTAAGTTAGCTGCCTCGATCGTAAAGTTCCATAAGAGTGAATAACCAAAGATTAACTCCAGCATCTTGGAAGGTCTTGTATTGTTATTTCTCAGCGCTTAAATAACTGATGATGGAGTATGAGCTTCATCTTGAGTTGGGAAAATAAATATATTCAGATACTCTCATGTGGCAGTAATCTAGTATTTTGTGTACAGCATGTATTCTTCCTTTAATTATTATTTATACATTAATTATTCATTTATCATATAGGTGGGTAGAGAGTGAAAAGAAAGCTTATGAAAGGCGAATAAGGAGCAAATTAGAGGATTCAGTCGTCGATGTTAATAATTCTGAAGTGGGTACTGTACAAGTTATGAACGTGATAAGGGAATGTATGAATGGAATGCATCATGGGAGTGGTATGAATGGAAAATTTAAACAAGTTTGGTATGATTGGGAGTGTGAAAGAGCAAGAATACGTAGTTTTAAAAATCTTAATTTATTTAGAAGAACCAATGCTATGTGTGTGAAAGATGCGTATTTAAATGCTAAGAATGATTATAAGAATCTGTGTCGCAATAAGAAGAAGATGTATTATCAGGATATGTGCAATAAGCTGGCGAACATTAGGGACTCTAAAACGTTTTGGAACACAGTAAAAATCTTTAAAAGTGATAAGAGAGTAATGAATAAGACAATAAGTGCACAGAATTGGATTGAACATTTTGAGAATCTTTTCACTCCAAATAAAACCGCAATGCCTATAGATTATGTAGTTCCGTTTAGAAGAGATGAAATTCTGGATGGTTTGATGGACATGTCGGAAATTAAAGGAGCATTTAAAAGATTGAAAGATAACAAGGCGCCAGGTACAGATGGTATCCCTATAGAGTTCTACAAAAATATGCCGGATGAATTAACAGAGAAAGTTTGTTGTTTATTTAATCACATACTGCAGAATGCGGATGTACCGTCAAACTTCAGAGAGGCTGTAATATTCCCCATTCATAAAAAAGGTGACACTTCAGAGGTTCAAAATTATAGGGGGATATCATTTGTTAATGCTTTTGCGAAGTGGTTTGCTACGATTTTACTGGCTAGACTTGAAAAGTGGGTTCAGTTAAACGATATTTTGTGTGAATACCAGGCTGGTTTTAGAAGGGGTTATTCGACGGTCGATAATGTATTCAATCTCTCTAGCATAATTAGCTTGAAATTGAGGAGGAGGGGTGGGAAGGTATATTGTTTCTTCGTGGATTTGAGGGCCGCGTTTGATAAGGTGGATAGAAATGCTCTTATCCATAAACTGTATGATTTGGGTGTGTCCAATCAGTTTATAAGAATAATTCAGGAATTATACAAGTCTACGAAAGCTAGTATATGGTGTAGTACCGGAACGAAAATGACTAGTTATTTTGAGACACTTAGCGGCTTAAAGCAAGGATGCGTTTTATCCCCACTTCTGTTTTCTTTGTTTATTAACGATTTATGTGATAATATGGTGGAGGGAGTGTGGTTGGACGAGCTTAATGTGAAGGCCTTGCTGTACGCCGACGACCTAGTACTATTCGCCACAACGCCAAAAGCTTTACAAAGGATGATAGACAATTTGAGCGAATATTGCGATAGATGGGGATTAGAGATCAATACTGATAAGTCTAAAATCATGGTTTTCAGGAGAGGGGGTCGCTTGGCTAGTCATGAGAAATGGTTTTTGAATAGGAATAGTATTGAGGTGGTTAATAGGTATAAGTACTTGGGTGTCATACTCACGCCGAAGCTGTCGTTTTCAGAGCATGTGAAGGAACGTGTATCCGTCGCTAAGTTTGCAATTAATGGAGTCTGGAGAAGTTTTATTGTAAAGAATGAGATTGGAATGAAAGCGAAATGGAAACTGTATGAAGCTGTAATGAAGGCGGTGGCGGTGTATGGTGCACAGGTATGGGGGTACAAGAATTGCGACGTGCTGGAGTCTTTACCTAGATTTTTCGCGAAAAAAATGCTATCATTGCCGCAATCAACACCCAACTATATATTGCAGATGGAACTAGGTATAGAACCAGCATTTCTAAAAGTTTTAAGGATGCATGTTGAATATACGTTCAAGGCACTAAATATGGCTGGAAATAGATTGCCTAGGAAACTAGCTAGAAAAATAATAGAGCATAAGACTTCTTGGTATAAGGAATGGATGCGTTTGGATGTGAAGTATGGATGTAGGTTGGTAGGATGTGTGATTGATAATAGGAGTGAATGGAAGCGTGAGTTCGAATGTATGTATGAGAAAGTGAAAGAGGAAAATGTTATGTGTAGTTTGCAAAGTGCGGCTTCGGCGCAATTTCATGATACTTACATCCTATTGGACAAGGAAAGAGGTAGAAGTTATCTGAATTTAAACTTTGATAAGAAGACAGTGGGTTTCATCTTCAAGGCACGTGGAGCTCATTTGAATTTAAATTTTGGGCGCGGGAGGGAAGAATCTCAATGGCTCTGCTCTATGTGTAATTTGAGGCAAAGAGAAGACATAAAGCATTTCCTAGGAGTATGTCCTGTTTTAGTGGGGTTACGTAAAAGGTTTTTGGGGAAGAATACATTAAATGATATAGAGATAATGGAGTGGTTGAATGGAAAAGATTGGAGTCTCTTAGCGCGATATGTTGAAAGGGCAGTTAGTATTAGAAATGAAATGATTAGGGAGTTTAATTATTGAATATTAAAAGTAAGGGTATTTTAGCATTATAGTAGTTTTATTTAGCATTATTTAGTTTTGTTCAGTTTCTATTTATTTTTTTAGCAGGTTCTTTATTATTTTTTTTTCTTTATTTGGTTTCCAATGATAATTGTTTTTACAAAATTCTGAATTTCATTTGTATTTGTAGAATAATATTAATATGATAGGCCTACCAACTCTGGCAGACAACCTTTATGGTTATGTCATAGTTTATTGTCTCATGTATTACTTTATTTAACACAATCATCATCTTTTTAAAAATTTGTAATTGTTTATTTTGCAATTTGATTGTAATGTTATTATTTTTATTTTTATTGAATAAAGGCATTTTCTATCCATCTATCTATCTATCTATTCATTTATCAAACATTAAAATAATTACAATCAAGTTATCAAGTAATTAAACAACAGTGATTCGCCCAAAATAGAATTAAAAATTGAGCATTCTCCTCCTCTACTCACAAAACGTCTTTACTCAGATTATGTGTGTACACTTGTTGGGCGAACTTTATCCATATCCTGAATATCAAGCTAATCTGAGAGATTTTTTTGCTAAAAAGTCTCACAAGTTGAAAGAAGGCTTTGAAAGAATGCAATTTAAAAGAAGAATATTATGTTTATTTTCCAATACACAAATATTAAGAACACATTGGTTTTATTAACGAATTTTAGCTATTTTTTAGTGTCTCAACAATATTCAAGACAAGTACTGTACTCTGTACTGTACTCCTCTGAGTAGTACTGTACTATGATTGTACTCTCTCTTAGACTATAGAGAAAATAAAAGAGATACCATATTGAAGAAAATTGCCTCATTGTAACTCCTTGTACTTCTTGCCTTTTGAATCTGTAATAAATAAACCAAAAACCGTAACACCATTCAAATTATGTAAGAGACTATTGAGTACGACATCGAGGAGGATTACCCTATTGTAACTCCTTACCCTTCTTTCCTCTTGAATCTGCAATGAATTAGCCGACAACCACAACAAAGTACAAATTATGAACGGATAGCAAGCCTCTAATACAATAGCCTGTAGCCACATAAGAAGTTTCCAGATTACACCTTGTACCATGAACGTGACAGATTCTCAAAACCTTTCCAAGTGAAACAAATTCAACTCATTCATCAATGTCAAATGCCTAACGTGTATTAAAGGTCGACCAGTGCAGAAAAGGGTCGTGCAGTCATGAGAAGAGCCAACAGCCAAGCAGCATACAGTGCGCCATACCGCGTCCAAATAATTTATTGCTGTTTGAAAAATAGTCGCTAGCTGAATTTCATACTCAACAGAATGCTTGTGAGAATGGCTCTGTCCATCTGTCCATGATGAATCATTGCAGCTTTGATTGAATTCCAGTACAAGAGTCCTTGAAAAAAAAACACAGAAAAACATTGATGACGTAATAGGAAATCTGAAATACATAGTCCTGTCAGCATTTTCATCTAATGATTCCTCATTTCATTTTCTATTTTATTGTTTAAAAAGTTACTTTTCCATGAAAAGTAACACAATAAGTGTTCATTCATTA
This sequence comes from Laodelphax striatellus, assembly GCA_017141395.1. NCBI lineage: Eukaryota > Metazoa > Arthropoda > Insecta > Hemiptera > Delphacidae > Laodelphax > Laodelphax striatellus. The sequence continues at coordinate 34,871,083 of CM029534.1, read as the reverse complement.
ATCACAATACAGTTATTATTCTACTACTGTATTATGTGAATATTGAATAAGTATACCTCTGAATATTCGTGTACTGTGAATAAGTAAAATGCTGAATACTAGCAATATTACGTATTATGTTGTATAATTACTTTGGTTTCATGTGTATGATTGCAGTATTTATGTGAAAAGTGTTCCTTGACATATAACTATTCTATTTTCTTTTAACTCATTTTTTCTTAACTATTCACCTCTATTCAGGCTTTTTTTATCATACGTTTTCGTACGGACGATAGAAACGGACGTTCCTAAGTAAATTTGAGTAAATGAGTATCGTAAAGTGTTTAAGAAAATGTTGGATTCCATTTTCGTTTGGACATTGAAAAAGGGTTCTAGGTTGCCTAAAACAGAATACCAAGTATTTTTAATTCCAATTTCATATTTTTAATTCCAAGAGGTCATAGAAAATTCATAGTTCAAAGGGTGATCTGTATTAATTTAAACAGGTACAAATCATAACAATATGTGACAAATGGATTCCAGGTAATACAGTGTTCTATTATTATTTATTTAGCATATGTCTTTCGTTAATGGGGAAACCCGGAGGTTGTTCCACCTCGCCGCGTTTAACCTAATTCCACTTGGGTTGAAGTTTTATCCATGTTTCATCCAGTGTTCTATGATGATATTCAAATGAGAAAGTAGTCTTTGAACTCTAATTTTGTTTTTTTAATAAGTTATGCCGTATGAGAAACTAGAAGTAGAGAGAGCATTGGATAAGGGAGGAACCGTGGAATGGGATGGAAGGCAGATAGGAGTAAGAGAGAAGAAATAGAGATGAAGAGAAAGAGAGAAGTAAGAGAATGAGTATGATCGAGTCGAGCTTTTGTGAAAGAGGATGAATGACTGTGTCGAGGGGTTTAAAGAGAGGTTTGCGAAACGTGTGAATGAAAGCTGCTACAGTTCATGATGTAGTGTGTGGTTCGGTTGCTTTGTGGATCGCCAGTGGACATCAATAAGAGGGTCATGATGTGGTTTCGGCCAAAACCAGTCCTCGGGGACTTGACGGATTGCAATGCAATAGGGGTCGGCGGGGGGCGGGTGCGGGTTTTAGGCGCGGGAAAAGGGACTCTGGGAAATGCTCTGCAGCAATCATTACTGCTAATTATTTCGTCTCCTTCACTTCTGTGGCTTCTAAACAATTGGCGCTCTCGCAATCAGCTACATTCTAATTAACTGGAGTGCCCACCCTTGCATGACGGTATTCCCGCCAATTCAATTTAGAAGAGTACATTATTTTTGAAGAGCCGTGATTTGATGAGTGCTCACCTCCGGCCTCGTTTAAAAACATTTCAATTATTTAATGCGTGATACTCTCCATTTTCAATGAATCTTGGAACCGAGAAAAGCCATCATTACTTGATCTTGAGTCCATTTTCATAGCCATACGATAAATTTAATAGAAGAAGGTTAGATCTGATAATGACTTATTTTAACCGAAAATGACCACATTTTTCGAATTAAATATGAAATCGATCTCTGTATTTGAATAGTTGTGCTTCAATAGGAGATGAGTTTTTGTTTTGCAATATTGTAAATTGCAATAACTTAATATTGTAGCAGAGCAGTGGTGTGAATGAATGAAACCGAGCTATGTAGTACCGTCATCAGTAGTGTACTTAGATTTAATTGAATTAATTTGAATAAGAGAGCCTAAGGAGGACTACTCTTGTAAAAAGTGCTTAGTAATTTAGGTTAGAAAAAAGTTGCTCATTAGTCTCAAGACTAGATAGCAATCTATCTTTGATGAAAAAAAAAAAAAAACTTAATATTGTAATACCTTGATGTAGAGTATTAACTATCGGTATTAATGTAACAGAGATTCCGTATTGGATGAATAAATAAAATACAATAGGAAGAATACAGAACAATGGACAAATTCAATAATGATCGAGTTGTACACTTAGAATACTAACTTACAACAGAATACAGATAGACAGTCCATAATCCATTCTATGATAAATTATTGAAGTTGTGCTGCTCATGTATAATGTCTATGGATTAATGGAAGAATAAATCAAGTGGAATAGAAATGATCATGTGCACTAAAACCTTGAAAAATACAGTTATTATTTTAATCACGTTTCATGATAAGTTTTAATACAATTTGCCAATGAGGTGGGACCAACGATCATCATACAAGCCTGTCGGTTAAAAGACATACTTTTCATAAAAGTGTTGTGTAGAGATCATTGGAGTGGAGTGATGACTATTGGAATTGAGAAAACTTCCAACTCTACAGCCTGTAGAGTTGAGTATATTGCTATATGCTCATAAATGATTCATACTAAGAACAACTTCATGACGTTGTTCATTCTATTTCGATACGCACAACTCCATTTTCTGAAAAGTATTTTAATTTGCAAAGCACAAACAAAACGCTGGAATCAAACATATATTTCGCAAGGATTGTTACTGCGTTGAGTAAAATAGCTCATTTATTTTCACCATTAGTTTTGGTATTAATCATGTCAACTTTCTTGTTATCAAATGACGGATGCTTTTTTAATGTTCATCATTTGGGTGTGAGCTATTCAAAATAAAATATCGCTCATACAAAGGTAGGCCTAAACTACAGTGATTAATACACGAAAGCAGTGATTTAGTGTCAGAACAACAACGGATGAAATACCTGGTTGCAACAGTATTTATCTCCAGTAAAAGCATAAACAGTGCATTGTCAACCGCAATAAATCAGCTCTAGGATACGTTATAGTTTAAAATGTGAGAGCGCATAGCTTGGGGAACTCTGAACTCTGATGCGAAGTTTCACGCCAGTGGAAAGCATTACCGTACAGTACAAGCAGCAGTTTTCTACCAACACAATACTACGTTGTACATCGATTGGCTGGCTTCATATGCGCTATTCAGTATTGTTCCACATGCAATGTATTTCAGGGGCATTAAGCTACATTTCCTAATTGGGAGTTATTTATCCGTGTGCTCTGTCAAAATAGTACAGTGCTTTGTCTGTAAGACTATAATTAGTTAGAATACAATAATGTTGTATATACGAGTACTTTGTGTGTTTAAGTGGACTGCTGATTAATATTTGATATTCTCCATAGTTTTGTATAAATATACAAAATATATAGTAAGATATATAAGTAGTAGATATACAGTATATAGTATATATATTATATATAATATATAGTTTTTATAGTAAGATAGTAAGACCAACTGGATGCATTCATTATTCATAGACTCTAAGATAGGCTACTCATTCAATTCATGCTTCAAATAAAAGTATATACAGAGTGATTCTAAGATAGACCGACAAACTTCGTGAGCGGTTTCCTGACATTAAAATTAACAAAAAAATATATTAAACATGGGTCCTTAAATCATTCGTTTACCTTCTAGTCGCCATTTTGTTTTTTTACTTTTTATTTTTTTCTCCAGAAAGGTTTGACTAATTTTGTTGAAATTTGACAAGGTTAAGGCCAAGATGAAGGTCTGCTGTAAAAATGATGAAGCAACCTTATGAGACGGAATATTTCAAAATGGTGGGCAACAGGTTTTCCAGTTATTTCAATTTAAAAATTTCAAAAGCGTAAATTTCGATTAGGTAAGGTTGCTTCATTTTTTTACAATAAACCTTCAACTAGGCCTTGTTGACAATTCCAAATTTCAAGAAAATTAGTCAAACCATTCTGAAATAAATTAAAAGTGAAAAAACAATATATCGACTAGGGCCGGAAACAAAGCATATTAGGACCCATGTTTACTGCAACTTTTTTCTTGTCTCAATGTCAGAAAACCGCTCACAAAGTTTGTCGGTCTGGATGTTATCAGGTTTTTAGCTGGATTAACAGGATGTTTTAAATATGGCTCTATTGAAAAAGCAAAAGCAAGAAATATGATTCCAAATCAAAAACTGCATCAAACGGAAAATTCATTCGAATTTGAGAATTTTGGAAAAAAGATCAAAGAAATAAAAGAAATGATTTGTTTTGAGGATTCCATGGGGGAGTTTAAAATGAGCGAACTGTCGTTTCGGTCTTGAAAAAACTAATTACTTTTTTACCAAGAACTATTACTCTTGACAGCTAAGAATTTATTCACAATTATTTTGATATTTCCGTTTCATTAATATTTCACTGAATAACTCTTAAAATTATTTGTAAAGAGCTCGCAGTTGTACTGTTATTGTAGGAAAAAGAGTAAATAACAGATAAGACAAGAAATATCATTCTGCCTTGTCTATGGAGGAAACGCAACGCGATGAAAGTAACGGCGAAGCTGATAAAACGTGGAGGGGATGTGAATTGCTACAAGGCATTTTAAGCAACGTAAGCACTAGCCTACGAACTGTTTTTGTGCATCTCGCAAAATTCCTCTGACCCAAGCACGTTGACTTATAACCCTTTTATCAGAATATAATATCACCCTTCTCATTACCAATTTCTACAGTAAATTATTTGTGCAACGATAGAAATGCTTTTAAATAAGACGTTATTGTCAGATCCAAATGAGAATTCAAATACCTATAGTGCGATTCACGTCAAGAAATCAGCATTGCTTAGATGGGAGTTTGCTATCCTTGTTCAGCACAAGGCAGTTGCTGATGTCTCTATCCTATTCGCACTGTGCATTGTTGTCGCACACAGTCCCAACAAACACGTTTTGTGCAGTTTTCTCTTTCTCTCTCAATGAAATTTGACATCAATGCTCCTCATATAAACAATGCTGACTTCTTGACGTGAATCGGACTACAGCTCAGGCTGAAATAAAAATTCTCTACCACGCAGTTTGGGAAAAAATTAAATGTAAATTTTCTTCATTAGTTTCATAAGTTTGTAAACATGTCAAAAATGAAAGTAAATCCATGAGCAAATAAAAATCAAAATGTTTCACTTTCTTTATAATGACTGGGGATATTTTTGACTGGGAGTTCGTTCATACCCTTACTTTTATTCCTCCTTTTCCATGTTGAATAGTTTTGGAGAGTCTGAATTCATCAAACTCACACATAGAAAGAACGCGCGCGCACACACTCTCATACGCACGAATATTTGCCTGAACCGCATTGGTGTTTGAATATTATTATGTCAGACGCTTTAAGCAACAATTCCCTCGTCCACTCATGGTTTCTGTTTGTTTTGAATGAGATCATTTGTCTGTACAGCCGGTGAGTTAATTATTAATGAATTCGTTTCTCAGGGGAATTTTCCAGAGGGTGAATTCTATTGGTTTTTGAAACTTTCACATCAGTTTGTTACGTGGGAAATTCATGACCGGTAATGAATGAGCTTTAAAAATTATAACTCCGTTAGGAAGTAGATTGAAATGTTTTTTCCGGAGACTATAGACAAACGTAAAAGAATCAACTGTAATGGTACGAGTAGTATGAACAATGTATATATACGAGAAATAAATACAATGTTTAGTATGTAATATGTACTGTACATGTACGAGTGACTTCAGTTTCAATTCAGTTCTATTAGGAAAACACGAGCTCAACAAAAAATGAATTTTTCTCTTGTATAACAGAGAGAGAACTTTCATCCTTAGTTCCTGAAGACTGGAGGTTTCTGGAAGAATACTGGAAAAACGTTCGTTCTATTGCAATTCGAAAGTAGATAATAAAAAAATGAGAAAAAAAGAACAGATTCATACAGTCAATATATCATCATAAAAATCGAGAACCTCTCACATCTAGACAATATAGGTAATTTGACATCAAAATGATATTCCACTCAACTCATTGATATGCATTTATCTAATGAATAAAATGAAATAATATAACTGTTGTGTTTCTCTCATTTTGTAAAATAATCTGTTTTCAAAGAGGTTTGTTTCGGCGTCTTTTTGTAGTGAGTTTGTATTTGTTTGCGCTTGAATAGATGAATAAATATAATGATTATTGTTGTTCATAAGGTTAATGCACCATGTTATCTATCTATACTATTATGAAAATGAGATGGTGTCTGTCTGTAGGTCCATCACGCCTAGAATGCTTGACTGTAGAGCTGAAATTTTGCACAAAGATTGTCTGTTTACCAAGGAGTGTCATAGGCCTATTTACATATTTCAAGGATAGTTTTAAGCATAAGTTCTATACATGGTCGAAGGTTTTAAACGTAGTTTTAGAGGATTTGAAATTCAGCTCTTTTTTCAGCTCTAAAAATTCAGCTCAGAGCATTGATAATGACTGTATTGTTGATATCAAAATCAAATGATTTTCTCAAGGTTGAGGCGCTTATTGACAGGAAAAGTAGAGAGAGCAAGTTAGGAAGTTTTCTGGAAGTACTTGCCATTACGTCACTTTCTAATTATTTGCTTATATACAGAGAAAGTACTTGCTGGAAGTAACTTTCCTTCTCTTCTTCACTTTTTAATGTTATTATCAACACATGATATTATTAGATGTGTTTCTTCTGCTCTACTGGCTGAAAGTGGGAGAAAGCAATCACATGACCACCCACGTGACCCTCTACTTTCCTTGGAGTGGCAAGTAAAACCAAACAAGTTTGATTTTACTTCCACAAAGTGATTACTTTCTCTGAAGTGGAAAGTACCCCTATAGACAGGGAAAGTAAGGGGTAAGTTGAAGAGGCAAGTACTTGCTGGAAGTTACTTTCTCTCTCTACTTTCCCTGTCAATAAGCGCCTATAGAGGGTTTGTGATATAATACCATATTATGTTGAAAGTATGATCTAGGATATAACAACATAGAGGAGAGACGCACCAATCCATCAAAAATGTATCTCAAATTCTCTATCCATAAAAATTTCCATCTATCGAATAGGCCTAATCATGTACATTTTTCGGTTTCTATGTCAAAGTTGACATGCAAAATTAATATAGCAGGTTTTGAGTTTCATATATCTTTAGAATCTCCTCTATAAACATGCTCGCATCAGATATTCCACACAAATATCCTTAACCTCAAGGGGGTTTCTAAAACCCTGTAGCGAAGCACGGGTGACTTGCTAGTTGTAGATAAAACCCGACTGTCGGAAGAATCTCTATTGATTTTCAGTTTGTAATTCGGGATCTGTACAAATTTGGAGCTCTGAATCACCGAGCCGTGTTGGCCTGACCTGACCGTTCGGCGCGTGTTGTTACAAATCGACAACTGGAATTTAATTAGTCCTCGAACTTGTTTTATTATTGATGGTGAGGCCCCGCTCACAGGCGGCCTCACTCCGTCACGTGACGGTTGGACTGCGGCATAGAGACTATGACTGAAGAATCACAATGAAGTTGCAATTTTTTGTGGGGAGAATCAGGAAAAGGTAACATCAGCATAATGTCATAGATGATTATGGCTAGCTGTTAATTATTCAAAGTATTCAACCAGAGAGGGATGAAAAAACTGGAAATATTTGTTGGAATAATGTGCCAAAATTTGATTGATTTTCTATATTTAAATCCATTCCCATATTTTGAGTCTCTTCCAGACTATTCTAAATTTTGATCAATTTAAATAATATTTTGATTGTAATGTTTACTTTTAGTTTGAAGTTAATATATATTAGCAGTCAACCGTATACAAACGTTTTCTTATTCCAAGACCCTTCATCACTAGCTATAAGATCAATCAATCTCATTATTTAAAGGACACCGACCTCAGGGTCCAGTTATACTTTCAGCTAATTTGTTAGTACTCTGGCGAAAACATAGCCAAATACAAGAGTACATTACAATAATGTTGTAGCTGTGCTAATGAGTAGTATATTTTTCAGGCTGGCGGCTGAATAGGGGGTTAAGAAAAAAGAGGGTAACATAGGGGTAACATAACAAAATAAGAAATAGGGTGTTACCCCTCACCACGCTCGTTTTATTCAGGCGCCATCCTAAAAAATCGACTTAAAAAATATAATACTTTTCTTGTATTAAGCAGCTATGTGAATTACTGTCACTAAACGTGACTAATGTCGTCTTGTCTTGTCTTGACTAACCGGTGTACCCCTAGCCTAAAGATCAAATAATAATCTCTTTGGATAGGAAATAATACGAAGATGTAATAAAATTAATATGCTATGATCGACCTAATAAAAGCGAATCACTTTTGCAAGTTTTTTTGCGCCAACAATAGAACGACATATTGCTTGTGTTTGAGAAGATAGAGCTGAATGGGAAGAGCAAATGATAGAGACATTCTTGGAAATGAATGCTTTGTAAAAAGGGTGCCGGGCTTACTTTTGTGCGTTTCTAGTCTCTAATTGAATTAGCAGTATTTCATTGTGCCGTGATTTCTCTTCTGTTCCTTCTGAAAAGGTTTTCCAAGCGCGGCACATTCTTGCCTTTTGTGTTGAGCCTTTGTAGGAGTTCAGTTGACATCTTTATTGCACTCTCTCTCTCTCCCTCCCTCTCTCTCACTCTAGCTCGTAGCTAAAGGTCAGTCTGCTTGCAGGCTTGAAATTGACTTAAGCTAAAGTAAGTACAAAGAGTATCAGAAATTGAATTAATACGTTAGTCTGCAGCAATTTGATTATCAACAAATTTGAGACTCCGTCATGACATGAGATAAGTGAGTTGGTAAACTTCAAACTCAGGCTCAGATGTCAAGTTCCTTATCATCAATGAATTGATGGTACTTTGATGAATATTGTGATTAGGAAATGTTTGTTTAGTAAAGCTGGTAGATTTTACTAAGGAAGCTGCATTGAAAATGCATTATTCCTATTACAACTTTCCACAATGTTCAAACTGTATAAAAAATCATTCGCTATACGATATTAGCATGACTGCAACATAATAGATGATGTTTAATATAGTTTGACAATAGTGGGAAGCTGTAACGAGGTTATTCATTGTCAGTATAGGAGACATAGCAAAACGAACCAGCCACTTCAAGAAGAATTAATGAGTTAATTCTTTTTTATCACAGGTCCAATAGAAAAATAAAGCGGCTGTACTCTCTGCCATCAGAGTTTTCCATTTAGATAATAATTTAGAATGTCCAGTCCAGCAATCATGTTTTCAAGCCAGAATGGAGAAGAGATGTTGGCAGACCTAAAAAAAGATGGCAATAGAATTAAGAAGGTGAATAATGTATGTGATGAAAAATAGTTCTTGGAGTCGGAACAGGTACTTATCATTCATTCATTAGCATCCTTTGACAGCCATTAAAAGGAATATATGGATTTGTAAATAATTGATTCAAGTCATCATATTCTATTTCTGTTTCTCTGCGTCTCATAATAAAAAAAAAGAATTCCTTATGGACACTGCAAAGACATCCAATAATATTCTCCCCTCATTTTATAACTGAATTTTTCAACTGTGAATGCCTTGAGATGTGCTGGCAATCAGTAGTGAGTTGTACATGCCAGTTCCAGCCTAATATTGCTTCTTGGGCCGTTTTGAAAGCATTTTCTCAGTCTTATTATAATATAGTATTAACATAATTGAAATCTCGCCATTCTCCTAGTTTTTCAAGAGCTATTTTACATTTAAACTCAATGTTATGTTCACTATTACATATTAATAAAATACTAACATCGTCAGCACAGGCTACAAAACACAGTGTGCTGATTCAAGGTATGGAGGCAAGTCATTTTGCATAATACGTGATACCTGATAGAAGACAGCAACGGCTTAAATGGGTTGCTATAGGAGATTCAGAGGAATTTAGAGTAGGATCTGGAGTTATTTAATATTATGATAAATAATAGGCATGACAACGTCATGAAGTATGTTTGAAGTACGTATAAACGTCATGGTGGTAATAATATACTATTGAGAATTGATTTATTTGGAGCCAACAAGAAAACATGCAAAGTTCCAGTTTCAGATTGGTTTCTACTGATAGAACTGACACTCGGAGATTGCTTGTGGAAAGAGAAAGGCATCGCTTTTTTCTGCACTGTGCTCACTCGTCTCCAAGTAGACAACATGCAAACTACGTACTTGTTTGCTGCCATTCTGCGAAGTCTGAATCTGAACTGGGCCCACAAAGTTGGCCTGGCTGGATTTCCGTTCAAGTTTACAAACAAGTACAGAATGTGTCAGCCAAAGTTCAGATTTCTATCATTCTCAGTCAGGGTCGTTCAAGTAGACTTTTTCCTATTTAGTACACTCCTTGGATAGTCTCTATTATCAACTGATAGATAGATAGATATATACATTACGTCTGGTTGGCCAAATAATGGCGTCAGACAAGTCAAAGTGCTTGCAAAATTGCAAGACACGAATTATGTTATTCAGGTGCTGTAATCAGGTGCAATCATAAAACTGTATTCAGGTGCATTTGAGCCGCCATCCTAGAACATAATAGTCTAGTTTCATAGCCCAATAGTGTATGCTAGTTGTAATAAAGTTGATCAATTAATGAAATAGTATTTAATGGGCCTTTTCACCATATCATACAACGAAAAGATGAAGTTATTAATGAAAAACGAGTAACTACGTTCAAATCTCTCTCAATCGAAATCAAATAATTTTCTATTTTGGATTTTTCTTTGCAAAATCTGTCAATCTGTACTTTGTTATCAATAAAGTTAAATTGAGTAACTTATTAATAAAAATGTGCCATTACATTCAAATCTCTGTCTCTCTGTTCATTATTACAGTATTAAAAAGTTAAAGTTAATAAAAATTTTAATAAAAAAAATGAGCCATTACATTCAAATCTCTGTCAAGTCTCTAACAATCTGGAAAATTTGAATAGAAGTGATTCCAGACAATAACAATCCAGTTTTGATTGAGCAGCCCCAGAAAATGTAAGGGGTGAACTTGAAGGGTATGAAGAAAAGCTACCAGAAAGAATGAGTATTCGTCCCTTGGTTTTGAGTAGTGAGCCAATGTATATTTCAGCACGATTGCTGAGGTGCCGAGAAATTCAGACGAGGAGAGAATCGGACCGAGTAAAAAGAAGAAAAAAGGGAAATGAGGAGAGAAAGAGCAAGTTTTGACGGGAAAACCTTGCCGAGGGGTCGACCGCAGAATTGCACCTGGCTCTTCAAAAATTTCGGGTTGAGCGTGAGGAAGTCATCGCCAGAGGAAGGAATGGTCTCAAAACCAAGGCCTCTCTCCAAAGCAAGCAGTGTCAAATTATTCATGGTGTATCCACGCGTCAGTTCTGAAAAAAGACGGGACAGAATGGAAAGAGAGAAGAAAAGAGAAATGTGAACAGGATTCCCGCTGTAGTCAGCTTTCCATCGAATATCTACAGTACGTGATTCTTTCTCATTCGACCTCACTAGTAATTAGACTACGACTGGAGCTCGGATAATCCAAAAGTCTCGAGCACTGACTACTAGAATTCAAGCATGAATAGTGTGAATCTCTCAGCGCGAAGTTCAACAAACGAGCACGTTACTTCAGATTTTTAGCTTTGTTACTTCAGTTTTTCCATTTAATCTAAATTTCATGTTTCATAGATACATTTCCTATTAATCATCAAATGTACGTAAGTAACGATTTCATCTCTTATTTTTTATTGTTCAACATCAAAGCGTTCCATGCACAGTACATTCGATTTGAACTTGAATTTCTTCTCTCAATTATTCTGATTTTATTCTCACAGTGATTATTCAAAAAGGTGACTGTAGAAACAAAATGTTACACTAAATCATCTTTACCCAGTAGTTTTTTATTGAAACACCTTCAAAACAATGAGCTATATAATCTATAGCTATATCTTGTTGAACTATAGATTTCAATTAATCGCAATAGATTTATGTTCAAAATTTTAATATTTTCTTGTATCTTTCGTGATCTTGTGTTGTGCTTGTGATTTATGAGCTTTTGGACTTTTATGTATCAAAAAGAAATGCTTTCAAAATTCTAAATCATTCTGAAAAGTGGATAAAACTACAACCTAAGTGGAATTAGGTTATCACGGCGAGGTGGAACAACCTTCGGGTCTCCCCACCGACAAAAGCCATACGCTAAATAAATATGCACTCACGATTACCTAAAATTCATACTTGTCACATCCTTGAAATTAGTTAAAATCACTTTGAAAACTTTCAAACGATGATAAATGATGAATTGAAATAGGACTCTTGATTCCTTGAATTCATTGATAACTTAAATTAGTTCCCTCTCTTGACTAATCATGTTCAACTTATCAAAATACTACTGTTTTTATCTATGTGTTTTTTTACTTTTACTAATGGAGGTATTGTATTATATCATCTTATTTGACTCATAAGTTTTCCTGGCAAAGGATGAATTTAATTTAATTCGAAGTTAAATTCTCAAGCAGGAAAAAAAGAAATTAGAAACGTGTCCATTTCCATTTTAATATTGAATTTTCCAATTATATCAGAGACTATGTTTCAGAGATTATTATCAAATCATTCAACGTTTTCCATGCAAGAGACGAAGTTGAGATTTGATTTTCTATCTACACTCAAACTACCGTATTGCTTTCTCTGAAATTCTAGTACTTTAAGGAGTTCCTGGTACCGTGAACGAGCGGTCTTTAATCACTTCTCAGTCATCTCCAAAATAATTGCTTTCTGCTTGATATGATGGGAGAACTGATACGAGGCAAAATAGAGAGAAAGATACCATTCTAGACAGACAGAGGATTATGTAGGATCAAATTCATCTGAGAAAATGGAAAGATTAGACAAGGATGGGAAGGAGGAGAATTGCCTCTAACCAATCTTCGGATTTAGGGGTAGTAGATACCATCTTAAATTATTGCTCTAGCTGGGTATAAATCCCCTCATTTTGCACCTTTATTCTCAGCATTCTCCGCGTCTGAGCATCCTTCAGACTTCTTTCCCCGGTAATAGCCGCTCAATTCTAGAGCTCTAATGGTTCGGTTCATGGGATTGATTTTTCAAATGGCATGCAGCCCACATTCTGAAATTAAATGCAGATTAGTGTGGAAATTATAATGGTTATGGCATCAACAAATCCAGTAAATATCGGAGCTATATCTCTCTCTTTCAGCATTAAACTTCTAATCATCTATCACAACTAAATCCCTACTTGAATAATTAATTATAGTATGAAAATGTTTCAGGACAATACTAGAGTAATAGGTTGAATCCAAATATGTAATTTTTTCTAGCTCTGAAATAATATTGATTTCTCACTGGGCTTCCGATATTCTAATTTCTAATACTATAATACAAAAATTATTTTTTCATATACTATATCGTCAGTGAGTATATATGAACATTACTTCTATTCAATCTACATACAATATTGATATTGGTGAAAATTCAATCCTGTGAGAACCTGAACTGACCGTACCGGTATGTGTCTCATACCTTGCATATCTTGTAATATCTCATACAGGAAAATAATAATTGTGGAGAGTGCTCCAGATTATAATAGTATCCAGTATTTATTGTGATAGTATTGAATCTGTATCTCAATTAGGTTATGAAGTTTTAAACTAAACTGTTGACTCAACGATTGGAGAATGTCCTTTCCTTTTTACCATTTGCTTGGCCTACGACTCAAAAGTTCAACAATCTTGATTATTTATATTCTCTGTGAAATAATTGTATTGAAGTTAACACCCAGATCATACTCCTACTAGAAATCCTTGATGAACATAGGCGTATAACATTTCTCATAAGAACGGGTTCAAGCTAAAAGATAAGTTATCATTTAGAACAATTGAAATCTGAATTAATGGATAATAATAATTTTTAGATTAATAACACCACATTATTTTGGCATTCAAAACTGATGAGTAATGAGTTTTTCAGCAGTTGGAGTTCTAGAAAGACTTCACCTGCAGTTAGTCACTTCCTAGCATTGATATTTCTTCTCAGTCTTAATTCAATCTTATTGGAAACAAAGTTTTCCTAGCTCAAGAGCCAATTCAACATGATTCTTAATCTCACTGAGTGATCCGAAAGCATTTGCAAGCATGAGAAACATCCATCACTATGATGACATTTGGAAGTGAACTGAACATCGACTGCGTGGAGTTGATGGTTTCGGTGAAGAGATGGATGTTTGCTGCTGTATTTATTCGTGGTTGTTTTCTGAACACTGCAGACATGACTGAAAGGAGATGAAGCCGCGCTGCAGGCTAATTTGAACCGCTAGTTTCTTGTTGTGATCTCCAGAGGCGAAACTAAGTTGACTTCAACTCTATTCACTGTTTTAAACACGAAACTTCTCCAAGACTTACTGATCTTCTTCCCTGAATAATAGTTCAAGTTCATCTCTTGTTTTATTCTCACAAGTTTCATCGGATTCTAGCACTCTCAAACATTCTAAGTAGCTCTCACATGATTAATGTTAGATTTTGAGGATTATTTTCTCGTTTGAAATTAGAAATACCAGTATATAAATCAATGCTACATGAACCTGCAGTTGTGGGCCTGTATTGATCTATAGTCTTATTCAAATCAAAAACTCAAAACTAAAAACCTTTAAAAAACTAAAAAAATTGAAAAACTAAAAACCTTTAATTTAAAAATTAAAGGTTGAAGATTTTATTTACATAATTCTGTTACATGTTTATGATAGAGCCTGCCATAACTCTGAAAAACGTTTTATCTGATAATCCTCATTGGTTCTCCCTTGTAAGAGGATCTTCAATTCATGTGCTGTTATGTACTATTCTAAAAACAAATTGTCATTTCAAAAGTTTTCAAGTTGAAACTGCATTGAAAATCCCAATTCCGTTAAATATTGGTATTATATGTGAATTGAGTTGAGAGGCCGATATGTAGCCTATCAAATAAACTCTCACCAGTGTAGTAATAACTGTAAGAGTGAAATCAATTTGAATTATCAATTACCGCCACGGTTATTATTCTACTGACAACTGAATCTGACCGTTACAATTGAACTGATGTTGAGGTTTACCGCTGTTCAAACATGCTGAGTGGTTGATCGGTTGAATATGAATTGGATACGGCAGCGACCCAAATGCCATTAATTTCAGATAGAAAATTATTAGACATCAGTTAACCTGTCTAATGTCAGACCTGAATGTGAAAAAAATAATAAATTCAGGAAATATCTATGATTACAAGTTTCTAAAATTGGAGTAATTGAATTTTTTTTAATGGGGTGTGAAAATAAAAAATGGTTAAATTTGTTGAAATAAAGAATTGAAAACATTCACAGGACAGTGAGGCAGTAAAGTGCTACGTATACTATACATTTAGAGAATTATAATTTCTAAATTAGAGAATTATCAGTACTTGCCATCAGAGAATTTATAGCGAGATGAAACTCGGTGAGAGCGGCTGCTAAGTAATCATATGGTTAATTAACAAACATTCAAGACTGCTCTCGGATGGGTGACCGATACAAAAAATAAGGCGAGGTCTAACCTACCCGTAAGGGTCTCCCACCGAAAAAAACCATACGATACAAAAAACAAATGAAGAAATCCAAGTGGAGATTAGAAGCTCTCACGAACTGGTGATTTCCATAGCACATTCTCTGATGAGAGAACAATGTTCATCATTCATTTGCACTATAATGAACGTGCACTATGAACCGAGAGGCAAAACCAGCCACAAAAATGCTATTTGCATGACTAATGCAAGGTACCGGTAGTGATAATGCAAGTCGAAATGAATGAATATGAACCTGCGAGTGTTGACAAATTTTTCCCATTATGGAATGTGCATGTTCTGTGCTCTACGGCCTGCATATTTAAGCACTCGTCCATTTGCATTACTCGGAATTGCAATTCCATTCGGATGAAGTTCGCTGCTCGCTTGGCCAGAGTGGAAACACGGCAGCAGCCGAATATCGGTGATAACTAGATCCTCTTTCAACCCGTGAAACAGCCTGCGCTGAACTGCTAAGAGCTCAAACAATCGGACAATCAGACGGACATCATGGAATGTGTCTCTTCAGCTGAAGCCGTACTGCTGGAGTGTTACCTGGATGGTAGATGGTTCATCTATAGCACATAAAAAATCCATAATAATAGAACTTTTTATAAAATTATCACGGCCTTCTTGATAAACCGTTTCAAACACCAACTACCCACTCACAGTGTGGCCCACGGTTTCAAGTAATACTCATCATACTTTTAAACATCAATGTCCAAATAAGATTTTGATGAGAGCTTGCTAATCACTGGGAATAACGTTCTATCTTTAATATATATATATTATGATTGTGATATAATATGAATCAATGATATGAAAACCATATTAAACTTTTTCAAGCGATATTAAACGAATTATAAACTGTTATATTTAATTTTTATATATCATTTAAGTGCATTCCTGTATTAAGTGTACAAATATAAGCTGTAGTAGCTTTCATAATGTGCATGTATTTTCGGATTAGAATTTTTAGTAAAATTGATATTTCCAAATCATTTTATTCATATTTTTCATGCTTCTTCAACTTTCCATATCAATTATTTAAATTCTAAATTGATAACTCATCGTTTTTTATCTTCGGCAGTGGAAATTTGTGATTAGCCAGATAGTGAATGTGAACATAACCTTCATTTTCAATAATTATATTAATTCATGAAAATTAGGAAGAGAAGACGTTTTGGACATGTCTGTGTTTTCATCCTATAGCCTACGTATTATTTATTGTACTTTCTTGAATGAATGAATGAATGAATGAATGAATGAATGAATGAATGAATGAATGAATGAATGAATGAATGAATGAATGAATGAATGAATGAATGAATGAATGAATGAATGAATGAATGAATGAATGAATGAATGAATGAATGAATGAATGAATGAATGAATGAATGAATGAATGAATGAATGAATGAATGAATGAATGAATGAATGAATGAATGAATGAATGAATGAATGAATGAATATTCTTGTAAGTTTGTAAAAGTTGAATAAATTGATTCAAATCTAATTTAGACACTAAGGTAACTTGAATTTTGAGAATATTACTCTCATTTTTAGGGTCTATGGTTTAGAGTTCTGAGGGGAACTTGTTCTGAGGAAGCCTTACACCAATGAGAAATGGCTATAAACAGTAAATATATGAGTAATATTTTCACTCCTTATAATTTTTCTTAAACCGTGGGCCGCAATGCAAGTGGGTAGTTGGTGGATGGTTAATTTTGGTTTATCAAGAAGGCCGTGATAATTTCCTACATGTTCTATTATTATGAATTTTATATGAGCTATTAATAGATTAATCATTTACCATGCAAGTAACAACCCAGCAGTGCAGCCTCAGCTTGAGAGTCTAACCAAAGTTGATAAAGTTGAAGAAAAGATTGATCCACAACAATTGAATTTGAATCACTTAAAAGGGAAACATAAT